>CM068388.1:45323472-45910729 GCA_034770075.1 Aralia elata | reverse complement strand
CTATGCTAATCCGCATACTTTTTCTGCCGATACTGGAGCCGTTCTGAGTCGTGTACCATATTAACTTTACAATTTCTGCAGTCTGATGTACAAATCCTGGTCCTAGCAAGCGACGCTCTCCTACTTCATCCCAGCACAGTGGTGTTCTGCACTTTCTTCCATACAATGCTTCGCAAGGTGGCATACCTATACTAGCATGGTAACTGTTGTTGTAAGTAAATTCTACGAGAGGTAAGTGATCATCCCAATTTCCCTTGAAGTTCATCACACAAGCTCTTAATATGTCTTCTAAAGTCTATGTTGTTCTTTCACTCTATCCGTCTATTTGAGGATGGTAAGTCATACTCAACCTCAACTGCGTTTGTAATATTCCGAACCCTAATAAGATCTGTATATGTAAATTATGTGTTTAATAAATGAAATTTCATGATCTGACTTTGTATTATGTGATTGTGTATTTTATTAAACAATTAGGTCAAATAAAAAAATTTTCACCAGGCAGTTGTGTCGTGCTTAATCGGACAAAATTATTTGTCGTGCTTTCGGCGAATTCACCGAAAAGCGTCTCGGCAAATTATTTTTGTAAGTTTCTGTGTCGTACTTGGTAATGACGAAGTGCTTTGTCGTGCTTCGGAGTTAATATAATATTATATTAACTAATAAAAATCAAAAATAAGTTAATTAGGGTTAGGATAATAAACTGAAACAGAAACCCTAATTTGAAAACCCTAATTGATAATATTTATCCGAATTGTCTAATCGAAACCCTAATTATTGTATAAGAATCTTAATTGATATAATTAGATTCTAAATAATGAATCATAATATTAATTATGAATTATTAAGATTAAACTAAACCCTAAACGAAAGATTAAAACCGTAATTGTAGGATTGAAAACCCTAAACCCTAATTTGAAACCTAAAAACCCTAATTTGGTTTAATTAACACCTAAATTATGAATTGATAAACCTTAATTATGATATATAAACCTAATTAAGGTATTACTAAACCTAAATTAACATCATAAACATGATTAGTAAAAATCTAGGTTTAATTAGTAAGTAAATAAATTAAAAATCAAATTTTTCAACCAATCAAAAGAAGATAGAATATCAAAATCAGATATTTATAAATATCTAGCTCAAGTAGGTGAACAAGATCAGGCTTGAGCAGCACAAGTAACTAGGTTAGATATTTTGAGGGCAAAAATAGAAAATAAAGCTTAAGAAACCCTAATTCAAGTTGCTATAAATAGAATGAGAGGCTGACCATTAGACCTACGAAATTTTGAAACCTAAGCACTTATAATCAAAGCCTAAACAAGCCTCTGCAATCACAAGATCAGTAGCAAAGATCAGAGATCAAAAATTTGAAGAAAAAGGTGCATAAACCCTAATTTGTTGCTAGATCTTTAAGTTAGAATTTGATGTTATGTTTTAGCGTTTAGGAATACTTGTTAACATATAATTAAGTGATCTGGGCGGTTAAAACACGTTTACATAACATCTAGATATGAAAATCAAGCCAAAATAGCAAACTGTTCTTGGCAGTCAAGAACAGTCTGACAAGCTACTTTGTCAGAGCTTTTGATCGGCTTAAAATGTTTGTTTGATGTGTTTTAAAGCATGAATCAGTAGTATGATGCCATGTTAGCTTTAAGATTCCAATTTAGTAGAATGGTTAAATTATCTCTAGGATGGATGTTATAGGTGGTCAAAAGGCGTTGACCGACCATGGGGGACTGATTTCTGGGAAACCCAGAAATCATATGAATGTCTGACAGTTTGATGTCAGACTTTTGATCAACCTAGATCTTGCCTAGATGATATTTAATATGTTGTTTCTTGATATAGATATGTTCTTTTGGTATGTAAACTACAATCTTGAAGCATCAAAACACATTTATCAAACATAGAATCAAAGTTATTCATGGTCAAACCACGTTGACTGACCATGACTGACTGAGTTTCTGGGTAACCCATAAACTCAAGAACAGTTTGAATGGCTAGTTTGACCATCAAATTTAAAGCATTATATGATATAATTTGAAGTGAAATTTGATATGTCGTTATACTCTGCCATACTAGGTTTAACAACAAACAAAAATCAAACATAAACATCAAACCAGCTGAGATTAATTTGAGGTCAAAAGTCCCAACTAGACATTGACCAACGATTCATCATTGAAGAACACATTTAGCGACGAAATGCATGTGAAAACCCAGAAAACTAAAACCTTATGCAGACTGTCGCTATAGGTCTTTTGCGACGAATTTTTAATAAAAATAAAATAAAAATTAATTAAATAAATTATAAAATAATAAATAAATATTAAATAATTAATAAAAATAATAATTCGAAAATTCATTTTTGGTAATTATAAAAATTTATTTTTAATATTTTTATATATTTCTGAATTCTATATTTAATTTTAATTTAAATTATAATAATAATTATAATAAATCATTTTTAATAATTACATTAATTATTTAAAAATGATATTAAAGCATTTAATAATTATATTAAATTTATTTAAAAATGATATTAAGGTAAATAAAATTATTATATATAATAATTAAATAAAATATTAAAATATTTAAATATTATTAAACGATTAAATAAATCATTTAAATTAATATATTAAGTATTTAAAAATTTCTTTAAATGATAATTAAATCATTTAAATATTAAATTAAGTTTTAAAAATTATTATAAGTAATAATTAAATTATTATAATGATAAAATAAATTCTAAAAAAATATTATTAATGATAAAATAAATCATTTAAATAATATTCTATATTTCTAAAAATATTATAAATGATAAATAAATTATTTAAATAATATTTTAGGTATCTAAAAATATTCTAAATGACAAATAAATTATTTAAATAACATATTAAATATTTTAAAATTATTCTAAATGATAATTAAATCATTTAAAAATATTCCTAAGCTTGTAAAATTATTTAAAAATACTTCCAAGCTTCTAAAAATGTTATAAATAATAAATAAATTATTTATACTAATAATTAAGCTTCCAAATGAAGTTTTATCGAACAACCTATGTGTTTAATTGATTAAGGGCGCGACCGAGATACCGAATCAACGTCGAACCTTAATGAAACTTGTCTAGATTAGCGTAATACATGTTTATATAAGTGCTAAAGCTTATTATTGGTATACGTAGACTACGTACGTTGACCAACTGTCTTAAATTAAAACGAACTACGCTAAGGCAAGTGTCCTAACTTTACTCAACTTATATTAAGCAATTCATTTATGTCTTGCTATCAATTATTGTGAAGTTATTGCTACTTGTTCAGCATAACTTAGGAAATGAAATCATTTATTGATTGTTTGAGCTTAAATTTATTGTGTCAAGCTAAATTATTTTGGTATGACATCTATACTGAGTAAAAGGGACACCGTGGATGGAAGGTGATCCGACAAACCTTCAAATAAGATTTAATTTGGCAATTAAATGGATTGACCAAAATTGGCAATTAACTTAAATTGACCAAAAATGTGGTAGGATGATATGCATACTCCTAGGATATTGGTGAGGCTGATCACCTACTAGATATCCGAACTCAAATAGGTTATAAGTCATTGAAGACTGACAGAACAAATTGAAATATATGGTTCTGGTACAGAACCCTCAGTTATATACATCATCTGACATCTTTCAAATCAAACACACTATGTTTACATTTTCAAATGAACTTGCTGAGCATTTGTAGCTCATTCTTGCGCATATCTTCTTTTGCAGCTTTAAATGATATCCCTGGTACTTCTAGGACAGATAAAAGGGAAAGGACACGTTTACTAGTTTTATTAACTGCTTTTGAATAATCTAAGTCTTTTAAAGGCTTTTGTTGTAATAACTTAGTACTGAGAACAATGTAATCGAACCAAATGATATGTAATATATTATGATCCTTTATTTCATCGATTGCGTTATACTCTGATCTTTATTTCATTTAACATAGTTGTACTAAGTTAGATACAGTATTTATACGAACTATACATCTCAATGAGGGTATTTAAATGATGTTGAAAGTCCTATAAGCTCTGGGGTTACACTTAATGAGCGCCGGTAAGGTGCCATCCTTACCAGAATGCGCCCCTCAGTTCTATGGACAATCTTATCATTAATACTGTGAATGTCAGATAGATAGGGAATATAAATATGAAAGAGGTATTCATTAGATATGAATCTATACATCCAAGTAAGGGTATCCAAACACAGACAATGTTCTGGCCGGAACTAGTACCTATTATGGGATATTGTGAACCTTGGATAGATAGAAGTCATATTTTATTTAATATTTATAGTTGTATAGTTTCACGTGAGCACCAGATCTGCTACAGGGGAGTGTAGAGATTTGGGGGCATCACAAGTTGGTATCAGAGCTGTAGATTATAGCTCTAAGGTAGTTAGGAAATACCTTAGGATATAGTCTTTGAGTCCGTAAAATACTTAATCATACATAAAATAATCTTAAAAGCTTTATCTTATGTGTAAATTTGTTTCCCCATAAATACTAAACAAATTAAAATTCTTTTGTAGGATGGCAGGAGTAGATCAACACATGGTAGGATGGTTATTAGACAATGAGCCCGATGAGGTGCCTGAGTATGAGCCGGCTACCCCTGAGCTAGATTTAGAAGAGGAGGATCCAGAGGAGGAAGAATTCCTACATGACTAAGAAATATTAGAGGTTGAGGATGCTAATTACCCTATAGATGGACAGCTGATAGATCCAGAACTTGATGAAGTAATTGGAGCAGGGCAGATGATGCGTGTCGACAGACACGAAGAGATAGTTATTGGATTAGTTCAGCAGTCAACGAAAGAGTTAGAGGCTGCTAACTCTCGGACAAGCATCGCTGCAGGTTTAGTGGAGAGTGAGAGAGATACGACTCGTCGTCTGAGGACCCTTCTTCAGAACACCCAGAAGGAGAAACATGATGCACAAATGCAGGTGTACAGAGCTGACAAGAAGTGTAGGACTGCATTTGAGGGCCTAGAACGAAGGGTGTTTAGGTATCTTGTGGAGGAGGAGAAGGATGATTATATGATAGATAGAGCGGTAGTTGGTCATATGATACGGGATGCTTATAAGGGAGTACGTGATTGATTAGATTAGTATAGTACTTAGTTTACGTTTCGTAGTTTGTAATATACAAATTTTGAGGTTGTAAAATAGTGAGTTCTTTGTACTAACTAGTGGTAGTATAAACCACTAGTCGAATATGTACTCGTTTTGCATGTTATATACAAATTGCGTTTGTACAATCAAAGTGTTAGTTCTATGTATAACATATCCTTGTATTTATATATGTTTTCCTTTATTTTAGAGTCATGGCATCAGGAAGGAGAACCCGAACTAGAAATGAGTCTATCGAAACAAACCCCACACAACAATTGATATATATACTCTTAGGAGCTCTACAAAATCATCCACCACATCAACCTACTACAGTTAATCCACAGTGTACTATGTTTAAAGACTTTAAACTGGTAGGACCGCCTGAATTTAAGGGAACCGCAAAACCTATTGAGGCACAAACTTGGGTTACCGAAATAGAGAAGGTTTTTGTGGTAACTAATGTCGGCGAAGATCAAAAGATGGTCTTTGCCACTTTTTTCCTCAAAGGTGAGGCGAACCATTGGTGGGAAAATACTAAAATTCGTGCGGGTTAAGGTATAATTCCTTGGACTAGATTTAAGGAACTATTTTTCGAAAATTACTTTCCCCAATCGATGCAAGATCGTATGGAGGTATGATTCCTAGAATTGAAACAAGGGGAGCTTACTATATCCCAGTATACGGCTAAGTTCAATGAATTAGCTAGGTTTGCCCCACATCAGGTCAATACAGGGGTAAGGAAGACCAGGAGATACGAAGAGGGATTGAAACCCCAAATTCGTAGTAAGTTGTCAGTGTTCCAAGTGAGAACTTTTCCTGAAATTCTCGAGAAAGCTATCATAGCTGAAAATGAGAATGAAGCTTTGATAAAATTTCATAAAGAGAAAAGGAGTTTGAATGAAGGAGGGAAGTTTAAAGGAGAAGTTAGTACAGGGGGTAGTAATAATAACAAAAGGAAGTGGGATGCCACTGTTCGTACAAACTTTGTAAGGAGGGGTAACAATTACAACAATAATAACAACAACAGAAACCAGAACAATAATAATAACGTGGTACGTTGTGTTCTATGTGGAAAGAATCACGCGGGAGTATGTCGCCACAGAGTGATTACTTGTTACCATTGTGGACAAGAGGGACATTTTGCCCCTAATTGTCCCAAAAAGAGTAATGATAATACTCGTCAGGGTAACCCGAATGTTACTTGTTACACATGTGGTGCAACTGGGCATGTGTCTAGAAATTGCCCGAGGAATAGAAACCTACCTGAGGGAGGAAACCAAGCCCCAAACAATAACACCAAACCGACAGTAGCAGGAGCTGGAGGTCCAGGTCGTCCAACAGCTAGAACGTTTAATATGACGATGAGGGATGCTGTTGCTGCACCGGACGTGGTAACAGGTATCATCCCTATCGACAATTTAAATGCATATGTGTTATTCGACTCTGGTGCTACTTGTTCTTTCGTGTCTAATAACTTTGCTAAAAACTTGAAAATGCAATGCGAAGATTTAGACATACCTTTTAATGTGGAAATCGCAAACAATGAGATAATTCCCGTCAAAACCATATATAAGAATTGTGCCGTAGAGATTAAGGGACACAAGCTTCTTGTGAACCTCATTCCTATACAACTAGGGGAATTTGATATAATCTTAGGAATGGATTGGCTGGTAAATTATGATGCAATAATTGACTGTCAGCGGAAGCGGGTAAATCTAGTGACTGCTTCAGAGTCAAAAGTAGTGTTCAACGGTGGTTGTTCACCTAAACGATCTCACTGTCTGACAGTAATGCAAGGAGAGAGATTGCTTAAGAAGGGTTGTACAGGCTATTTGGCATACATAGTAGATACTCGAAAAGAAGGAGTAAAGCTAGAGCAAATACCTGTAGTTAGAGAATTTCCGGATGTGTTTCCAGATGATTTACCAGGTCTACCTTCGGATAGAGAGATCGAATTTGTTATTGATCTAGCACCGGGTACGGCACCAGTTTCCAAAGCACCATACAGGATGGCACCCATAGAGTTGAAGGAGTTACTTGTGCAGCTACAAGAACTCTTAGACAAAAAGTACATACAACCCAGTGTTTCACCTTGGGGAGCACCGGTGTTGTTTGTAAAGAAGAAGGATGGAACGTTAAGGTTATAAATCGACTATAGAGAATTAAATAAGTTAACTATAAAGAACAAATATCCTTTACCACGAATTGATGATTTGTTTGACCAGTTGAAAGGGGCCGAACACTTTTCGAAGATCGACCTACGATCAGGTTACCATCAATTAAAGGTAAGAAAAGAAGATGTGCTGAAGACAGCGTTTAGGACACGCTACGGACATTATGAGTTTCTTGTGATGTCTTTTGGATTAACAAATGCGCCAGCAGCATTCATGGACTTAATGAACAAAGTGTTTAAACCATGCTTGGACAAATATGTCGTAGTGTTCATCGACGATATTTTAGTATACTCGAGAACAAAAGAGGAGCATGCTGAACACTTAAGGAGCGTATTAGAGATATTACGCAAGGAACAACTTTATGCAAAGTTTTCCAAATGTGAATTTTGGTTGGAACGAGTCCAATTCTTGGGTCATGTGATTGACAAGAATGGAATAGCGGTAGATCCAGCAAAGATAGAAGCGGTTGTGAATTGGGAACAACCAACAACTCCAACAGAAGTAAGAAGTTTTCTCGGTTTAGTAGGGTACTACAGGCAATTTATACAAGATTTTTCAAAGATAGCAACCCCGCTAACCAATTTGACTCGAAAGACGGTAAAGTACGTCTAGACAGACAAATGTGAAGAAAGCTTCCAAGAGTTGAAGAAGCAGTTAAGCATAGCACCAGTGTTATCTTTACCAGATGATACAGGTGGCCTTGTAGTTTATAGTGATGCATCACACAAGGGATTAGGATGTGTGTCAATGCAACATGGGAAAGTAATTGCATATGCATCAAGACAACTCAAAGATTATGAGAAGAGATATCCTACGCATGATCTTGAGTTAGCCGCGGTAGTATTTGCCTTGAAAATTTGGAGGCATTATTTGTACGGGGAGAAATGTGAAATATATACAGATCATAAGAGTCTAAAATATATTTTCACACAGAAGGAGTTAAACATGAGGCAGAGGAGATGGCTAGAGTTGATAAAAGATTTCGACTGTGAAATTTTATATCATCCCGAAAAAGCCAACGTCGTAGCAGACGCATTTAGTCGGAAGAACCAAGAGAAGTTAAATGTCGTGACCAATAACGAAAAATTGATAAAAGAGTTTGACAAACTTGAGATCAAAGTGGGAGTTTCAGTTAACTCTACCGAGAAGTTATTCGTCATGGAGGGTAGTTCGACTTTATTGGATAAGAACTATAGGAGACTGATGCAGAATGTCAGAAGTATAAGGCAAAAATGACTCATACAAAGAATGTTAAGTTTAGAGTGGATAAGGATGGAGTACTGAGATACAAAAATAGAATTTGGGTACCTTCAGTACAAGAACTAAAAGACGAAATACTGAATGAAGCCCACAGTTCTAAATTCGCTGTACATCCAGGGAGTACAAAAATGTACAAAGACTTGAGACAACATTTTTGGTGGTCTAACATGAAAAGAGAGATAGCAGAGTGGGTAAGTAAATGTTTAACATGTCAAAGGGTTAAAGCTGAACATCAAAAGCCGAGTAGATTATTACAACCCTTAAAAATTCCTAAGTGGAAATGGGAGCATATTACCATAGATTTCGTAGTTGGTCTCCCTAATACACAGAAAAGTCACAATGTCATTTGAGTAATTTTAGATCGTCTTACCAAATCAGCTCATTTTCTACCCATCAAAATCAACTTCAGTCTTGACCAATTGGCCAAACTTTACATCAATGAAATTATTTCTAGACACGGAGTCCCTGTTTCTATAGTATCAGACCGAGATCCACGATTTACTTCGAATTTTTGGACAAGTCTCCAGAGAAATTTAGGAACTCAGCTGAAACTAAGTACAGCATACCATCCACAAACTGACGGTCAGAGTGAGAGAACCATCCAGGCATTGGAAGACATGTTGCGCTCTTGCATCATGGATTTCAAGGGAAGTTGGAAAGATCAATTACCTTTAGTAGAATTTGCATACAACAATAGCTACCATGCCAGCATAGGAATGCCACCATTTGAAGCCTTATATGGAAGAAAATGTAGAACACCTTTATGTTGGGATGAGGTCGGAGAGCGACAAATGTTAGGACCTGAAATAGTGCAACAAACCGCGGAGGTAATCTGAATTATACGAGGAAGATTACAAGCATCACAGGATCGACAAAAGAAATATGCTGATCAACATAGAAAGTTACAAAATTTCGAAGTCGATAGTTACGTATTCTGAAAAGTATCTCCGTGGAAAGGTAAAATTTGATTTGGGAAGAAAGGGAAATTAAGTCCAAGATTCATTGGACCATTTCAGATACTGAGAAGGATAGGTGAGGTAGCTTATGAGGTAGCCCTACCTCCTGAGTTAGAACATATTCATAATATGTTTCATGTGTCCGTACTACGACCATACAAACCTGATTATAAACACGTTATCGACTACGAACCCATCCAGATCGAGAAAGATTTATCTTATGAAGAAGTTCCTATCGAAATCATAGATAGGAAAGAACAACATCTGCGAAATAAAGTGATCCCTTCAGTCAAAGTTATTTGGAGGAATCAAAATATAGAAGAAGCTACGTGGGAGCTTGAGAGTAAAATGCGAGATAGTTACCCACACTTATTTGTATAACCTGTACTGTAATTTCGAGGACGAAATTCTTATTAGTGGGGGTGAATGTAATATTCCGAACCCTAATAAGATCTGTATATGTAAATTATGTGTTTAATAAATGAAATTTCATGATCTGACTTTGTATTATGTGATTGTGTATTTTATTAAACAATTTGGTCAAATAAAAAAATTTTCGCCAAGCAGCTGTGTCGTGCTTAATTGGACAAAATGATTTGTCGTGCTTTCGGCGAATTCACCGAGAAGCGTCTCGGTAAATTATTTTTGTAAGTTGTTGTGTCGTACTTGGTAATGACGAAGTGCTTTGTCGTGCTTCGGAGTTAATATAATATTATATTAACTAATAAAAATCAAAAATAAGTTATTAGGGTTAGGATAATAAACTAAAACAGAAACCCTAATTTGAAAACCCTAATTGATAATATTTATCTGAATTGTCTAATTGAAACCCTAATTATTGTATAAGAATCTTAATTGATATAATTAGATTCTAAATAATGAATCGTAATATTAATTATGAATTATTAAGATTAAACTAAACCCTAAACGAAAGATTAAAACCGTAATTGTAGGATTGAAAACCCTAAACCCTAATTTGAAACCCTAAAACCCTAATTTGGTTTAATAACACTAAATTATGAATTGATAAACCTTAATTATGATATATAAACCTAATTAAGGTATTACTAAACCTAAATTAACATCAAAACATGATTAGTAAAAATCTAGGTTTAATTAGTAAGTAAATAAATTAAAAATCAAATTTTTCAACCAATCAAAAGAAGATAGAATATCAAAATCAGATATTTATAAATATCTAGCTCAAGTAGGTGAACAAGATCAGGCTTGAGCAGCACAAGTAACTAGGTTAGATATTTTGAGGGCAAAAATGGAAAATAAAGCTTAGGAAATCCTAATTCAAGTTGCTATAAATAAAATGAGAGGCTGACCATTAGACCTACGAAATTTTGAAACCTAAACACTTATAATCAAAGCCTAAACAAGCCTCTGCAATCACAAGATCAGTAGCAAAGATCAGAGATCAAAAATTTGAAGAAAAAGGTGCATAAACCCTAATTTGTTGCTAGATCTTTAAGTTGGAATTTGATGTTATGTTTTAGTGTTTAGGAATACTTGTTAACATATAATTAAGTGATCTGGGCGGTTAAAACACGTTTACATAACATCTAGATATGAAAATCAAGCCAAAATAGCAAACTGTTCTTGGCAGTCAAGAACAGTCTAACAAGCTACTTTGTCAGAGCTTTTGATCGGCTTAAAATGTTTGTTTGATGTGTTTTAAAGCATGAATCAGTAGTATGCCATGTTAGCTTTAAGATCTAATTGGTAGAATGGTTAAATTATCTCTAGGATGGAAGTTATAGGTGGTCAAAAGGCGTTGACCGACCATGGGGGACTGATTTCTGGGAAACCCAGAAATCATATGAATGTCTGACAGTTTGATGTCAGACTTTTGATCAACCTAGATCTTGCCTAGATGATATTTAATATGTTGTTTCTTGATATAGATATGTTCTTTGGTATGTAAACTACAATCTTGAAGCATCAAAACACATTTATCAAACATAGAATCAAAGTTATTCATGGTCAAACCACGTTGAATGACCATGACTGACTGAGTTTCTAGGTAACCCATAAACTCAAGAACAGTTTGAATGGCTAGTTTGACCATCAAATTTAAAGAATGATATGAAATAATTTGAAGTGAAATTTAATATGTCGTTATACTCTGTCATACTAGGTTTAACAACAAACAAAAATCAAACACAAACATCAAACCAGCTGAGATTAATTTGAGGTCAAAAGTCCCAACTGGACATTGACCAAGTGTTCTTCATTGAAGAACACCTTTAGCGACGAAATGCATGTGAAAACCCAGAAAACTAAAACCTTATGCAGACTTTCGGTATAGGTCTTTTGCGACGGATTTTTAATAAAAATAAAATAAAAATTAATTAAATAAATTATAAAATAATAAATAAATATTAAATAATTATAAATAATAATTCGAAAATTCATTTTTAATTATAAAAATTTATTTTTAATATTTTTATATATTTGCGAATTATTATTTACTTTAATTAAATTATAATAATAATTATAATAAATCATTTAATAATTACATTAATTATTTAAAAATGATATTAAATCATTTAATAATTATATTAATTATTTAAAAATGATATTAAGGTAAATAAAATTATTATATATAATAATTAAATAAAATATTAAATATTTAAATATTATTAAATGATAAATAAATCATTTAAATAATATATTAAGTATTTAAAAATTTCTTTAAATGATAATTAAATCATTTAAATATTAAATTATGTTTTGAAAATTATTATAAGTAATAATTAAATTATTATAATGATAAAATAAATTCTAAAAAAATATTATTAATGATAAAATAAATCATTTAAATAATATTCTATCTTTCTAAAAATATTATAAATCATAAATAAATCATTTAAATAATATTTTAGGTATCTAAAAACATTCTAAATGACAAATAAATTATTTAAATAACATATTAAATGTTTTAAAATTATTCTAAATGATAATTAAATCATTTAAAAATATTCCTAAGCTTGTAAAATTATTTAAAAATACTTCCAAGCTTCTAAAAATTATTTAAAAATAATACCAAGCTTCTAAAAATGTTATAAATAATAAATAAATTATTTATACTAATAATTAAGCGTCCAAATGAAGTTTTATCGAACAACCTATGTGTTTAATTGATTAAGGACGCGACCGAGATACCGAATCAACGTCGAACCTTAATGAAACTTGTCTAGATTAGCGTAATACATGTTTATATAAGTGCTAAAGCTTATTATTGGTATACGTAGACTACGTACGTTGACCAACTGTCTTAAATTAAAACGAACTACGCTAAGGCAAGTGTCCTAACTTTTCTCAACCTATATTAAGAAATTCATTTATGTCTTGCTATCAATTATTGTGAAGTTATTGCTACTTGTTCAGCATAACTTAAGAAATGAAATCATTTATTGATTGTTTGAGCTTAAATTTATTGTCGCAAGCCAAATTGTTTTGGTATGACATCTATACTGAGTAAACGGGACACCGTGGATGGAAGGTGGTCCAACAAACCTTCAAATAAGGTTTAATTTGGCAATTAAATGGATTGACCAAAATTGGCAATTAACTTAAATTGACCAAACATGTGGTAGGATGATATGCATACTCCTAGGATATTGGTGAGGCTGATCACCTACCAGATATCCGAACTCAAAGAGGTTCTAAGTCATTGAAGACTGACAGAACAAATTGAAATATATGGTTCTGGTACAGAACCCTCAGTTATATACATCATCTGACATCTTTCAAATTAAACACACTGTGTTTACATTTTCAAATGAACTTGCTGAGCATTTGTAGCTCATTCTTGCGCATATCTTCTTTTGCAGCTTTAAATAATATCCCTGGTACTTCTGGGACAGATAAAGGGAAAGGACACGTTTACTAGTTTTATTAACTGCTTTTGAATAATCTAAGTCTTTTAAAGGCTTTTGTTGTAATAACTTAGTACTGAGAACAATGTAATCGAACCAAATGATATGTAATATATTATGATCCTTTATTTCATCGATTGCGTTATACTCTGATCTTTATTTCATTTAACATAGTTGTACTAAGTTAGATACAGTATCTATATGAACTATACATCTGAATGAGGGTATTTAAATGATGTTGAAAGTCCTATAAGTTCTAGGGTTACACTTAATGAGCGCCGGTAAGGTGCCATCCTTACCGGAATGCGCCCCTCAGTTCTATGGACAATCTTATCATTAATACTGTGAATGTCAGATAGATAGGGAATATAAATATGAAAGAGGTATTCATTAGATATGAATCTATACATCCAAGCGAGGGTATCCAAACACAGACACTTTTCTGGCCGGAACTAGTACCTGTTATGGGATACTGTGAACCTTGGATAGATAGAAGTCATATTTTATTGAATATTTATAGTTGTATAGTTTCACTTGAGCACCAGATCTGCTACAGGGGAGTGTAGAGATTTGGGGGCGTCACAGCGTTCTCATATGTTCTTGTAAGCTTCTCCAAAAATTTAGTGTGAACCTTGGATCTCTATCTGATATAATC
Organism: Aralia elata; assembly: GCA_034770075.1. Lineage (NCBI taxonomy): Eukaryota > Viridiplantae > Streptophyta > Magnoliopsida > Apiales > Araliaceae > Aralia > Aralia elata. The sequence continues at coordinate 45,896,641 of CM068388.1, read as the reverse complement.
AAAATTGGCACTCCATGTCGGGAAATAACTTCCTTCATATAGAGTTTAGCTAGCTGATCTAGGTTATACCTAATCTTGATTGGCAAAAAGTGTGCCGACTTTGTTAATCGATCAACTATAACCCAGATAGCATCGAATCCTTTCTGTGTATTTGGAAGTCCTACCACAAAGTCCATTGTGATATGCTCCCATTTCCATTCAGGAATTTCTACTGGTTGGAGTAACCCACTTGGCTTCTGATGTTCGGCTTTAATTCGTTGACAAGTCAAACATCTGGTAACATACTCCGCAACTTCTCTTTTTATACCTGGCCACCAGAAATGTTGTTGGAGGTCTTGATACATCTTAGTACTGCCAGGATGAACCGCATACCTCGAACAATGGACCTCTTACAAAATTTCTTCTTTTAGCTCCGATATTGACGGAACCCAAATTCTTCCTTCAAATATGATTACCCCATCATTATCGAGTTTAAACTTAGTTTCTTTTCCTCCAAAAATCTTCTCCCTTAGCTTCTCACACTCACCATCTTTGATTTGTGCTCCTTTAATTTTATTCAACAACGTTGGATAGTTTTTGTGACGAACGATATTTTTGTAATTTAATTTAAATATTTATTGAATTAATAAATATTTTTCAATGATTTAATTATTGAATTAAATAATTAATTAATGAATTTATGATAGATTAATTTAATTATATGTGTTACATTAGTTAAATTAATGTGGAGAATTTTTATATTCAAAGTATGTATTTAATTGAGCTTATTTGATTAAATACATTATTTAAATAAGCATAATGTTATTCTAATTAATTTAATAATTAATTAGATATTTAGTGATTTGTTATAATCGATAAATGAGAATTTTAATTATGTGACTATGTGATTTAATGTGGAATTATTTTATTTTATTTAATTGATTTAAATAATATAATTTGTTTATTAAAAATGTGACATTAAACTCTATTATAAGCAATTTATTAAAATAAACCAAAAAGGGAATTTATAGGGACTAACCAAACAATGCCTAAGTGGAGGTTAGAGTCAGTTAACTCATTATGGGATTAACTAACAACTATGTTGTATTAGTTCTTCATTATACGCATTATTTTTCGAAGTCTAAGTCAGAGTAATACAGAGAAAGATAGAGAGAAATACTTGTGAGATTTTAGAATTGAAGAAGAAGTTTGGAAAATTATAGAATTTCTTATCATTTTCTAACAATCTAAACTACTAATTGAAGGTAATTTCTTAAATCCAATCTTTAATTACGTTTTTAAATTTCTCCATGAATGTATACTTTAAGTTCTCTGATAATTGAACTTTATGTGTAAATTGTTTGGAAGTTGTTTATAATTGTTTAAATGCATGAATAATCCACTATATGATGTTTATAAATTGTTTAATTGAGTTAATTCATGAGATTATATTTTTAATTGAAGTTTTGAAACTTATAGAGGAACAATATATATATATATATATATATATATGAATATGGCTTAAATGTATGAAAATTTATATTTGAATTGCATGTTAAACGGTAAATTAATGATTGATTATGTTGATGCATGTAAAAACGAAGAAAACGAAATTTAAACGGATTAAATTGGTGTTATAACGAATCTGCTACGTGGAATTTTATGAAATTTCATGAAACTTTGAATAATACCAAGAACATGAAAATTATAAGTTTAAATTCAATTGTTTTAATCCTTAAACTTGGTAAAATCATATTATGATTGTTATTATACGTTTCTGTAAAGTCCAGAACCTATGGGTAGTATTAAATTGGTGATTTGAGAAAAACTTTAGCCAAATTTGGCATTTGTTGTGTTCTTCGCGAACTATTGGAGTTGAGTTTTGGGTTCACCGCCCCGGCGGTGAAATTACACTAGGATTAGTCGTCCCGGCGGTGTCCCCGCCTCGGCGGTATAATTGAACTACGTTTGCCGCCCCGGCGATGTCTTCGCCTCGGCGAGCTTATTGTACTAATTTCTACCACCTCGGCGGTAGGCTCGCCCCGGCGCTCTTTTGTGAAGAAACCTGCCGCCCCGGCAGAGGTACAGAAAATGTTAATTTTTTCTTCTTTCTTGTGGTCATGTTATGTTATTCCAGGCATCTTTAAAGCTTAGACTAATGTATTAAATGAATATTAAGATACTGTGATGGATGGTAAGCATACACCCATTGATTATCAGATAACAATTGAGATATTAAGATGAGATTTGGATGAGAGTGATTCCTGAAACGTTGATAATTTTGTAACTAATCATTGTTATTGCTTTATAGACGAAATGTGTAGGTTGTTTAATGAACGTGAATTTTAATTTATAATCTATGCACGAGGCAAGTTTTCTACCCTTAATCTTTTTATTTCGTTGAAAGCAAGTTCCTTATCTTATCTTGAATACAATTATGCAAGTTTCTTAACTCTATTATTTTATTGAGCAAGTTCTTTATCCGAATGCATTCAATTTCATGAATCCAATTGAGATATCCTAATTCCCTTTTTAATAATAATACTTTAGTTATTCAGAGTTTATTCAATTGTATATTTTGTGAGATTAAGTCTTTGGTTCTCGAAAAGCAATTACATTTTATTGAGCCTTGGTTGACTAACGAACCCTTATTGATTCGACTAGTCCATAGTTGATGAGCGTTCTAAATTCTGGAAACATTATTGAAGTAAATCCAAACCAAACTTCCTTTGGTGCGGACTCTGATGTCAAACTAAGATGAACAACCCTTATATAGGGGATTGTTTTACGCGTTAGCGTTTTGATGTTGTGCACATACATGGTACAAAGGGCTGATCCCCCTAAGTACGAGAAGTAAGGTCCATACACTCTTATGACTATTAAAGGTTTAAAGTAGAAATACTTAATAACCTAGGACATAGTTCATGGTCTTGTGACCCTCAGATGTTCTTTTGATTCTTATTTTCCAATCTTGATTCAAAAGCCGAGTTTTAGATATATCCAATATCCATTGACTATTCGCATGTTATTATTACTTTTACTGTAATACTTGCTAGGCAATTGTTGCTCAACCTTGCATAATAACATTGTAGCTAAAGCTGAAAGAATTGACGAGCCATCCACTAGTAAGGGCAAAGGCAAAGCAAACAAGTGATAAAGATTTGTTAAATTTATTTGAATGATGTTTATGTAATAGACTTATGTTATGTTTTCACATTGACATTTTATTAAGGTTGGATGGCCTGAGATTTATTTGTTAAAGATGTTTTAACCCTTTAATGGGAGATTTCTATTTTAATTAAGAATTCTCATTTATATTTGAATGGGTAGTTAGATGTGATGTGATTTATTTGGATAGTGAACACCAAATCCTGTGGAAATTAAGTACCTGGATTTTGGGGTATCACAGGTTGGTATCAGAGCTGTAGGTTATGAACCTTAGGTGGGGAAATCTTAGGGTAGTAGCCTTTTAGGAGATAAAGAACATAGTGGTGATAAACTCTTATCAAGTTCTAAAGAATGAATTAAGGAATTATTAAAGATAATAAAAGACTTTATGTGCTATGTGCTTATGTGTTAACAACTTATGTGCCACGATTAGTACCGAATATTAATTAAAACTTAAACTTTGTTCAGGATATCGGATGTTGGAGGATTCAGTCAGCCTGGGGAGGTTGAGCCTCGAGTAGATAGAGAGGATGAGCCCCGTGATATTCATGTTATCCGGGAGCAGTTGATACAGAGGGAGCCATCTCCATTGATCACTGTTGTGGATCAGGAGCATGAGCCTGAGTTTGATTCTGAGGAGGTAGAGGTAGAGGCTAAGGAGGATGATGAGGATCCCGAGGAGGTACCCCTTACATCTATCGATGTTGAGATGTACGATGCATTGTATGATCGTACCATAGAGTTACAGGATAGAGTCAGAGATTTGGAGGGACTGGAAAATAGACGCCAGACTATTATAGACCAGAAGAATGAGAATATTGAGGATCTAGATATACATCTTGGAGACGTAGAATGGAAGTTAGTTCAGGCAGAAAGTCAAAAGGAAGACCTGTTAGCTGAGAATGATAAGATAAAACTTGAGATTCAGAACTTGAAGGATGACCTGAGTGAATAGTTAGCGGAACGTGCTAGGGCAGAAGACGCCTGGATGAATACCGCTCGACGTGCAGAAATTTCTGAAGAAGGAGAATGGGAAAAGAAGGCTAAGATTGACAAGACGGACTACACTTTTCAGACAGCGATTGATAGGGCCCAGGATCGAGTTCTCCACTATCTAGTTCAGTTCGAGGACTTGTCATGGTATATGTTGGATCGCAGGAAAATGTTCTGTATCATGGAGGAAGAACGCAGAAAGGCAGTTCGACGCCTTAGTAGGCCGTGATAGAAAAAGTATTGAAATATGTGTAAATATTTATGGTAGTTAATGATGTAAATTCTAGCATGATTATACACAACAGAATATGACTATTTAATCCTAAAGATCCTTTGATCTCGGGATAGTTGATGTAAATAGCAGTGATGCTATCTTTTGTTTAAGACTTTTGAATGAATGAAATATCAAAATTTATTTGAAGATGTTATGTGTTATGTGTTAAATCTGAATTGTTTGAGTCAAGTATTGAACACTTAAGAAATTGAGTGATCATCTAATAAGCGCATATTCTTAAATAGAAAATACCGCCGAGACGCCAACCACGCCAACAAGCTCAAGAAAGCTCTACTAACAATAACAACAACGACACCAATGCTAATCCTGTATAGCAGTTGGTGAACCTTTTAGTTGGAGCACTTGCGAATCAGCCGCAAACTCCAATGGTTACATCATTTGAGGATTTCAAAGCAGTAGGACCGCATGAGTTTAGGGCTTCCCTGAACCCGATAGAAGCCCAAACCTGGGTAATGAAAATGGAGAAAGTATTTGACGTTGTTAGGGTTAGTGATGACCAAAAGACTGTCTTTACAATGTTCATGCTTAAGTCAGAGGCCAGCTATTGGTGGCAAGCGAATAAGGTTTGAGAAGGTCAAGGTGTAATCGCATGGGATAGGTTTGAAGAGATGTTCTATGAGATGTACTTTCCGATAAGCTCGCGTAATCAGATGGAGATTCAATTCCTGGAGTTAAAACAGGGTATCATGACTGTACCAGAGTACACTGCAAAGTTTAACGAGTTGGCTAGGTTCACAACCTACCAGGTGAATACCGATGAGAGGAAGGCGAGGAGATTTGAACAGGGATTGAAGCCGTGGTTGTACATCAAGGTGTCAATGTTCCAATTGAACACTTTTGTCAGAGTTTTGGATAAGGCGATTATCGCAGAAGGTGGGAGCGATGCTCTGACTAAGTATAACCAGGAGCAAAAGAAGAAGAAGGGTGAAAATGAGAATAACAAAGCGAGTGGTAGTAACAACGGTGGTCACAACTAGAAGAGAAAGTGGAATGACAATGGATCTACTAGAAATCAACAGGGAGGCCAGAAGAAGAAAGTGGAGGCGTGTGTTACTTGCGGGAAGAATCATGTGGGGATATACCTGAAGGGGAAGAGGGTGTGCTACAATTGCAGTCAAGAGGGCCACATAGCACCGGATTGTCCAAATCCAAAGAAGGGCGCTTATTTCACTTACGGATCAAAGGATCATCTAGCTAGGGATTGTCCCAAAAAGGCAGCAGGAGGAGGAGCAGGAACATCAGAGAATAGGGGAAACAGTGGTGGTAGCACGTTAACCATAACTTGATCAACACCAATAAACTGACCTACCGCCAGGACTTTCAATATGACCGTGCAAGATGTCGTGCAGTCTCGCGATTTGGTGTCAGGTATCATTCCGATCAATAATATAGATGCTTATTTATTGTTTGATTCGGGTGCTACTTGTTCATTTATATCTGATGACTTTGATAAGAATCTAGATTTGCCTAAGAAGAAATAAGATTACCCTTTGAACATAGAAATGCGAATAGGGAGGTAATTCCTGTTAGGTACGTACACAAGAACTGTAGAGTGGACATTAAGGGAAACGTGATGACTGTAGATCTTATCCCAATCAAACTTGGGGAATTTGACGTTATTTTAGGAATGGATTGGTTATTCAATTATGGGGCGATAATTGATTGCCAAAAGAAACGTATTAACCTTATGACTCCGTCAAAGGTAGTATCTTACGGCAGAAAGTCGCCTAGGCAAGCGAGTTATCTGATGATGATGCATGCTAGGAAGTTGTTGAGATAAGACTGTGTGGGATACTTAGCCTATATAGTCAATACTCGAAAAGAGAGTCCGAAATTAAAAGAGATACCTGTCATAAGGGACTTTGTAGACGTCTTTCCAGACAATTTTCTAGGACTTTCTCCAGATAGGGAAGTTGAATTTGTAATCAATTTGGTGTCAGGAACCGCCCCGATATCGAACGCCCCATACCGTATGGCCCAGTAGAGATGAAAGAATTGATGGTACAACTGCAAAAACAATTAGATAAGAAGTATATTCAACCGAGCGCATCGCCATGGGGAGTGCTGGTATTATTTGTCAAGAAGAAGGATGGGTCGATGCAACTTTGCATTGATTATAGAGAGTTAAATAAGGTCACGATTAAAAATAAATACCTGTTGCCAAGGATCGACGACTTGTTTGATCAACTGAAAGGAGCTAGGTATTTCTCGAAGATAGATTTGAGAAGTGGTTATCATCAGTTAAAGGTGAGGAAGGAAGATGTACCGAAGACAGCATTCAGGACTCGTTATGGTCACTACGAGTTTCTGGTGATATCATTTGGTCTAACAAATGCTCCTGCAACATTCATAGACCTAATGAACAGGGTGTTTAAGCCGTTTCTGGATAAGTTTATAGTAGTATTCATCGATGATATTCTAATATATTCCAAAACTAATGAAGAGGATACAGAGCATTTGAAGGCGACATTGGAAGCATTCAGAAGAGAGAGGTTGTACGCTAAGTTTTCAAAATGTGAATTCTGGATAGAGCGAGTGCAATTTCTTGGACATGTGATTGACAAGGATAAAATTTCGGTGGATCCGTCAAAAGTTGAAGCAGTGCTTAACTAGGATCAGCCGAAAACACCATCGGAAGTAAGGAGTTTTCTAGAATTGGCAGGTTATTACAGAAGATTCATTTAGGATTTTTCCAAAATTGTGACTCCGTTAACGAATTTGACTAGGAAGGCGGTGAAGTTCATTTGGACGGAGAAGTATGAGGAAAGTTTTCAAGAATTAAAGAAGAAGTTGAGTACGACACATGTGTTGTCTCTACCGGATAGCACAGGAAATTTTGTGGTGTACAGTGATGCATCGCATAAAGGACTAGGTTGTGTGCTTATGCAGAACGGTAAGGCCATTGCGTATGCGTCACGACAATTAAAAGATTATGAGATGGGGTATCCTACCCATGATTTGGAATTGGCCGCAGTAGTGTTTGTTTTGAAATATGGAGGCACTATCTTTACGGGGGGAAGTGTGAAATATATACGGACCATAAGAGTCTGAAATATATTTTTACACAAAAGGACCCGAAAATGCGACAGAGGAGATGGTTGGAATTGATAAAAGATTACAACTGCAAGATTTTATACCATCCAGGTAAAGCGAATGTTGTGCCCGACGCCTTAAGTAGAAAGGGTCGGGAGAAACTGTCTATGTTAACCGCTAAGGAGGAGCTAATTACAGCAATGGCGAAACTGGAATTGGAGGAGAAATATCCAGAGGAGTCTGACGAAAAATTATTTAATTGGGAACCAGTCCAACTTTGGTGGATAAGGTTAGGGAAGCACAAATTCAGGATGAAGAACGTGAGAAAATCAGGAAAAGAATATCTGGATGTGATGAAGTGAAATTCAAAGTTAATAATGAAAGATTGTTGAGATTCGAGGGAAGAATTTGGGTTCCGCCAGTACTAGAGGTTAAGGAGGAAATTTTGAGCGAGGCTCATAATTTAAGATATCCGATTCATCCGGGGAGTACGAAGATGTGCCATGATCTCCGACAGCATTTCTGGTGGCCGAATATGAAAAATGACGTTGTCGATTATGTAGCCAAGTGTTTGACATGTTAAAAAGTTAAAGCAGAACATCAGAGGCCAAGCGGGTTACTACAACCGTTAGAAATCCCATAATAGAAATGGGAGCATATTACCATAGATTTCGTAGTAGGTCTTTCGACGACTCAGAAAGGTTTCGACGTAGTTTGGGTTATCGTGGATCGACTGACAAAATCAGCACATTTTCTACCGATCAAGATCAGATTTAACCTAGATCAGTTGGCAAAGTTATATGTGAAAGAAATTGTTTTGAGGCACAGTGTTCCAGTATCTATCGTTTCAGATAGGGACCCGCGATTCACATCGAACTTCTGGAATTGACTACAGAAATGCATAGGAACGCAGTTATGTATGAGTACGACATATCATCCACAGACCGACGGACAGTGTGAAAGAACGATTCAAACATTGGAAGATATGTTAAGAGCTTGCATCATAAATTTCAAAGGAAATTGGGATGATCATCTACCGTTGGTGGAATTTGCTTACATAACAGTTACCACGCAAGTATTGGCATGCCGCCTTACGAAGCGTTGTATGGCAGAAAATGCAGAACTCCATTATGTTGGGATGAAGTTGGCGAACGTCAATTACTAGGACCAGAACTGGTACAACAAACTGCAGAAATCGTCAAAGTGATCAGGGCAAGATTGATAGCCGCTCAAGATAGGCAGAAGAAATATGCTGATCAACATCGCAAGAATCGAGAGTTTGAATCTGGTAGCTACATTTTCTTGAAACTATCTCCCTAAAAAGGGAAGATTTGTTTTGGTAAAAAAGAAAAACTGAGCCCGAGGTTCATTGGACCCTTTGAAGTATTACGAAGAGTTGGTGAGGTTGCGTATGAGGTAGCTTTACCTCTGGCGTATTTTTCATGTCTCGGTATTACGACCATACAAACCCGACTACAAATATGTTATAGAATATGAACCCCTACAAGTTGAAAAAGATTTATCTTACGAAGAAGAGCCTGTTCAAATAGTTGACAGGAAAGAGCAAGTACTCAGAAATAAAATTATACCTTCTGTTAAGGTGATCTAGAGGAACCACAACGCTGAAGAAGCTGCGTGGGAACTCGAAGATCAGATGATGAGAAATTATCCTCAACTATTTACTTAGTCTATGTGTAACAATTCCGGGGACAGAATCTTTGTATGGGGGGAGAATGTAACGGGACGAACTAATTGAGTAGTGATTCTGGGGACATAATCCTTTTAAGGGGGGAAAGATGTGATGAACGAGATTTTTGTAATTTAATTTAAATATTTATTGAATTAAATAAATATTTTTCGATGATTTAATTGAATTAAATAATTAATTGATGAATTTGTGGTAGATTTATTTAATTATATGTGTTACATTAGTTAAATTGATGTAGAGAATTTTTATATTCAAAGTATGTATTTTATTGAGCTTATTTGATTAAACGCATTATTTAAATAAGTATAATGTTGTTCTAATTAATTCAATAATTAATTAGAGATTTAATGATTTGTCATAATCAATAAATGAGAATTTTAATTATGTGACTATGTGATTGTCGACGCCGGTTTTTTCCTCTTTTCCAATTTTAGCCTTTTGATTGAATGATTTTTGGAAAAGGTCGGCATTAATGTCGACGGTGTTTTGAAATATCGTTTTTTTAGGATGAGCCAATTAACCAGAGTCGCCAGTTGGTATATTTGAAATGGATGTACCAACTCATCCGAGTTTTCGTTTTTTATAAATCGATGGCTCATATGTGACTCCGAATTAATTGGTCTGCGAACCGAGATTCATAGAGTTCGGGGGCTTGCTTAAGCGAGGGGAAGGTGTTAGGCACCCCCCGACTTCCGTGAAACACGGTTACCGCAATCTTGATGCTTTTCTTATCCTTTAATTCTTGAATGTGTGTGTGTATGTGCGCGTGTGTGTGTGCCTATGTGAATGTCGTGGTGAGTTTGCATGAAGAAACCATTTGGGTTCTGATGAAAAGTCGTGCTTTCTTTTGAGAATGCTTTAGAATGTCATTTGGCCTAACGAGAAAGCTTTATGAGAAAGGTTTGATTTTAATTGACAAAAGTTATGAGATTTTTCATTAAGTGTTGTTTTGGTAAAACATGAATTTATTAAACCTTAACCAAAATAGGAATCGAGATTTATACGTTGCTTTCATAAATGATGGGCAATTTCTAGGATCTCTTTCGCCCTATGTATCAAGGTTTAGTAAAACGATTATTTCTTTTTATAAAACCATTTTTTGTGACATTTGGAAACAACTTCTCTTTAGCTTTCTCGTAAATTAGGAATCGACTTTCATTAGCATTTCCAATTCTTAGCCTCGTGACGCTAATATCCTACTTTGATTGATTTTAGAAAAATCTTTATTGTTTTGGCTTTGAAATCTTTTGTTTGATGTTACAAATCAAATTAAATATCAAAACGCGTAGGGGGCTATTCACGGGCATGTAAGCCATCAAAATATCCCCAAACGCCAACAATCACATATTTCACTACTACGGGGCCTTAAATCCGATTCTCGCCTTAGCGTCGTTTTAAGGCCCGACGATTACATGTTACCAAAAGCGAGCACCTTGAATATATTACATACATCAAAACGTCCATCATCGGATTTGGACCACGGGGTCGCGTTCCTAGGCTCACACCCGAGATTACTACATGCCCACAAAATGAATACTATGAAACTAACCAACACGGATTCGCCTAATACACCATGATATCCGAAAATGATAATCTAAATAGATTACACCCAATAAATCACCATAAACAAGCTAAAAATTTCACCAATTGGATATCCTCGGGTTATTAGGAAGAATTTTGTTCCGATGGAACCCTCACTAATAATCCCTAATCCACTATCCCACCAAAAATTACATGAAAACTACATTTAATTTAACCAAATAATATGATATAAATTGCTATAACAAAGGGAATTTTCACCTTGCAAATGATCTCAAATGGATGTAGACTTGTGTATTTGAATAGGATAAGAGGTATATTTGATACAATCAAAATCAAAAGAGTATAAATCCTCTCTTTTTTTCTCTCTTTTCTTCCTATTTGGTTGCAAAATTTGCTATTTTCCCTTCTATTTCCGTGCTTTGCTGCTGCTGAATTCTCTCCTCCTCTCAATCTGCTGAACCTTCTGTATGCTGAAGCGGAAATGAGCTGAAATAGGCTGGTTGGCCGCCTGCCTTCCACTCACCTGGTTTCGACTTCCGTGTTTTGAGTTCCGTGTTTTCAAAAGGCGCACTTATTGGCCGCAGATCAATCCGCGGTTGGACGGTTTGACTTTCTCGATTTTCGTGCCACGCCTCGACTTTTGTGTCGTAACGTCGGTTTTCGCTGACAGGCTTGTATTTTGCAGTCCGAGAATTTCCGGGAGACGTGCCACCTCATTCGGGAATGCTCGTTTCGGACGGGCTTATTGTCACGTCAGCTTTGGTCGCCAATCATCGCGGTGGCGTTGAGCGTTCGCACTTGTGCCCATTCCTTCGCTCCCGCAAGCCGGTTCAATTGACTATTTTGCCCTGCTGTCACGGTTAGTATAGGGAACGCAAAATTTGGGTGTCTACAGTGATTTAATGTGGAATTATTCTATTTTATTTAATTGATTTAAATAATATAATTTGTTTATTAAAAATGTGACATTAAACTATATTATAAGCAATTTATTAAAATAAACCAAAAAGGGAATTTATAGGGACTAATCAAACAATGCCTTAGTGGAGGTTGGAGTCAGTTAACCCATTGTGGGATTAACTGACAACCATGTTGTGTCAGTTTTTCATTATACGCATTATTTTTCTAAGTTTAAGTCAAAGTAATACAAAGAGAAACAGAGAGAAATACTTGTGAGATTTTGGAATTGAAGAAGAAGTTTGGAGAATTATAGAATTTCTTATCATTTTCTAGCAATCTAAACTACTAATTGAAGGTAATTTCTTAAATCCAAGTTTTAATTATGTTTTTAAATTTCTCCATGAATGTATACTGTAAGTTCTCTGATAATTGAACTTTATGTGTAAATTATTTGGAAGTTGTTCATAATTATTTAAATGCATGTATAATCCACTATGTGATGTTTATAAATTGTTTAATTGAGTTAATTCATGAGATTATGTTTTTAATTGAAGTTCTGAAACTTAAGAGGGACGGTATATATTTGAATATAGCTTAAATATATGAAAATTTATGTTTAAATTGCATGTTGAGCGGTAAATTAATGATTAATTATGTTTATGCATGTAAAAACGAAGAAAATGAAACTTAAATGGATTAAATTGGTGTTATAACGAATCTGCTATGTGGGTTTTTATGAAATTTGATGAAACTTTGAATAATACCAAGAACATGAAAATTATAAGTTTAAATTCAATTGTTTGAATTGTTAAACTTGATAAAATCATGCTATGATTGTTATTATACATTTCTGTAAAGTCCAGAACCTATGGGTAGTATTAAATTGATGATTTCGGTTTCACCACCCCGGTGGTGAAATTACACTAAGATTAGTCGTGCTGGCAGTGTCCCCGCCCCGGCGGTATAGTTGAACTACGTTTGCCGCCCCGATGATGTCTTCATCCCGGCAGGCTTATTGTACTAATTTCTACCGCCCCGGTAGTAGGCTTGCCCCGACGCTCTTTTGTGAAGAAACCTGCCGCCCCAGCGGAGGTACAGAAAATGTTATTTTTTATTCTTTCTTGTGATCCTGTTATGTTATTCTAGGCATGTTTAAAGCTTAGACTAATGTATTAAATGAACATTAAGAGACTGTGATGGATGGTAAGCTTAAACCCATTGATTATCAGATAACAATTGAGATATTAAGATGAGATTGGATGAGAGTGAATCGTGAAACGTTGATAATATTGTAACTAATCATTGTTATTGCTTTATAAATGGAATGTGTAGGTTGTTTAATGAACGTGAATTTTAATTTATAATCTACGCACGAGGCAAGTTTTCTACGCTTAATCTTTTTATTTCGTTGAAAGCAAGTTTCTTATCTTATCTTGCATACAATTATGCAAGTTTCTTAACTCTATTATTTTATTGAGAAAGTTCTTTATCCCAATGCATTCAATTTCATGAATCCAATTGAGATATCCTAATTCCCTTTTTAATAATAATACTTCAGTTATTCAAAGTTTATTCAATTGTATATTTTGTGAGATTCAGTATTTGGTTCTCGAAAACCAATTATATTTTATTGAGTCTTGGTTGACTAGCGAACCCTTATTGATTCGACCAGTCCATAGTTGATGAGCGTTCTAAATTCTAGAAACGTTATTGAAGAAAATCCAAACCAAACTTTCTTTGGTGCGGACGTTGATGTCAAACTAAGATGAACAACCCTTATATAGGGGATTATTTTACGCGTTAGCACTTAGATGTTGTGCACATACATGGTATAAAGGGCTGATCCCCCTAAGTACGAGAAGTAAGATCCATATAGTCTTATGATTGTTAAAGGTTTAAGTAGAAATACTTGATAACCTAGGACATACTTCGTGGTCTTGTGACCCTCAGATGTTCTTTTGATTCTTGTTTTCTAATCTTGATTCAAAAGTCGAGTTTTCAGATATCTAATATCCATTGACTATTCACATGTTATTATTACTTTTACTATAATGCTTGCTGGGAAATTGTTGTTCACCCTTGCATAATAACATTGCAACTAAAGCTGAAAGAATAGACGAGTCATCCACTAGTAAGGGCAAAGGCAAAGCAAACAAGTGATGAAGACTTGTTAAATTTGTTTGAATGATGTTTATGTAATAGACTTATGTTATGTTTTCGCATTGACGTTTTACTAAGGTTAGATGACGTGAGATTTATTTGTTAAAGATGTTGTAACCCTTTAATGGAAGATTTCTATTTTAATTAAGAATTCTCATTTATATTTGAATGGGTAGTTAGATGTGATGTAATTTATTTGGTTAGTGAACACCAAATCCTGTGCAAATTAAGTACCCGAATTTGGGGGTGTCACAATTTTCCATGATGTATAGTTGTTCTTCCGAATCTTGTGAAAACTTCACTTCTAATTCCATTCTTTCCATTGTTGTTACCAACTCATCTTGAACTGTCAATATCATTAACTTTTTCCCGACCCTTTCTACTTAAGGCGTCGGCTACAACATTTATTTTGCCTGGGTGATAAAGGATTTCACAATTGTAATCCTTAATCAATTCTAACCAGCTTCTCTGTCTCATATTTAATTCTATTTGTGCAAAGATATATTTCATACTTTTATGATCTGTATATATCTCACATTTCTCTCCATAGAGATAATGCCTCCAAATTTTCAAAGCAAAAACTAATGCTGCAAACTCCATATCATGAGTAGGGTATCCCTTCTCATAATCTTTCAGCTGACCTGATGCATACGCAATAACCTTCCCATGTTGCATAAGTATGCAACCTAATCCTCTATGCGATGCATCATTATTAATAAGTATAAAATATGTTATGTTTTTATCTCTTAATATCTAGCCTTTTATACTTATTTGGCACCTAAATGTACTCACTATTCTTATATTTTGATTGAGGCTGCAAATGGAGCAATTAAATAAAAAATGAGTTATTTCTGCACTTTTAGATTGTTTTGAAATCAGTCCGTCCACTTGAGGCTCAATTTTGTCCTTCGTCCAACCAATATCTCTCAACGCTTAAAGAAGAAAAGTTGTAGATCTATTTCTTAGCTTTCTGGAACATCTTGAAATCCCAAATCAGAGCTCGGATGAGAGAGTTATGACCAATTTTCTAACAGACGTCAAAGCTGAACATTCTAGGAAATTGCTCGGTTGGACAGATTGACCTCTGGAGCTTCGTTTGAGATTTTGATTATGTTAGAATTTCCAAATGAGAATGTGTTCTTCTTGAAGATTTTAGTAGACATCTGAAGCTCTCTGGAGAGGTATGGTGGGAAAAAATCCAAGTTCATTTGGGCCTCCAAACATTGTTTCTTAGTGAACTGATCTGAATCTCGCTTGGACAGGATTCTTGTTCGGACCAGTTGGAGTATTTGGGGGCCATACCTTGATCTTCTAAACTCCAAATAAGGTGATTCAAAAGCCCATATTCATTAGAAAATCTAGGGCTACAACGTTCGTGCTTTGCCTAAGTCCAAAATCGGTGGTCTGCGGATTCAAAATCAGCTTGCAAGGTGCTGATCAGTTTAGGTGTCAGATTTTGACTTCTCATGAGGTACACGTTTTTGGGTTGTTATTTTCTTTGGATGGCTAATGCATATGACTAGATTATTTGTTGGATCTTGACCATCTTGTATGCTTGAGTGCCTATAAATAGCAAGAGATGTTTCAACACCAAACTACCAATTCACATATCAATTCATATACCACTTCCTAGAGAGCAATTAATACATTTTCTTTCTCTATAGTTTGTTAGTATAGGAGTAGGGAGAGGACGTAAACCTCCAGGGGGCAGCTACTCTCCTCTCCATTTTTATAGTTCAATAACAAGCAAGAGATCAACACTTATGGAAGCCAAGAATCGAAGGCAAAGACTTGGACATTGAAGATTGTGATCCGAAGTGACAGCCGGATATCAAAACACAGTTTTTCTTCTCTAAACTCTTCCTTTATTATTTGTATTATGTTATTATTAAATATCTTGTAAATTATATTTGCATATTTGCTATAAACTCTTCTCTTTTTTTTTATTCAGTTCCAAGGGGATGTTGAACTTTTTATACATTATTTATTCCTTCTTCTATGAAGTTCATTCTTGATAATCATTTTTAATTGTTGAATATCATTCTGATTGATTTAATGTGATCAATTAAGTTAACTGGACTAATATCATCTGCTAGATTAAAGGGACAGTATTATGTGTAATTAATATTGTTCCTAATTACAAGTAGCATTTAGTGATACATGATTGTAGTTAAAGCTTTTGAGTATTGCTATGATTATTAGAAGACAGGTTAAATAATCCGAGCTTGTGTGATTGTTGTTTATGATAGTGTAACGGATGCAATTTTTGTGATTGAATAAAAATATTTATTGAATTATATAAATATTTTTATTAATTTATTGAGCTAAATAAATAATTTATTAAATTTTTGTTAAATGGGTATATGTTAAGTTTAATAATGTTAAATGTTATTTGAATGTGATTTGTTATGTTTATTCTAATTTAATTTAATAATTAAATTAGATGATGAATAGGTTTATTTGAATAAATGATTTATTTGAATAATATAATTCATTTGGTGTTATTGTTATTGGTTAAATAAGTTATTAATTTAGTTAATAAAGTTTAATTGAATTTATTTAATAATAAGTTCAATTAAATTAGAAGTGTGACATTTTAAAACTATATGTTATGGTGATTTATTAAAATAAATGAGAAAGTATTTAATTCAGTTTTACCAAACAAGGCCCTATGACTTTTGTTTGGAAATAATGGATTATTTTATTTGTGTTTTACCAAACAAGGCCTTAAGACCTTTAGTTAGAATAATGGGTTATTTTATTTTGTAATTGCCAAACATAGCCTTATGGCTTTTGAAATTTTAAACTGATGGATTAAATTTAGATTATACGTTATAATATTAATTATCAGTTTTTATTTTTTTATCAGTTTTATTTTTCTAAACTACGTCAGTTAAGAAAGAAAAGAAAGAAGAGCAAAGAACAGAGTATTGAGAGAGTTAGAATTGAGAGAACTCTGTGAATTTGAGAGTTGAGAGAAAAGAGAGAAATTGTGAGAGAAGCTTGGAGATTGGAGTAAGAATTCAAGCAAGGAAGTTTAATCAAATTTTCTAAACAATTGAAGGTATAATCCTTTTAAGTTTGTTTCCTGTATTTCATTATTTTAGTTCTCTGTATAAAATTTACTTGCTTAAAACATGAATTACTTGGTGTATTTGATAGTAATCATGTGTTAGATGATTACATGATGAATAATAATTAATTTAGAAGTATTAATTCATGAAGACATGCTTTAGAATTGAGTTCTTAGTTTTTACAGAGCTTTATTTCATGTATGGCATATTTGTATGAAAATTGATGATTCAATTTGGTTATTAATCGGTGAATTAATAATTGTTTATGATTGTATGATGAAAAACAAGAATAATGCAAGAAGAATGGTTTTAATTGGTTGAAAGATGAAGTTACAGTGTTTAATTTCATGAAAATGGCCAAAACTTGAATAAATTGTTTAACAGTGAATTTTTGGTTTTAAATTGGTTGATTATGTGTTTTATAATGGTTAAATTAGTTAGAAACATGTTGGTTATTTGTTTTCTAGCATATTTGATGTCTGGGTATATTTAGTTTGTGTACTAGATGATAAAATTCGGAAAATTTGGCCAAATTTGGCCTAAGTTTTCACTGTTCGCGAACTCTAGGAGACGACTGCCGGGTGTCTCGCCCCGGCGAGAAAAATGAGCTGGTAATCTTCGCCCCGGCGAAGTCTCGCCCCGACGAGAATTTTGTTAATGAAAAAGCTCGCCCCGACGAGGTCTCGCCCTGGCGAGATATTTGTTCAGTAAATCCTCGCCTCGGCGAGGGAACAGTACTGGAATTTTTTTTAATTTTTATTTTCTTTGTGCTTTTATTATGATACTATAAACAAGTTTAAAACTTATATTAATGTATTAAGTGACTAAAGAGTTGCCAAGATGGTTGTTAAACTAGTACTTGTTGACTATGGTATACTAAATGAGATATTATAATAAAATGAGATAGAGAGCAAGCCTAGAATGCTTTTAGACTTGTGACTAATTATGTTACCATCTTATAATTAAACGTATAGGTTATTTAAGAACCGTGAGATATTTAATTTGTAATCTACGCTTGAGGCAAGTTCCTTATCTCAACTTATTACTTTTATGTTGAGCAAGTTTTCCTTTCTTAAATTTGAAAATTATTTATAGCAAGTTGTTCTTCTCTTTTAACTTGTTAATTTATTCAAGACAAGTTTATTTATATTGAGCAAGCTTATTGACCTTAGCTTATTGATATTCAAGCAAGGTTATTATCATGATTATATACTTAAGCTTTATTCCAATCATTGTTGTTATTTAAACTTCGAGTATAGTTTCTATTGAACAAACTCTATTGAATTAGACTAGCAAACCCATATTAATTCAGCTAGTCCTTAGTTGATGAGCTTTTCAAAGACTTAGAATGTTTTCTATACTTGTTCCAAGCCAATTTCCTTTTTGGTATGGATTCAGACGATAAACTGAGATGAACAACCCTAATGTAGGGGATTACTTACGCGACAACGTTAAAATGTTTGTGCACAATACATTGTACAAAGGGCTGATCCCCCTGAGTACGAGATGTTGGTCCATAGTCTATATGACTGTTAAAGGTTGTGGTAGTAATACCTGTTAACCTAGGACATAGTTCGAGGTCTTGTGACCCTCAGATATAATTTCTAAATCTTGAATTCTATTTTTTTGAAATCAAGCATTCTAACGAGCTTTTAAACTTTGATCATTTATTGATTGAGATTCAGAAAACTATTATTCCTCAGTTGAGATCCATTTCATTTAAATATTATTGTTATCGTACTTGTGAGCAATTGTTTGCTCACTCTTGCACTAATCATTGCAGCTAAGGCTGAGAAGTCGGACGAGCCGTCCACGAGCAAAGGCAAGGGCAAGATGCATAAATAGCTAAAGACCTGCTATTTACTTGATGTTTGATTGTAATAAGACTTATTTAAAAATTATGTTTTATTCCGCATTTGATGTATTAAAGTTAAGATAACCTGGGATTTGAATGTTTAATAGTTTGGTGATGTAACCCATTTTGGGAAGATATTTCTTTAAGTTTATTTTAATTGTTCTTGATTATGGGTAGTTAGATGTGAATGAATGAGATAGTGAACACCAAATCTGTGGGAATTAAGTACCTAGATTTGAGATATTTTTCAAAGATAGATCTGCGAAGTTGGTACCATCAGTTGAAAGTGAGGAAAGAGACATACCAAAGACGGCATTTCGAACTAGATATGGTCACTATGAGTTTTTGGTTATGTCATTTGGTTTAACGAATGTGCCTGCAGCATTCATGGACTTAATGAATAGTGTGTTCAAACCATTTCTGGATAAGTTTGTGGTGGTATTCATAGACGATATTTTGGTTTACTCCAAAACCCAAGAAGAACACGTGGAACATTTAAGGGTGACGTTGGAGGCGTTAAGAAAGGAGAAATTGTATGCAAAATTTTCAAAGTGCGAATTTTGGTTGGAGTGTGTTCAATTTCTTGGACATGTTATTGATAAAGACAGGATTTTGGTGGATCCAGTAAAAGTCGAGGCTGTAATGAACTGGGATCAGCCGAAGACACCGTCAGAAGTGAGGAGTTTCCTTGGTTTGGCAGGATACTACAGGCGTTTTATTCAAGATTTTTCCAGGATCGCCACTCCGTTGACAAATTTAACAAGAAAGTCGGTGAAGTTTGTTTGGACGGAGAAGTGCGAAGAGAGTTTCCAAGAACTGAAGAAGAGACTAATTTCGGCACCTGTGTTGTCTTTACCAGATGATACAGGAAATTTTGTGGTGTACAGTGACGCATCACATAAAGGACTTGGTTGTGTGTTGATGCAGAATGGTAAGGTTATTGCATATGCATCGCGCCAACTAAAAGACTATGAAAAAGGGTATCCGACCCATGATTTGGAGTTAGCAGCCGTGGTGTTTGCTTTGAAAATCTGGAGGCACTATCTCTATGGGGAGAAGTGTGAAATATATACAGACCATAAAAGTCTGAAGTATATTTTCACGCAGAAGGATTTGAATATGCGGCAGAGGAGATGGATAGAATTGATCAAAGATTATGATTGTGAAATTCTATACCATCTGGGAAAGGCTAATGTGGTTGCCGACGCTTTGAGTAGAAAAGGTCGGGAGAAACTATTTTTGTTAACTGATCAGGAGAAGCTCGTAGCGGAAATGGCTAAATTGGAGTTAGAGGTGAAGAATCTGGCAGAGCCTGATGAAAAATTTTTCCAGATGGAAACTCAACCAACTTTGGTGGAAAAAGTCAAGGAAGCGCAGCTCAAGGATGAGGAGTGTATTAATATACGAAAAAGAGTGCTTGAAGGTGAAGAGCTCAAATATAAAATCGATACCGAAGGAATGCTGAGATTTGAGGGCAGAATCTGGGTTCCGTCAGTGCCAGAGATCAGAGAAGAGATTTTGAACGAAGCTCACAGTTCAAGATTTTCGATTCACCCGGAAAGTACAAAAATGTACCAGGATCTTCGCCAACATTTTTGGTGGCCAAACATGAAAAGAGAGGTTGCCGAGTGTGTTGCGAAGTGTCTCACTTGTCAGAGAGTTAAAGCGGAGCATCAACGACCAAGTGGTTTGCTACAGCCCTTGGAGATACCCGAATGGAAGTGGGAGCATATCACAATGGACTTTGTGGTAGGGTTTCCAACTACTCAGAAGGGATATGACGCAATATGGGTCATAGTTGACAGATTGACGAAATCAGCGCATTTCTTGCCGATTAAAATCATATTTACTTTGGATCAGCTGGCGAAATTATATGTCAAAGAGATTATCTCAAGGCACGGAGTTCCAATATCAATAGTATCAGATCGAGATCCATAATTCACATCAAAATTTTGGAGGAGTCTGCAAGCTTGCTTGGGAACGCAGTTGAGAATGAGTACAACCTATTGTAGACACCCAAATTTTGCGTTTCCTTCTACTAACCATGACAGGAGGGCGAAATCGTCAATTGAACCAGCTTGCAGGAGCAGAAGAGCGGACACAAGGGCGAGCGCCCGGACCCGCCGCAATGATTTGGGCAGCCCAAGTCGACGTGACAGCATGACCGTCCGAGGCAGGCATTTCCGAATGAGGTGGCACGTCTGCCGGAAGTTCCCGGACTGCAGAACACGAGCCTGTCGGCGAAAACCGACGTTGCGGTACGAAATTCGAGGCGTGGCACGAAAATCGAGAAAGTCAAGCCCGCCAGCCGCGGATAGATCTGCGGCCAAGTGGGTGCGCCAGCACGAAAAACCGGGAAGGGAAATCCGCACTCAGCAGCTGAGTGCGATGGGAGGCGTGCCAGCTGGCCAGCCGCAGATCCATCTGCGGCCAGCCGCAGATAGATCTGCGGCTGGCTCTGGCCAGCCTATTTAAGCTCGGCAGCAGGCAGCATACAGGAGGTTGGGCAGTTTGCGGAAGAAGAAGAAATCAGCAGCAGTTTTAGCTCGGAAATAGAGAGAAATAGCAAAAAATTCTGTTGCAACAATTGAGAGAAAAAGAGAGAAATTTCCTTTGTTGTTAGATTATATCATATACATCTCATATTTCCCTCCATACACAAGTTTCTACACAATTTTGGTATCATTTGCAAGGTGAAAATCTCATTATTTTTGCAACTTCTATCATGTTATTTGGCTAAATTTAATTGAAATTTTCAAGAATATTATTGAGCAATCATGGATTAGGGATTATTGGTGAGGGTTCCATTGGAACAAAATGCTTCCTAATAACCCGAGGATATCCAATTGATAAAATTTCTAGCTTGTTTGTGATAATTTATGGGGTGTAATTTATTTAGATTGTCATTTCCGGATATCATGGTATATTAGATAAACCCGGGTTGGTTAGTTATGTAATATTCATTTTGTAGGCATGTATTAATCTCGTGTGAGCCTAGGAATGCGACCCCGAGGTCCAAATCCGATGATGGACGTTTTGATGTATGTGATAGATTCAAGATGCTCGTTTTGTAACATGTAATCTTTGGGCCTTAAAACGACGCCAAGGCGGGAATCGTGTTTAAGGCCCCGAAATAGTGAAATTTGTGATTGTTGGCGTTCGGGGATATTTTGATGGCTTACATGCCCATTAATAGCCCCGAAGCGTGTTTTTGCTTGATTTGATTTATGACACGAAATTGATTTCAAAGCTAAATGATAAGATTTTCATAAAATCAATCAAAGTAGGATATTAGAATCACGAGGTTAAAAATTTGAGAAACGTTAATGAACGTCGATTCCTATCTAACGAGAAAGCTAAAGAAAAATCGTTTTCCAAAACATCACACGAAATGATTTTATAAATAATTGACGTTTTATTAAATCTTTGTGCATAGGGTGAAAGAGATCCTAGAAATTGCCCATCATTTTATGAAAGCAACGTATAGATCTCGATTCCTATTTTGACGAAGGTTTTAAAACTCTTGTTTTGTTAAAACGACACTTAATGAAAATCCCATAGTTTTGGACAATTAAAATCAAACCTTTCTCATAAAGAATAAAGCTTTCTCGTGTATATCGAAAAGACGTTCCGAAGCGTTCTCAAATTAAACCACGATCTTCCCTAAAATCCAAATGACTCTTTCATACAAACTCACCACAACATTCACATAGGCACATATACACACACACACACGCGCACCTACACACACACATTCATGAATTAAAGGATAGGAAAGCATCAAGATTGCGGTAACCGTGTTTCACGGAAGTCGAGGGGTGCCTAACACCTTCCCCTCACTTAAGCAAGCCCCCGAACTCTATGAATCTCGATTCGCAGACCAATTAATTCGGAGTCACATATGAGCCAGCGATTTATAAAACACGAAAACTCGGATGAGTTGGTACATCCATTTCAAATATACCAACTGGCGACTCTGGTTAATTGGCTCATCATAAAACACGATCTTTCAAAACCCCGTCGACATCAATGCCGACCTTTTCCAAAGCATCATTAAATCAAAGGGCTAAAATTGGAAAAGACTAAAAGACCAAAAGAGAAGAGAAAACCCGGCGTCGACAGCTGGCGACTCTGCTGGGGAACATTAGAGGGCTTAAGCCGCATTAAAATCTTGATGCTATTCTATCCTTTAAAAAAATTCATGAATATGTGTGTGCATGCGATATGTTGATCTTTTGTGTTTTTGTTGTGTGAATGCGTGTTTTGTCCAATGAATGAATGATTGAATGGAATGGCTTTACTTTAAAGAAATCATTTGCATACGGTGAGGACGATGAATGTGAATGTATGTTGAGAGAGTACCTCCTCCTGAGGCGAAAACCTGTCGGTTGCTTATTACTGGACTCGATGGGGCTGCTCCCCGGAGATGGCTCAGGAAACGCACCACTCAAATCCGCTCCAATCGAAAGGGCTCAAACGAGTAGATTGCGAAGATTTGGGAACCTTCATGCCGAAAAGCCCGTGAGAGTAAACCCTAGGATAGGTCATCCTCAGAATAACCCAACGCAGGAAATGTCTCTTCATGCATTTTTACGGTTATATGTCTAAATGTCATTGATCTCATTCAATATTCATGCATCCCTTTTCTATGTCGAAAGAGATTACTAACCGCTGTGAATTGCAGGGAATAGTTGGGGGAGCATAATAAAGCATGTTTAGCATTGGTTATGGCACTAAAGGGACTACTAACTTTCTCTTTTGCAGGGAAAGATTAAAGAATCCCAAAAACACAAAAAATTTATAGCTTTAGCATGCATCCATGTTTTCAGTTCCCCAGGACTAAACTTCGAACCATTTGTCTATGTAGGATTGCTCCTCAAAACCCGTTCGCAGTCTAAGAAAGCCCAAGTCTCTACAGCTGAAATGGCTGATCTTCCTAACCATAATTCCATATCTCGGGAGGAGTTTGATGATTTTAAAAGACAGATGATGGACATGGCCACAATGTTAATGGAACAGTTCTTAATCAGACAGGATCCGGTAAACAGGGATCGCATAATACTCCACCACCAGGGGATGATCAGAATCCTCCTAAAAATGGTACAAAACTTGATTAAAGAGGACCAACCCCGACTTAAGGACGAGCCAGTCATCCCAAAGGCCGTTCCCATACCTAGCAGGACAGTGATTACTATCCCAGAGGAAGGGGACCATGACGACCTTCGGAGAAAAATGAAATACATGGAGGAAACCATCCAATCTCTAAAGGGCATAGGCTCCCTGGGCAGGGTTAATTACTCGGATTTATGTGTTTTCCCCGGAGCCAGATATCCAGAAAAGTTCAAAGTTCCCGAGTTTTGAAAAGTACAATGGAAAGGGAGACCCCTATACACACTTGAAAATATACATTGGAGAACTCGGGGCTTATGCCGAAGACGAGGGGTTAAGAATGCAGCTATTTCAGAAAAGCTTAACAGGGGAGGCAAGAATATGGTATGCCCGCCTCGACAACGCCCGAATCCACAACTGGGAGGAATTGGCCCATACTTTCTTAACCCAATACAGCTTTCAGGCCCAGATGGCTCTTGACAGGTACCAAATGACAAAGGTTAAAAAACAGCCTAGGGGAAACCTTTAGGGAATATGCGCAAAGATGGAGGGGCATGGCTGCCCAGGTAACTCCCCCGATGAGCGAATCAGAGATGGTAATGACCTTTGTGGACATTCAGGAGGCACCGTATTATGAGAGGGTCATCTCAGGGATTGGA
Source organism: Aralia elata (assembly GCA_034770075.1). Classification (NCBI taxonomy): domain Eukaryota; kingdom Viridiplantae; phylum Streptophyta; class Magnoliopsida; order Apiales; family Araliaceae; genus Aralia; species Aralia elata. The sequence continues at coordinate 45,872,166 of CM068388.1, read as the reverse complement.
AGACCTTTTGCGGAAATGATTAAACATGGAGAGATGGTTGACATGGGGTTGAGATCGGGTAAAATCCGGGATCTTACTGCTTTAGAAAAACTGCTGCCGAGCAAATACAGAATGGAAACTATGGTAGCACTTCCCGGAGAGTCCAAAAGAGGAAGGAAGAGGATGTCTCCCTCATCCTACAAGGGTCGTCCAGTAAAGCAGAAAGCCATCTTCCGGTACAGGCACAGAGGGGAGGGCCACCCCGACAGCCAAATTTCTCAGATCAAAGAGCAGAGGGGCGAAGAAGATATGAGGCCTCGCAAAACCGAGTATTCACCCCGCTCGGGGAGCCGCTGGAACGAGTTATTAGCGGTATTAGTAGCCCAAAAGAAGATTGTTGGTTTGGCACCCCCGAGTGACCCAAAGGGTAGAAGGTTTGACCCGAGCAAGCGGTGTGCATACCACTCCAGTTCCCTGGCCATGATACACAGGATTGCTGGACGTTAAAGCATCGAATCCAAAACCTGATTGACAGTGGAGAGATTGTGGTGGAACAGCCGGATTCCCCGAATGTTAAGGCAAATCCCCTGCCAAGACATGATGGAGGGGGAGTCAATGCGACGGAGGCAAGTGAGGCTGGGGGGCCGCCAAGGTTGAACTATGTGCAGAAAGTTGAGGAGATGATAAATGTGATACATGGACCATGGGAGTGCGAGGGTAACGCCCATCAAGTTGATAGGGGTAAGTACGAATAACATAGAGGGACCTATCAAGTTGACAGCTCCGAGGCCCATCATTTTTGCTGCAAGGCCACAACTCCCTATCAGTAGTCTGAAGAGTGTACCCTGGAATTATGGGGGAATACCAGAGGAGGCGGCCAGTTGTGCTTCCGTGACGACCAAGGGGAACCCCTTATATCTGCCCGGGCGAGTCCTTGAGAGCCAAAAGAGAAAAAATGAAGAGGTTTCCGAGGAAAGGGCCATAGAGTTTTTGAAAAGGATGGATCACCCAGAAATGAGGGGGATCCAGATTTTAAATGAGGAATCAACCCTAACATCAGTCATGGACTTGGTGTTGTCATCCAGTGAGCATTGCAAAACCCTGATGAAGGTTCTGGAGGAGGCATTTGTGCCCAAAGAAATTAGTGAGGAGGGTTTCGGCCGGTTGGTAGGCCACTTATTGGAAACCGATGCAATATCCTTTACAGATGAGGACATTCCCAAAGAGGGAAGGGGGCACCGAAAACCGCTACACATCGCGGTAATCTCCTCAGGATATGTCATGAATGGGGTGCTGATCGACGGGGGATCGGCATTGAATATATGTCCTCTCAGCACGCTGAAGAAAATGAACATCAGTCCTATGCGCGTCCGAGCCGGTCCTGTGGTGGTTTCGGGCTTTTGACGGATCCCGGAGGGACACCATCGGGGAGATAGAATTGCCAGTGGAGATAGGACCCTGTACTTTTGATATCTCCTTCCAAGTCCTGGATATCACGGGCAAGCTACAACCTGCTGTTAGGGAGGCCGTGGATACACATGGCCGGGGCAGTTCCCTCCACGCTCCACCAACAAATCAAGTTGATCATCGATGGGAATCTGGTAACAATCTCGGCCGAATGTGATGACCCTTCTCCTCCCAGAAGTGGCCTACCAGTAATCAATGTGGATGAGTCAGCGGCGCCTGCCAGCTTTCAAGCACTAGAGATTAGCACTCCCCATTATAGATGCCTGGGGGCTCCAGCTGTGAAACCAAGGGTCTCTCCGGAACTCACCTTTGTGGCAAAGGAAATGATTAAAATGAACTTCCAACCTGGACAGGGACTAGGGAAAAGCAAGCAGTCAGGGAATCACCGAGCCCATCCACCTACCACAGCAGATAGGCAAAGCAGGATTGGGATACCATGCGGGCGCAATACGGGGACACCGTCAGGGTGCGACTCCGATTCGACTAGTTGGCAGTCCAGTGACCAAAGCCGACAATGAGCAGGGGATCAGCGGACCTGTGATTGGGGCAGGGAATGAAGAGTTAACCCCCACACATAGTGAGTCGGCCCGGAGGGAAAGTTTCCTGCAGGAGGTCGCAAAAGAGTTTGAAACCAAATGCTACATCCCCGGACAATCAACAAGCAGTAAGGAGGGGACGAATATTATCATACCACCGGGAGCCCAACAAGTTGTGCCTGTCATCGATTGGGCAGGACTGATTATTCCTGGAGAGGGTATGGAGGAGAACTCAGGCGACGTATCCGTAATCATCGGGGAGGTGTCCGATGTGAGGACCTCTTTCATCCAGCGCATTTCAGCTGACTTGACCATCGACAATTGGACCCAGAAACCAGTGATATCCAAACAGGGGTAAAGCTCGACGGCAGGGTGGTTGACCCCAGATGAGGGGGAATGAAGAAGTTTTATTTTGTTGTTGTTTTATTTCTGCATAATTGTGTCGTTTCTTCGTGTTATTTGAAATTGCGATCGTCGTGAAAAAATGATTTATATATGACAAGTATTTTGTTTCATGTCAGGTGTACCCATTTGAGTAATCCTTGCCTAACAGATGGTCCTTCAAATTTGAATGATGATTATGATTTTGACATTGAGCTGGATTTCGATTTAATGGGCATTGAACAAGACGAGACAGATTACGACGACGCACCTGACGAGATCAAGGGATGGGTCGAGGATAAACCCAAACCCAACTTGGACCAAACCATCACCATTGATATTGGAACCCCTGACCAGCCAAAGGAACTCAAGATAGGGACGGACCTTACCCCCAGCCAAAAAGCCGAAATGACTGAGTTGCTTAAACAATATGAGGATGTCTTCGCCTGGTCTCATGAGGATATGATCGGATTGTCCACCGACATTGTGGTGCACCGGTTACCCATCAAGGAGGGTTTCAGGCCTGTCAAGCAGAAAAACTAAGAAAGTTGAAACCTGAGTGGAGCTTAAAAAGTGAAGGAAGAGATCATCAAACAGTTCAGGGCAGGAATCATTATGGTGTCCACTTACCCGGAATGGCTATCCAATGTGGTCCCAGTGGCTAAACCTGGAGGAAAGGTGAGGGTATGCGTTAGACTACAGAGATCTAAAACAAGGCCAGTCTCAAGGATAACTTCCCGGTGCCTTTCATACACATCCTGGTGGATAACACAGCCCGATACGAAATGTACTCTTTTGTGGATTGCTTCGCGGGATATCATCAGATAATGGTGGCGGAGGAAGATCGGGAAAAGACCGCATTCATCACCCCCTGGGGCACTTTCTGCTATAGACGACTGGCTTTCGGTCTTACAAATGCAGGGGCTACTTATCAGAGGGCCATGATGGCCTTGTTCCACGATATGATGCACAAGGAGATAGAGGTCTACGTAGATGACATTATTGTGAAATCAAAGGTAGAGTTGTCCCGATCATATAACTCATCTCAAAAAGCTATTCGATCGGCTCAGAAAGTATAATTTGAAACTCAATCCAGCCAAGTGTGCTTTCGGAGTGCAGTCAGGTAAGCTCTTGGGATTCCTGGTTAGTGATCGGGGCATTGAGTTGGATCCAGCAAAGATTAAAGCCATTGTGGATATGCCAGCACCCCACACAGAGAAGGAGATAAGAGGATTCCTGGGGAGGATAAACTTCATCAGCCGTTTTATATCCCACTTAACGACTACATGTGAGCCGATTTTTAAACTGTTAAGAAAAGGGGTTTCCCAGGAATGGAATGAGCAATGTCAGAAGGCTTTTCAGACCATTAAAAAGCAGTTGACTGAAGCACCAGTGTTGGTACCCCCGAAGGGTGGGATCCCTCTGTTTATGTATATATCGGTAAATGCCATCGCGATGGGATGTATGTTGGGACAGAAAAATGAGGTGGGTAAAGAGCAGGCCATCTATTACCTCAGCAAAAGATTTAGCCAATGTGAGCAGAATTACACTCCCATTGAGAAGACCTGTTGTGCTCTGGCCTGGGCTGCAGGGAGATTACAGCACTACCTCCATGGGCATACGACGTACCTGATATCAAGAATGGATCCCCTGAAATATATTTTCGAAAGGCCCATGCTGAATTGTCGACTATCAAGATGGCAGTTAATTTTACAACAGTTTGACATGGTGTACGTGACCCAGAAGGCCATGAAAGGGCAGGGAATTGCAGATCAGTTGGCAGAAGCCCCGGCAGGAGGGATGGAGCCGTTAGAAACTCCTCTCCCGGGCGAGGATATATTTTGGGTATCGCACGAAAAAATGTGATGACGAGGGACAATTTTGGAAGCTGTATTTTGATGGTGCCATGAATGCCGAGGGGGCAGGAGCCGGAGCGGTCCTAGTCTCTATCACCGGAGAAACAATACCCCGTGGCCACTAAACTTCGTTTCAGCAATTCGAACAACACCGCCGAATACGAGGGGTGTATCTTGGGACTCCGATTGGCCCGTGACATGGGAGTAAAAAGACTAGCGGTGTTCGGGGATTCGGAATTGGTAATCAGACAAGCAATCGGGGTATACAACACTAAGGAGCTTCGGTTACTTCCATACCATCGTTGTGTCACCCAGCTTATGCAAGAGTTCGAAGATATCGCCTTCCGCCATATTCCTCGGGGACGAAATGATTTTGCCGATGCATTGGCGACTTTGGCTTCCTTAATCCACGTGATCAAGAGTAGGGACAGTCCACAGATTGAGATCACCGTACAGAATGCCCCGGCATATGAGGAAAATGTGGCTAGAGTGTTATCAAACGAGGTGGTGTTGACGAGGCAGCCCTGGTATCACGACATAAGGGAATATCTGAGAGACAGATCCCTCCCCGATCAGGCAGATCGGACTGAAAGGATGAGAATTCAAAAAGATGGCGATGAAGTTTTACCTGAGTGGCGATTCACTTTACAAAAGGGATGCTGGGTTGGGACTGTTGCAGTGCGTAGATGAAACACAGGCCCGAAAGATTATGAATGAAATACATGGTGGAGTGTGTGGGCCCCATATGAGTGGACCGATGCTTGCCAAAAAGATTTTGAGGACAGGGCATTATTGGTTGACGCTGAGGGCCGATTGCGAGGATCATGTCAAACGGTGTTATCAATGTCAGGCGCACGGTAATGTGATCCATACGCCTCCCCATGAACTGCACTGTATGACCTCCCCATGGCCATTTTCAATGTGGGGAATGGATGTAATCGGACCAATAGAGCCCAAAGCAAGCAACGGGCACCGGTTCATTTTCGTCATGATCGATTATTTCACCAAATGGGTAGAGGCAGCTTCTTTCCCTAAAGTAACTCAGGAGGTCATCGTCAGCTTCATCAGGAATAATGTCATTTGCCGATATGGGCAACCTGAGGTTGTGGTCTCCGACAATGCCAAGAATTTAAACAACGCCCTCATGAAGGGACTGTGTGACCAGTTCAAGATTAAGCACCTCAATTCCGTCATTTACCGTCCCAAAATGAATGGGGCAGTGGAGGCGGCCAATAAGAACATCAAGAAGATCATGGCGAAAATGTCTGCTAATCATCGGGGATGGCCGGATCTGTTACCCCTCACCCTGCTGGCATACCGAACATCCACGCGTACTTCTACGGGAGCAACCCCTTACGCCTTGGTATATGGAATGGAGGCTGTCCTGCCAGTTGAAGTTGAGATGGCGTCCCTCAGAATAGTGATCGATGCTCAGATAAGCGAGGAGGATTGGATGCAAAGTCGATACGACCAATTGGCCCTAATTGATGAAAGGAGGGTGGCTGCCATTTGGCTATGGCATGGTCAGCTATATCAACAGAGGATCTCCCGATCATATGACAAAAGGATAAGACTTCGGAAGTTCAAGGAAAACGATTTGGTATTGAAAAGAATCATGCCTTGTCAAGACGAGGCCAAGGGGAAGTTTGCCCCGAACTGGGAAGGGCCATTTGTGATCAAGAAAGTACTATCCGGAGGGGCCCTCATGTTGCAAGAAATGGATGGTGAGGTATTTCCACAACCCCTCAATTCTGACTCGGTTGAAGCGGTTCTACGCTTAAATCATCAGTTCCTTTTTCCCCTGACAGCGAACTACGTAGGACCTGATCTCCCAACTTGTGGGGGTACGTAGGCAGCCATCATGGCGCGGTCCGATCCTTTAAAAATAATCCTTTCCCCAACCAAAACCAATTTTCGATAGCCAGATAAAACCTTCCTACACCCTCAAAACCTTTCCGGAACCAATTGCCTAACCAGTTTCATCCCAGAATATATACCCTGATCCAACCCAAACAGTTATCCAAAATCTGAGATTCAATCCGACGAAATCAAAGGTGCGCGACAATATCTGACAAATCTCCATCAAGTCTTGAGGAAAGAAAGAAGGCGAAATGTCAAAATCATGGTCAGTTGGATAAAATGATGATCCAATGGAGGGCAATGATACGACAAAGGGGGAAAATGACTAAATTTAAATGCATGTCTATATATATATAAGTCGTTTTATTACAAGATTTATCTTTCAATAACTGATGAAACCAACATAGTCTATGCAGGAAATAAAATAATCTACAAATCTGAAACTAGCCGAAGCAGGATGGACAGGGTGGTGGATAGATCTGAAGCATCAGCATCTCCTGCAATCTGCTGCCCCATCATATCAATACGATCCAGTAAAGCAGTAGCTCGGCTGACAGTCCCAAAATGAGCATCTACCACTGCCCTGGTCTGAAATACAATGGCCTCTCTATCAGCAATGGCAGCATCTCTAGCCCGAAGGGCCTCATCTCTCTCGGCGAGGGCGGCATCCCTCTCGGCTTCAGTAGTAATCAGGGCCAGGCGGAGTCGGGAATCCTCAGCGACCCGACTCGGGGCAGGATCGGCTGAAATGGAATGGTCTGTGATATCTTCTGTGAAAATCACTCCAAAGTCATCAAAGGCCCCAGTCCGACTCAAACTAGCCGAATCCAGGTCTCCACGCAACCACTGTACGTAGGCAAATGTCTGGATGTGACAGCTCGCACTATATTCGGCAAAGATCCTGCGATCCCAAAGCTCGTATACCTGCAATAGATCCCTCTCTGTACAGAATGATATAAGGAATCGGTATGCGGCTGTACCCGCGAAGGGGTGTAAATCCTGTGTCTGATCAAACTGCCCCATAACCGCCAGGGGATGATAGGTCGTCACGCCCCTTAACCCAGCAATGGGAATGAAATCCATGCCAGGCACATGAGTCAAGAAGCTCATGAAGGAGCAATAGCCCGAATAAACCAATAGATGAAAGGGGTCCTCAATGATAGACAAAAATGATGTCCAGGAGGCCACATCAGTACAACTCACGGGACGAAACGAAAACTGCGCGGCTATGTCATGGCTGAAGCAAAACCCTTGGCGACGGAAATGGCCGATGGGACTAAGATGACTCATGAACCACATGTACAATAAGGTCGAACTCCCTCTGAAGAATCTCCCTCGGAAGGACTGGCAATATGTGGCCGACATATAGGTATCCGCCAATATCATGGGGAGAATGGTGTGATCCTCCTGAAGGGCCCGAACGGCCGCAACAATCCGCATGTCTAAATGATCGGATCCTGCAGGCAAATACAAAACTGAGATGACACAGGCCATCAGAACGCCCACTCTCAAGGCATCCCAGCGCTCCTCGGACACGGAAAAAAATCACCGAGGAAAAGACGGAGACTGTCAGGTGAGCCGAATCGGTCAATCAAGAATTGAAGAGGAACCATATGGTCTGATGTGGTTACCGGTAATAAGACAGCCCTCCGCAAACCGGTGAAAGTCAAGAATTGACGGCGCATGGAACCAACAGTAACCCTAGCACAGGGACCATCCAAGGGCAAGCCGGTGAAGCGAGCATACTCCTCAAGGGTGGGGGTCAGCTCTACTGTCCAAAACCTAAACACCTGACGGGCAGGGGCCCAATGGCTCAGAAGACCATCCACAAAGCCCGCTGGCACCTGGAAGGTTAATAAGGACCAAGAATGTCCCAAAAGACCATCTGCGATAATCCTGTCTGCCGGCAGTAAACTGTCCAACCAGCGGAAGAGGCTGCCGACCAACCCTGTGGGAGGAGTGGAATCCAAACGAGTCACGACATCCGAGGACGACATCTGAAAAAAAACAGTATCAAAAAGACTGTACAGGGGTCATTCTCTATCCATAAATAAAAGCATGCATCATACAGTTAATATGAAACAGGTGAATTCCATAGAGATGAAGAAGAACTGTGCGTAAATAAATAAATGAGTTCAGTACATAGTGCATGAATGAAAAAGAAATCTAAGCAGGTGCCGATACAAAAGACCCTATCCTATCCTGGTCTAAATAAAATCAGTATCATCTATGAAAGCAGGATCCTCGAACTGATCCCCTGGAGTCGTCGAGCTCGGAGGACCAAAGTTCATATCAGGGATGTAGGGATGCGCTGTGGCATCAGATGAACTCGGGCCTGCATCATAACCGGCACCGTCAGGATCGTAGGTGTAAGCCTCCTCCGGGGCCCGGCCCAATCCTCGAATAAACAGCGACAACTGATCTACCTGACGGGTCAATGAGGCGATCTGATCAGCGTGGGTAGGGGTCCGAACACAGGCAGCCCAATCGGTCATCGTCACCGAGCCTGGAACCATGTCTCCAAGGAAGAAAGTGGCCCGAGTCTGAGGACCGATGGTACGGGGCACCCACCATGTACGGAATGCATCACTCGTAGTGGGACCTGTGGAAAGCATCCGACCATCCTCCCCGGCAAGCATGATCTCTGAAGGCTGATAATCCAGCGGCCAGAAAGTAGTGAAGGAAAGGGAGTGCGGGATGCGGATCTCTCCAGTGACGCATCTGAATGCGCGCTCTCCCAGATACATCACCCAGCCTCCAACACTCTGCAAAGTGAGGCGACGGGTGGAAAGCTCGAACTCCGGGCCGGAAGGATGCCCGTCAGCAAACCCCACAGTCAGATGATCGGAGAGGTAGGGAATCCAGACGACGTCGGCAGCCGTGATCAACTCCAGCTGAATACGACAATGTGCAAAGCTGCCCGACACGGGGACCTCCTCCAGAGTACTGTGATGCCATCGCCGACCCCGAGGATAAGTGTCCGGGCCCAGAGTAGTGATAGGCCTCAGACATGGCAGCCGCTCGTAAGCCCAGAACTGTGAATAGAAACAAGACAGGGCATGAGTCACTATCAAATACAGAAAAGAGATGAAGGGAAAAGAAATACAGTAAGAGAGAGGAGGAGGGGACTCACCAACAGAAAATGGTAGAAGCCGAGCCAGGCATCAGTCTGTCCCTCTGAGCGTAGACGCATGCCGTGGAGGAAATAGGCAAAGGTGAATGACCCCCAGTCATAATCACCGATGCGGTCCGCATCTCTGACCGCTCCTACGACGCTGAAATGAATGGTGGAGGAGTTGTTCCCCAGAAAACAACCCCTCATGATGGTCAGGAACAGGCGTCGTAGCAGAATGTCCCTGGTGCCCTGATCTGCTGGAATAGGCAGCGCATAGAGACCCCCGACTGCATCGACTGCCAAGGCACCAGATCGGATACTGCGGGCCTTAAAGACCCGGTCCTCAGCAGCGAAGCCCAGCAAAGCTCGAACCTCCACAGGAGTGATATCAAGATCCAAGGGGACGCGGGACCCGGTAAACTCAATGCCAGTAATGTACCTCCAGTCCCATGGGGTCAACACGACCTCGCAGTCGAGAAGATGAAGAGACTGCGTCTGGTGGAACCATCGCTCGGATAAAGCCCTCATGTAACCCCAGGGGCACTGGCGGGGGATAATAGTGAAGAAATGTCGAAAGCCCCAAGAGTCCACCATCGCCCGATAATCACTGTGCAGGGCCGCATAAAGGGAGTAGATGTTGAACCAGTTACCCCTCGGCTGGGTAAACTCGGGGTACCTGGGGCAATCACCAAGGGGTCAATCCGGGTAAAAGGAGAATGGAGAAATTGAGAATGAAATCAGAATAGAGCTGAAATATACCTCGTTAGCCACGAGAGATGCCGAGGGGTGACGACTGAGATCCCGACCCAAAAGATCGGGTATCTGCACAGAGGCGCCAGAAGGAGCCTGATGAGTGGATGGAGCCGGAGTGCTGGAGGATGGCCCCTCTGCCGCAACCTCCGGAGGGACAGCCTCCTCAACGTCCGGATGACCAGGACGAATAACAGCCTCCGTCAAACGACGAGCCTGACGGGTCCGAGGAGGAACAGGAGTGGGTGCAGCCCTACGACGGCGAACACCCGAAGTCCGGGAGGCGGAGGAGCTACTGGGCGCATCACGATCCATAGCTGGAATAGAATGGGCGAGAAAGAAGGTAAGTTTCCTTTTAAAATTATGTAATGAACATTTCTAAATTTCTAGCCTCATCATATGATTAATGCAACATGATGCATGCTTAAAAAAAAAAAAAAAAAAAAAAAAAAAAAAAAAAAAAAAAAAATCGGCAGAGTTCCGTTTGTAAATTGAACATCCCAGGCATAAGCCAAGCGTGTTTTCCATCAATCAAAGCCTCAAACAGATTTAAATTGCATTCATAATGTAATTACAGCATGTAATGCATGATTTTATTGCAGAAAAGGAATAACAATATGTGGGACCGCCTCTATGAACATAAAATAGGACTCACATAGTTGATACATAGCATGTATATATGATGGTACATTACATAGCATTGTAAAGCATACATTTTATCTCTAAACATGCAAATAGTCAAATGTATAGCAAAACATTGACGAAATTGAGAAGTGACCGGTCAAAGTGTTACCTGTAGCGTGTAGATCAATCCTACCGGAACAGTTTTTGCAGGAAAAGTTGAAAAAATCGACAAAAAGCCCTTGCGAACAAGAAAAATCGAGAGAATCTCTTTGAATTACAAGTTGAAAGTGACAGATCTGGAGGAGCCGCGTTGGATTTAAGGCCCGATCATGGCCGCAGATGTATCTGCGGCTGGCCGCAGATCCATCTGCGGCTGGCCGCAGATCCATCTGCGGCTGGCCCTGGTGGGTCCCACCTTGCTCCCTTGCAGCCATTTGACGTGTTGAAGTGACAAGTTTACGAGATGGGTGACCGGCGACGATACCCGGCCCCGACATGACGATCGACCGGCGACGATAACCGGCGATCACGAGATGGATGTCCGGCGACGATAACCGGCTCCGACAAGATAACCGACCGGCGACGATAACCGGGGGTTACGAGATGGGTGACCGGCGACGATACCCGGCCCCGACATGACGATCGACCGGCGACGATAACCGGCGATCACGAGATGGATGTCCGGCGACGATAACCGGCTCCGACAAGATAACCGACCGGCGACGATAACCGGGGGTTACGAGATGGGTGACCGGCGACGATACCCGGCCCCGACATGACGATCGACCGGCGACGATAACCGGCGATCACGAGATGGATGTCCGGCGACGATAACCGGCTCCGACAAGATAACCGACCGGCGACGATAACCGGGGGTTACGAGATGGGTGACCGGCGACGATACCCGGCCCCGACATGACGATCGACCGGCGACGATAACCGGCGATCACGAGATGGATGTCCGGCGACGATAACCGGCTCCGACAAGATAACCGACCGGCGACGATAACCGGAGGTTGCGAGATGGGTGACCGGCGACGATACCCGGCCCCGACATGACGATCGACCGGCGACGATAACCGGCGATCACGAGATGGATGACCGGCGACGATAACCGGCTCCGACAAGAAAAAAGACCGGCGACGATAACCGGAGGTTGCGAGATGGGTGACCGGCGACGATACCCGGCCCCGACATGACGATCGACCGGCGACGATAACCGGCGATCACGAGATGGATGACCGGCGACGATAACCGGCTCCGACAAGGTAACCAACCGGCGACGATAACCGGGGGTTACGCGATGGGTGACCGGCGACGATACCCGGCCCCGACATGACGATCGACCGGCGACGATAACTGGCGATCACGAGAAGGATGACCGGCGACGATAACCGGCTCCGACAAGATAACTAACCGGCGACGATAACCGGGGGTTACGCGATGGGTGACCGGCGACGATACCCGGCCCCCGAACGAGACGATAGATTGAAAGAGTGAACCCAACGACTAACAAACACGGTCAAGGGGTTGATACATTGACACTCTTACGAATGTCTTGCATGCATTGCATCTTATGTTGCATCATAAGCTATAGGTGTTGCATCATGTATGTATTGTCAATTCTTATGCACTGTCATTCATGCATCGAGTGTCTATTCTTTATCCTGTTCATTTCATTTATCATTTCATAAACATGATAAAGAGGGGCAGCTGTAGACACCCAAATTTTGCGTTTCCTTCTACTAACCATGACAGGAGGGCGAAATCGTCAATTGAACCAGCTTGCAGGAGCAGAAGAGCGGACACAAGGGCGAGCGCCCGGACCCGCCGCAATGATTTGGGCAGCCCAAGTCGACGTGACAGCATGACCGTCCGAGGCAGGCATTTCCGAATGAGGTGGCACGTCTGCCGGAAGTTCCCGGACTGCAGAACACGAGCCTGTCGGCGAAAACCGACGTTGCGGTACGAAATTCGAGGCGTGGCACGAAAATCGAGAAAGTCAAGCCCGCCAGCCGCGGATATAGATCTGCGGCCAAGTGGGTGCGCCAGCACGAAAACCGGGAAATCCGCACTCAGCAGCTGAGTGCGATGGGAGGCGTGCCAGCTGGCCAGCCGCAGATCCATCTGCGGCCAGCCGCAGATAGATCTGCGGCTGGCTCTGGCCAGCCTATTTAAGCTCGGCAGCAGGCAGCATACAGGAGGTTGGGCAGTTTGCGGAAGAAGAAGAAATCAGCAGCAGTTTTAGCTCGGAAATAGAGAGAAATAGCAAAAAATTCTTGCAACAATTGAGAGAAAAAGAGAGAAATTTCCTTTGTTGTTAGATTATATCATATACATCTCATATTTCCCTCCATACACAAGTTTCTACACAATTTTGGTATCATTTGCAAGGTGAAAATCTCATTATTTTTGCAACTTCTATCATGTTATTTGGCTAAATTTAATTGAAATTTTCAAGAATATTATTGAGCAATCATGGATTAGGGATTATTGGTGAGGGTTCCATTGGAACAAAATGCTTCCTAATAACCCGAGGATATCCAATTGATAAAATTTCTAGCTTGTTTGTGATAATTTATGGGGTGTAATTTATTTAGATTGTCATTTCCGGATATCATGGTATATTAGATAAACCCGGGTTGGTTAGTTATGTAATATTCATTTTGTAGGCATGTATTAATCTCGTGTGAGCCTAGGAATGCGACCCCGAGGTCCAAATCCGATGATGGACGTTTTGATGTATGTGATAGATTCAAGATGCTCGTTTTGTAACATGTAATCTTTGGGCCTTAAAACGACGCCAAGGCGGGAATCGTGTTTAAGGCCCCGAAATAGTGAAATTTGTGATTGTTGGCGTTCGGGGATATTTTGATGGCTTACATGCCCATGAATAGCCCCGACGCGTGTTTATGCTTGATTTGATTCATGATACGAAATTGATTTCAAAGCTAAATGATAAGATTTTCATAAAATCAATCAAAGTAGGATATTAGAATCACGAGGTTAAAATTTGAGAAACGTTAATGAATGTCGATTCCTATCTAACGAGAAAGCTAAAGAAAAATCGTTTTCCAAAACATCACACGAAATGATTTTATAAATAATTGACGTTTTATTAAATCTTTGTGCATAGGGTGAAAGAGATCCTAGAAATTGCCCATCATTTTATGAAAGCAACGTATAGATCTCGATTCCTATTTTGACGAAGGTTTAAAACTCTTGTTTTGTTAAAACGACACTTAATGAAAATCCCATAGTTTTGGACAATTAAAATCAAACCTTTCTCATAAAGAATAAAGCTTTCTCGTGTATATCGAAAAGACGTTCCGAAGCGTTCTCAAATTAAACCACGATCTTCCCTAAAATCCAAATGACTCTTTCATACAAACTCACCACAACATTCACATAGGCACACACACACACACACGCGCACCTACACACACACATTCATGAATTAAAGGATAGGAAAGCATCAAGATTGCGGTAACCGTGTTTCACGGAAGTCGAGGGGTGCCTAACACCTTCCCCTCACTTAAGCAAGCCCCCGAACTCTATGAATCTCGATTCGCAGACCAATTAATTCGGAGTCACATATGAGCCAGCGATTTATAAAACACGAAAACTCGGATGAGTTGGTACATCCATTTCAAATATACCAACTGGCGACTCTGGTTAATTGGCTCATCATAAAACACGATCTTTCAAAACCCCGTCGACATCAATGCCGACCTTTTCCAAAGCATCATTAAATCAAAGGGCTAAAATTGGAAAAGACTAAAAGACCAAAAGAGAAGAGAAAACCCGGCGTCGACACCTATCATCCTCAAACCGATGGCCAGAGCGAAAGAACAATTCAAACGTTGGAGGATATGCTTCGAGCGTGCGTTATGGATTTTAAAGGCAACTGGGATGACCATTTACCTCTGGTCGAGTTTGCTTACAACAATAGTCATCACGCTAGTATCGGCATGCCGCCCTACGAAGCATTGTACGGAAGGAAATGCAGAACTCCATTATGCTGGGATGAGGTTGGTGAACGACGACTATTGGGACCCGAGCTGGTACAACAAACCGCTGAAATTGTCAAGGTGATAAGAACCAGACTGATAGCCGCTCAAGACAGACAGAAGAAGTATGCTGATCAACACCGACAAAATCACGAATTTGAAGTCGGGAGCTTTGTGTTCCTCAAAGTATCCCCTTGGAAGGGAAAGGTCATATTTGGTAAAAAGGGTAAACTCAGTCCGCGATTTATTGGACCTTTCGAAGTGCTGAAACGGATGGGTGAGGTAGCTTATGAGGTAGCTTTACCTCTTGAGTTAGGCCATATTCACAATGTCTTCCATATATCGGTGCTACGACAGTATAAGCCCGATTATAAACATGTAATAGAATATGAGCCAATACAATTTGAGAAAGATTTGTCTTATGAAGAGGTTCCTGTACAAATAGTGGACCGGAAGGAGCAAGTTCTTAGAAATAAAGTGATACCTTCTGTTAAGGTAATCTGGAGGAACCACAGTGCTGAGGAAGCAACGTGGGAACTCGAAGAGCAAATAATGCAAAATTTTCCTCAATTATTTGTTTAATCTTTATATTGCGATTCTGGGGACAGAATCTTTGTAAGGAGGGGAGAATGTAACGGACGATTTAATTGCGTTGTGATTCTGGGGGACAGAATCCTTTTAAGGAGGGAAAGATGTAACGAATGCAATTTTTGTGATTGAATAAAAATATTTATTGAATTATATAAATATTTTTATTAATTTATTGAGCTAAATAAATAATTTATTAAATTTTTGTTAAATGGGTATATGTTAAGTTTAATAATGTTAAATGTTATTTGAATGTGATTTGTTATGTTTATTCTAATTTAATTTAATAATTAAATTAGATGATGAATAGGTTTATTTGAATAAATGATTTATTTGAATAATATAATTCATTTGGTGTTATTGTTATTGGTTAAATAAGTTATTAATTTAGTTAATAAGGTTTAATTGAATTTATTTAATAATAAGTTCAATTAAATTAGAAGTGTGACATTTTAAAACTATATGTTATGGTGATTTATTAAAATAAATGAGAAAGTATTTAATTCAGTTTTACCAAACAAGGCCCTATGACTTTTGTTTGGAAATAATGGATTATTTTATTTGTGTTTTACCAAACAAGGTCTTAAGACCTTTAGTTAGAATAATGGGTTATTTTATTTTGTAATTGCCAAACATAGCCTTATGGCTTTTGAAATTTTAAACTGATGGATTAAATTTAGATTATACGTTATAATATTAATTATCAGTTTTTATTTTTTTATCAGTTTTATTTTTCTAAACTACGTCAGTTAAGAAAGAAAAGAAAGAAGAGCAAAGAACCGAGTATTGAGAGAGTTAGAATTGAGAGAACTCTGTGAATTTGAGAGTTGAGAGAAAAGAGAGAAATTGTGAGAAAAGCTTGGAGATTGGAGTAAGAATTCAAGCAAGGAAGTTTAATCAAATTTTCTAAACAATTGAAGGTATAATCCTTTTTAAGTTCTTTCCTGTATTTCATTATTTTAGTTCTCTGTATAAAATTTACTTGCTTAAAACATGAATTACTTGGTGTATTTGATAGTAATCATGTGTTAGATGATTACATGATGAATAATAATTAATTTAGAAGTATTAATTCATGAAGACATGCTTTAGAATTGAGTTCTTAGTTTTACAGAGCTTTATTTCATGTATGGCATATTTGTATGAAAATTGATGATTCAATTTGGTTATTAATCGGTGAATTAATAATTGTTTATGATGGTATGATGAAAAACAAGAATAATGCAAGAAGAATGGTTTTAATTGGTTGAAAGATGAAGTTACAGTGTTTAATTTCATGAAAATGGCCAAAACTTGAATAAATTGTTTAACAATGAATTTTTGGTTTTAAATTGGTTGATTATGTGTTTTATAATGGTTAAATTAGTTAGAAACATGTTGGTTATTTGTTTTCTAGCATATTTGATGTCTGGGTATATTTAGTTTGTGTACTAGATGATAAAATTCGGAAAATTTGGCCAAATTTGGCCTAAGTTTTCACTGTTCGCGAACTGTAGGAGACGACTGCCGGGTGTCTCGCCCCGGCGAGAAAAATGAGCTGGTAATCTTCGCCCCGGCGAGATATTTGTTCAGTAAATCCTCGCCTCGGCGAGGGAACAGTACTGGAATTTTTTTTAATTTTTATTTTCTTTGTGCTTTTATTATGATACTATAAACAAGTTTAAAACTTATATTAATGTATTAAGTGACTAAAGAGTTGCCAAGATGGTTGTTAAACTAGTACTTGTTGACTATGGTATACTAAATGAGATGTTATAATAAAATGAGATAGAGAGCAAGCCTAGAATGCTTTTAGACTTGTGACTAATTATGTTACCATCTTATAATTAAACGTATAGGTTATTTAAGGATCGTGAGATATTTAATTTGTAATCTACGCTTGAGGCAAGTTCCTTATCTGAACTTATTACTTTTATGTTGAGCAAGTTTTCCTTTCTTAAATTTGAAAATTATTTATAGCAAGTTGTTCTTCTCTTTTAACTTGTTAATTTATTCAAGACAAGTTTATTTATATTGAGCAAGCTTATTGACCTTAGCTTATTGATATTCAAGCAAGGTTATTATCATGATTATATACTTAAGCTTTATTCCAATCATTATTGTTATTCAAACTTCGAGTATAGTTTCTATTGAACAAACTCTATTGAATTAGACTAGCAAACCCTTATTGATTCAGCTAGTCCTTAGTTGATGAGCTTTTCAAAGACTTAGAATGTTTTCTATACTTGTTCCAAGCCAATTTCCTTTTTGGTATGGATTCAGACGATAAACTGAGATGAATAACCCTAATGTAGGGGATTACTTACGCGACAGCGTTAAAATATTTGTGCACAATACATTGTACAAAGGGTTGATCCCCCTGAGTACGAGATGTTGGTTCATAGTCTATATGACTGTTAAAGGTTGTGGTAGTAATACCTGTTAACCTAGGACATAGTTCGAGGTCTTGTGACCCTCAGATATAATTTCTAAATCTTGAATTCTATTTTTTTGAAATCAAGCATTCTAACGAGCTTTTAAACTTTGATCATTTATTGATTGAGATTCAGAAAACTATTATTCCTCAGTTGAGATCCATTTCATTTAAATATGATGAGTGTGTTTTATACACACAATTTGGGTACTTTTGACCTTAATAATTTGTAATTCTTTGGGTACTTTATGTGGTTTTATTGTGTTTTTATCTTATTTTTAGATATTGTGATTTTATATTGCTTTTATATGTTTTGTATTATTTTTATGTGTTTTTACTTAGTTTTGTAGGAAATGGAGCAAGTGCTAGTTGATCACCAATGCTCGTGGATGCCTAGTTTGCCATTTTGAGCCTAACATGGACATAGCAGCTGCTTGCGGCCCAATTTCAACCATGATCCAATCCGAATCTCTCAAAACTCAAAGAACGAAAGTTGTAGATATTAATCTCAGCTTTCAGGAACATCTTGAATCATCCAATTTGAAGTTCGTATGAGAGAGTTATGGTCGTTTTACCAGCGGATTTAGCATGAATTTTACACAGCGGCCACTTAGAGCTCAATTTCACCCTTTCTTCAGCCATTATCTTTTCGAACTCCAGTTATGGAAGTTGTAGAGCTACTTCTCAGCTTTCCGTAGCCTCTTGAATCGCCTAATCTCGAGTTCGGACGAAGAAGTTATGGCCATTTTACCAACAGACGTCAAAACTGAATCGGGCATGCAGCGGCATGGGCGCGGGCGCACCAGCCAGCGTGCGGGCGCACCAATGGCTGCTGGGCAGCGCGTCTGGGTCGGATTTTAAGCAATTTGAGCGGGTTTTTGGTCATTTTTCATGGGCTAAGCTAGGGTTTTGCATAAGACACTATAAATACAACATGTAGCCTCCATTTTAACACATCCTAGAGTTCCAAAATCAGATTTAGAGAGAGAGAGAAAGGAGGCTTGGAGCAAAAAGAGGGAGGCCATGGCCATTGGCCATGGTTCTTCTAAAGCTTGGAGGAGCTTCAATGGAGGTGCTTCAATGGAGTTTCATCCAACAACAATGGGGAAGCCATCCTTTATCTTTCTTTTTCTTTTTCCTCTATGTAACTAGTTTGTAATCTAAGATTGTAATTGAACCCATTGCTTATTTTGAATTGATTTTCTCTTCCAATTGATTATTGTTGCTCATATGAATTGGTTATCTTAACCTATGCTTATAGATTAATTGCTTGGCTAGTAATTACCTTGGGAACCTATATGAACTTGACAAATGGATTATAGTGTTGAGACCTAGTTAAGATATCATGTGAAAGTTAAAGATTATTGTGGGTGATTAATTGAGATTTAGTGACGTGTGTCTTGTTGATTATCCTCAATGATAGGTAACTTGATTGTATTTAGGATAGACATATACCTAGATACCATGTGCAACCAATTGAGAATCTAATCTTAATGACTTCCTTTGTGAAAGTTGGTAATTGAAAGAGTGGTTGATGAGATTTAGTGGCATGTGTCTTGTTAGTTATTCTTGAAATTAGTCTCTTGATAGTGTGTAGGATAGACATATACCTACATGCCGCATTAGGAAGATTCGTAATTGACCATCGACAGAGGCTCTTACGTAATTGTGATTTCTCGGATGTCAATTCTATGTGGTTAATTGATCTAAAAGGGGAGTTAAGATATTTGAACAAAGCATTGCACGCCAAGTGTTTGACAAAATGCTTGAATGGGCAAATTTGTAATCGTAGACCTTTATCTATCTATTCTTGTTATTCATATGTCATGCAATTTAGATATAACTTCCATCCATCTCTTGAATCAAAGAGTTTGATTTAGATCGAGTCGATATTGAGTTAGTACTTGGGGATACATTAGAGTTAATTCCTCGTGGGATCGACAACTCTCTTATCATTATATTACTTGTTGACCGCGTATACTTGCGCGTATTTATCGGTTGCGAAATCGACCAACAAAATATTATTGTTATCGTACTTGTGAGCAATTGTTTGCTCACTCTTGCACTAATCATTGCAGCTAAGGCTGAGAAGTCGGACGAGCCGTCCACGAGCAAAGGCAAGGGCAAGATGCATAAATAGCTAAAGACCTGTTATTTACTTGATGTTTGATTGTAATAAGACTTATTTAAAAATTATGTTTTATTCCGCATTTGATGTATTAAGGTTAAGATAACCTGGGATTTGAATGTTTAATAGTTTGGTGATGTAACCCATTTTGGGAAGATATTTCTTTAAGTTTATTTTAATTGTTCTTGATTATGGGTAGTTAGATGTGAATGAATGAGATAGTGAACACCAAATCTGTGGGAAGTAAGTACCTGGATTTGGGGGTGTCACAGATAGTCTAATTCTCTAGTTCTTAATCTTGCTATTATATTAAATCTAGAAAGCTTGTTCTAGGTTGTATAATGGTTAGAATCTTGTGAATAGCTTATTTCATTAACTGATAATCTAAGGGGAGTTTCGGGTAGTAGAGTTTGTTGTTACCTAAGGCTATTAATTTCATTGAAGGACAAATATTGATGTGAAAAGGTGATACTGAACTGAAGAACTGAGTCTTTATTTTATATTCTTATTATGTTTCTGTTAATTAGTTAGATCAAATTGCAAACCCCCCCTTTTGGTTTACAAAGTATAAATTTAGAGTAATCATTCTCTGTGGGATCGACTCTTACTTGCACTACTACATTAATATCTTTTGCAATAAGATTTTATTTTTGAGTGCTTGCGACAGCACATCAAATTTTGGCACCGTTGTCGGGGAACCTTATTTCATTTTAGCAAATTTTTATCTTCGTTTAAACTTTTATTGCTTTTTATTTTTTCAGGGACTATTGATTTTGTTCACGGTGATCTCAAAGTCTCAAATAAGAAATAAAGAAGTCGGGTTGACGACTTTAAACCAAGCGCTACTTGGGAGGCAACCCAAATTTCGCCTCCCTTTTATCCATTTTTATTTTACTTGATTTTATTTTCATTTAGTTTTATCTTTCGTGTTAGGTTATTCTGCTTACCAAGCATCGGGGTGTTGTAGAGAAATCATCAAAGCCAAACATTCTACAGTTCCAACGCCCCACGATTATTGACATATTTCTAGGGAAGTCCTTTGCATTT
This sequence comes from Aralia elata, assembly GCA_034770075.1. Taxonomy (NCBI): domain Eukaryota; kingdom Viridiplantae; phylum Streptophyta; class Magnoliopsida; order Apiales; family Araliaceae; genus Aralia; species Aralia elata. The sequence continues at coordinate 45,851,412 of CM068388.1, read as the reverse complement.
GATTCGTTTATTGCTTACATTGAGGACAATGTAATTTTAAGTTTGAGGGTAGTATTTAGCATTTGTGTTTTTATGGTATTTAGTATTTGTGTGTTTTTATAAAAAAAAAATATAATTTTTTTAAATAAAAAAAATTAAGGTTTATTATTTTTTAGAGTGTATTTCTTGAGCATTGACTTGATTTAGAACTATGACCAATGATAAAAGCCCGATTGAATAAATTATAACTCATGAAAAATGGACAAATGTTGCTTGTGTGCTTAACTTTTTTGTTGGTTATTACATTGCTTGTGATTCCTACCACATTTGAGCACTTATCCATTTGTAATTAACGAGTGATACACTTAGAGAAGGCTTATATATGATCGAATACTTGTCGGAGATATCAATAAGCTCTAGAACTCGTTTAAACATCACTCGAAGCAATGTAACCAAGTTGATTTGTTGGTCATGTGGTGAGTTAAGATGGAGCGTAAAACGCACTCACTCATAAACATATGCTTAGAGGAGATAGAACGTAAAACGCACTCACCTATATAAAATAAAATAAAAGAGAAGAAAAAAAGGACGAAAGTAATAAATCGCAAAATCTTGTGGTGGGTTGAGATGGAGCGTAAAACGCACTCGCATATGAGAGCGGACTTAGGATAAGATGGAGCATAAAATGCACTTACCTAGAGTCTTTTGATCTCAAAATTTTGGAATTTTTGATTTGTTTACATTTGCGGTGAGTGATGTATTAAGCATGTAGTTTTTCGAGTTTATTTTTATTTCTTTCATAAGGTAATGTGGTTGAATAAGTTCATCCGAGCTATACTTGGTTTAGTGCAAATGGATACACACACAGACACACACGGAAAGGATCTAAAGCAAAGTATATCTAACAAGCAAGTTAAAATCCTGGACATTGCGAGATTTTGAAAGTTTTTTGGACAAAAATTCGAGTTTATTTGGGCCTCCAAACATTGTTTCTTAGTGAACTGATTCGAATCTCGCCTGGACTGGATTCTTGTTCAGACCAGTTGGAGTATTTGGACCATAACTTGAGCTTCACAACTCCAAATCAAGTGATTCAAAAGCACAAATTCATTAGAAAATCCAGGGCTACAACTTTCGTGCTTTGCCCAAGTCCAAAATCGGTGGTCCGCTGATTTAAAATCAGCTTGCAATGTGCTGATCAGTTTAGGTGTCAGATTTTGACTTCTCATGAAGGGACACGTTTTTGGGATGTTATTTGCTTTGGATGGCTGATGCATATGACTAGATTAATTATTGGATCTTGACCATCTTGTATGCTTGAGTGCCTATAAATAGCAAGAGGTATTTCAACACCAAACTACCAATTCACATATCAATTCATATATCACTTCCTAGAGAGCAATTCATACATCTTCTTTCTCTACAGTTTGTTAGTATCGGATTAGGGCGAGGAAGTAGACCTCCAGGGGGAGGCTATTCTCCTCTCCATTTTTATAGTTCAAGAGCAAGCAAGTGATCAACACTTATGGAAGCCAAGAATCGAAGGCAAAGACTTGGAGATTGAAGATTATGATTCGAAGTGACAGCCGGATATCAAAATATAGTTTTTCTTCTCTAATCTCTTCCTTTATTTTTTGTATTCTATTATTGTTGAATATCTTGTAAATTATATTTGCATATTTGCTATGAACCCTTCTCTTTTCTTTTATTCAGTTCCAAGGGGATGTTGAACTTTTTATACATTATTATTCTTCCTTATATGAAGTTCATTTTTGATAATTTGTTTTAACTATTGAATGTGAAAGTAGTATGCACACAAGCCAATCATATTTGATATGATGTAGTATATACTTTGTAATCTTATTTGATTATTAAAGGCATTTTTATTATCTACATGATGTTGTTATATTAATATGTGATAAACCCATAGTTTTGAGTAATGCTTTTAGAATCATAATAATGATCATGCTAATGAGATCTAAATTCTTAGATAGCTCACAAACTAAAATCGTTCCTAATCGTTGGATTTTTAAAAAGGGGATTAGTGAATCTGGATAGATTAATACATACATTGCTTGCTCTTAGGAAGATGATGATTGATCTCATAATCATTTGTGTGGAGACACTAATGCAAGTATGTAGGTGCTTATTAGAAAATAAGTTCACTGAACGTGACTCGCTAACGAATACCTAATGGAGTTTTACTCGCCTGTCAATAGGAATTCCTCTAGTGATAGTAGTACAAGTGATCCTTAGACTTGAGATCATCATAGTATCTTCTGTATGATGACTTATACTTTGACATGTCCCTTAAGACCTTTGGGGTATATCAAAGGGTATGATTGGGTATAATAAGTTGTACATAGAGATAGGTGAATGATCAACAAAAAATCTACCACGTCTAGTAAAAGATGTGAATGTCCTATGTGATTCGATAAATGACAACTCAGTAGTCCTTGGCCAAGGCAGAATGAAATTAGAAAGGAGTTTTTAATTTGCATTATTTAGAGTTGTGCATTTGGGAATCGAAATGCATATAATTAAATAAAATAAGACTTGACAGTAAATCCATGTCTTATATTTAATTGGGACATTGTATGGTAGAAGGATTGAATTGTACGATAATCATGCACTGAAAGGTTCTTTAATGACTAATGTTGAAATCTATATTATCTGGAAAGTCGTTGATCGCTAAGGGGGCTTACCTTTAGTGTATAATAAATATTATTTATTTAAATGAATTAAATAGTTTAATTTATATATTTAAATATAATTAGAATTGTTCTAATTGATTTATTCACAACCAGTTTAATATTGAGAACCTAAAGGGTCACACCACAAAAGAAAAATTTTTATTTAAGAAGTAAATGGCATAATTATAATAATAAGTTAAGTGTATTTAATTTAGTCTATGAAGATAGAATAAATTAAATAGCTTAATATTTATTATTTAATATTTTAGAAATATTAAATATAAATTAATAAGAGTAGTCTTATTATGATTATTACTAGTACTATTATTTAATTCCTAATAGGGATTGAGAATTAATTAATAGAAGTACTCTCACATGAATTCCTAATTGGATTAGGAGTTTAATTTAATTAAATGAGTTTAATTAGAATAGAAACCCTAATCCTAAATGGTTTAGGGAAGGGTTTTCCTACATCTATAAATAAGAGAAGTCTTATCATAGATTACGGTTACACACTCTTGTATAAAAATTGTGGAGAGCACTTATAATTTCTATAGAGATAGAAACTATGGTTTTGCCAAACACCCATCTTCTTGAACAAGTATTATTTTATATGTGCATGCTTACTATATATATATTATATATTATCCAACATGCTTCGCATGTTAAATAGTATGACGCGTATTTTATATATATATGTGCATACGCGCTAAATAAGATGAGACTAATAAATACAAACCCCTTAAAAATATTATATTAAGTCTTAAGCGTTCAAAGATATTTAGAATATCGAACGTCGCCTTCTAGCATGGTAAAACAATAGAGTATTAAATATTTAATATGAGTTTGTTGTGTCACCACAAGGTAAGTATTAAATATTTAATATGTTGCCTTATCACATTTGATGCTTATTAAGGAATTGAACATTACTGTTTTGTTGTGTCACCACAAGGACGATATTTTTCTCTTCACATATATGGAAGTGCTAGGATGGACTTAACTTAGATAATTTTGATTCGGATGTGTCACCACTTGATCAAAATAATCTAAGAGGCAAAATACAAGGAGTTACATAGTGATGTAATTGACAATAGTTGTCTACCTATTTATTTATAAATCGTTTATTGTATCACCACAAGGCTATATACATTTGAAATGGGATCCTTAGTCTCACTAGCAAATCTTTAATTAGAATTGCTGAACTATATAATGAGGGTAATATAGTTTGATGAAAAATAGTGGGAGATACCAATTTAAATAAAAACCTAATTTATTTTGGTAATTAATCAAATGAATGTATGCTAAAATATTGTTAATTCATTTACAGAATTTTACAATGTCTAATTTACTATCATTGCGGAGCACATTAGATGCTAATAACTGGACCAAATAACACGAATTAGTTAAAGAATCTGAGAATAGTTTTCAAGGCTGAAAAGCAATGTTATATCCTTAAATAATTGATTGGTGTATCTAAAAGGAGAAATTGTACCTTGTTGGACATGGTACGGTCCATAATGATTTTTACCGATATTCCAGTATCCATCTGGGGTTATACCCTAGAAACAGCTGCATATCTACAAAATAAGGTAACCTCAAAATCCAGCCCCAAGACTCCATAAAAGTTATGGATAGGGAGGATTGCTAGTCTTAAGTATGTTAAGATAAGGGGTTGTCCAACTTATGTGAAAAGGTTTCAAAAGATAAGTTTGGGACAAAATCTGATAAGTGCAGGTTTGTGGGATATCCTAAAGAAAGTTTAGGGTATTATTACTATAATCCTATACGTTGCCTTCTTGGATAAAAGTGTTTATCATTGAAGGAGCTAGTGAGAGGGTAATAGATCTTGAAGGAGTTCAAGAACCACAAAGAATTTTCAGTCAAACCGAGGAACCTATAGATAGACCTATTATACCACAACCGAATCGTAAATCTGGAAGAGTACTGAAGATACCTAGGAGGTATGGATTCATCATAGAGGATGATGATGAGGTACGCATCATAGAGGATGATGATCTAGTTATATACGATGAGGCTATGAGTAGAAGACACTCAGAGAAATAGCAGATGGCCATAAAATCTGAAATGGACTCCATGTATGAGAACCAAATATAGACTCTGGTTACTCCACCAAAAGGCATAGTGCCTAAAGGTTGTATATGGGTCTTTAAGAAAAAGATTAGGGCATATGGCAAGGTAGAGACCTACAAGACCAGACCTGTTTAAAAGGTTTCAAATAAAGTCAAGGAGTTGACTGTGATAAAACCTTATTATCGGGTAATGCTCAAGTCCATTTGGATTTAGCTTGTGATTGCAACTTATTACGAAATCTAGCAAAATGGATGTGGAGACGTCCTTCCTCAATGAAGATTTGAGGAGAATGTATGTATGATACAGCTAGAGGAATTTGTTTTAAAGGTTGAAGCAAATCGTGTTTTAAGCTACAATGATCCATTTATGGATTAAAGCAAGCTTTTCAAAGATGGAACATTCGTTTTGATGATACAATTAAAAAGAGTTCTATTTTATCAAAAACGAGAATGAACCTAGTGTGTACAAAAGGGTCAGTGGGAGCACTGTGACATTCCTAGTATTATATGCTGATATACTACTGATAAGGAATAACACACTAATGCTACAATCAGTAAAGATAAAATTATCTAAACATTCCTCTATGAATAACTTGGGAGGAGCATCCTATAAATTGGGGATATAAATCTATATAGATAGATTTAAAAGGATGCTCGATTTAACCTAAGGAATGTATTTTCATTCAATGCTAAAGGCGTTTAGCATGGCTGTAATATTCCGAACCCTAATAAGATCTGTATATGTAAATTATGTGTTTAATAAATGAAATTTCATGATCTGACTTTGTAGTATGTGATTGTGTATTTTATTAAACAATTAGGTCAAATAAAAAATTTTCGGCAAGCAGCTGTGTCGTGCTTAATCGGACAAAATGATTTGTCGTGCTTCCGGCGAATTCACCGATAAGCGTCTCGGCAAATTATTTTTCTAAGCTGTTGTGTCGTACTTGATAATGACGAAGTGCTTTGTCGTGCTTCGGAGTTAATATAATATATATTAACTAATAAAAATCAAAAATAAGTTAATTAGGGTTAGGATAATAAACTGAAACAGAAACCCTAATTTGAAAACCCTAATTGATAATATTTATCCGAATTGTCTAATCGAAACCCTAATTATTGTATAAGAATCTTAATTGATATAATTAGATTCTAAATAATGAATCATAATATTAATTATGAATTATTAAGATTAAACTAAACCCTAAACGAAAGATTAAAACCCTAATTGTATGATTGAAAACCCTAAACCCTAATTTGGTTTAATAACACTAAATTATGAATTGATAAACCTTAATTATGATATATAAACCTAATTAAGGTATTACTAAACCTAAATTAACATGATAAACATGATTAGTAAAAATCTAGGTTTAATTAGTAAGTAAATAACTTAAAAATCAAAATTTTCAACCAATCAAAAGAAGATAGAATATCAAAATCAGATATTTATAAATATCTAGCTCAAGTAGGTGAACAAGATCAGGCTTGAGCAGCACAAGTAACTAGGTTAGATATTTTGAGGGCAAAAATGGAAAATAAAGCTTAGGAAACCCTAATTCAAGTTGCTATAAATAGAATGAGAGGCTGACCATTAGACCTGCGAAATTTTGAAACCTAAACACTTATAATCAAAGCCTAAACAAGACTCTGCAATCACAAGATCAGTAGCAAAGATCAGAGATCAAAAATTTGAAGAAAAAGGTGCATAAACCCTAATTTGTTGCTAGATCTTTAAGTTGGAATTTGGTGTTAAGTTTTAGTGTTTAGGAATACTTATTAACATGTAATTAAGTGATCTGGGCGGTTAAAACACGTTTACATAACATCTAGATATGAAAATCAAGCCAAAATAGCAAACTGTTCTTGGTAGTCAAGAACAGTCTGACAAGCTACTTTGTCAGAGCTTTTGATTGGCTTAAAATATTTGTTTGATGTGTTTTAAAGCATGAATCAGTAGTATGCCATGTTAGCTTTAAGATCCAATTGGTAGAAGTCCAAAATTATCTCACAGTAGGAAGATATGGTTGGTCAAAACCCATTGACCGACCATGATAGACTGTTTTTGGGTAACCCAGAAACATGAAGAACACTCTGACAGTGTCTGACAAGACTTTTGATCAACCCAGATCATGCCTAGATGATATTTAATATGTTTTTTCTTGTTTTAAACATGTTATTTGGTATGTAAACTACAATCTTGAATCATCAAAACACATTTAGTAAACACAGAATCAAAGTTATTAATGGTCAAACCACGTTGACCGTTATGACTGACTGAGTTTCTTGGTTACCCAAAAACTCAAGAACAGTTTGAACCCGGTGGTTTGACCATCAAATTTATAGCATGATATGATATAATTTGAAGTGAAATTTGTTATGTCGTTATACTCTGCCATGCTAGGTTTAACAACAAACAAAAATCAAACACAAACATCAAACCAGCTGAGATTAATTTGAGGTCAAAAGTCACTGTTGGACATTGACTAAGTGTTCTTCAAGAAGAACACTTTTAGCGACGAAATTCATAACCAAACCCAGAAACCTATATCACATGCAGACCGTCGCTAAAGCCCTTTAGCGATAGATTTTTAATAAAAATAAATAAAAATTAATTAAATAAATTATAAAATAATAAATAAATAATAAATAATTATTAATAATTCATAAAGATATTTAAAAATTCATTTTTAATTATAAAAATTTATTTTTAATATTGTTATATATTTCTGAATTATTATTTAATTTAATTAAATAATAATAATAATTATAATAAATCATTTAATAATTACATTAATTATTTAAAAATGGTATTAAATCATTTAATAATTATATTAATTATTTAAAAATGATATTAAGGTAAATAAAATTAATGTATATAATAATTAAATAAAATATTAAATGTTTAAATATTATAAATGATAAATAAATCATTTAAATAATATATTAAGTATTTAAAAATTTCTTTAAAATGATAATTAAATCATTTAAATATTAAATTAAGTTTTGAAAATTATTATAAGTAATAATTAAATTATTATAATGATAAAATAAATTCTAAAAATATTATTAATGATAAAATAAATCATTTAAATAATATTCTATCTTTCTAAAAATATTATAAATGATAAATAAATTATTTAAATAATATTTTAGGTATCTAAAAATATTCTAAATGACAAATAAATTATTTAAATAACATATTAAATGTTTTAAAAATATTCTAAATGATAATTAAATCATTTAAAAATATTTCTAAGCTTGTAAAATTATTTAAAAATACTTCCAAGCTTATAAAAATTATTTAAAAATAATACCAAGCTTCTAAAAATGTTATAAATAATAATTAAATTATTTAGACTGATAATTATGCTTCCAAATGAAGTTTTATCAAATAATCTATGTGTTTAGCCATTAAGGACGCGACCGAGATACCGAATCAACGTCGAACCTTAATGAAACTTGTCTAGATTAGCGTAATACATGTTTATATACATGCTAACACTTATTATTGGTATATGTGACGCCCCCAAATTCTGACGTCACTGTCTTGAATTTGGTTCATCACGTTCTAACACAATAATGACATAAAACTAATGCAGCAGAAAAGATAGAATAAATTACATTGATTTAATATAATTATTCTCGTCCCAAGGTCTCGCAACCGATACTATAATACTATCCAAAAGTCTTAATTAATCTGAAATATAGTACTAATACATAATCCATGCCTAAGCTTATTACATAACCAAAACTAGAAACTTAAAACAACATAGTAATTAATATCCTTCCTAAGGAAGAACAAAGTTACTCTGTAGTTTTGCCCTTTCCCTTATCCTTGCCTGAAGGTTCACCTCGATCTGCCTTAACTGAAAGGTTTAAAGAAAGCAAGAATGAGCAACAAATTTGCCCAGCAAGTGTATACAATGAGGGTGAGCAATAAAAAGTTCAAACCGCAAGGATATGACAGTAAAAGGGCAATTCAAGAATAATAAGAAAAATCAATTGTTATACATAAGAGTCGCTATGGACTGAAGAATATCAATAGGAATCTTGCATCTAATCATCTCAAGTCCAAGAATATGAACACTGAGTAGTCACTAAAGGACTAAGAACTCTTGCTAGAATTAACAGTTTTTATACTGAAAATCCAATAAAACAAGTACACAGGTGATCAGCCTATAGTACCCCAGATTATGCATAATTGTCACATGCTTATAAGTGCGCACGTCGGTTCCCCGACAATATATAATTTTCCCCTTTTTGAGGGTTGTTCATCTCAGTAGATAAGAGTCCTCACCAAGGCAATTGGTTTGGAATAGCTTTCTAACACATGTATAATAGTCTAACCGAAACAATGATTTAGACAACTTTTATAATCTTATTCAATGATTTAATGAATACCAATACTCACAATGAGGTTTAAGGGATATTAATCTTAAACCAATCTTTAGAATATGAATGACAATTTATAAAGCATAAGAGTCATTGTCACATACTTGTACGATACATGAATATACAAGTTTACATGCTTGCTCAATAAAGAGAAAGGGTTCGAATACTTGCACAATATACCACATCCTGCTCGAATGTAAATTGAGTAGGGTTAAAGGAAACTTGCCTGTTTGCTCAGCTACAAATACTCTATCTTTAATTTAAATTGCGTTGAAACGACCTAATCATTAATAAGTCGGTTCCTTAGTTAGTATAACATTCTTACAAGTGGTTACGCACCACATAGTTTTAATACACAGTCACGTAGGTGGAATCATGATTACTAAGTCCATATCCGTAGTTTCTCATCTTAGCTAAATGAGTAAGCAAACCTAGAATACCTCGACTCTAAGCATCAACATAAGCTCAAACACATGGTATATCAGTTCAATCCTGCAATACCACTTAAAACATTCATACATATATGCTGCAAGACTTCACTTACAAATTAAAACAACTGGGCAGTACTGGCGACCGGCGCAGCCGCACTGGTTTTTGCCTTAGGAATGGCGCGGTCGCGCCACTCTCTGGGCAGACCAAAAATATAATTTTATTCAGGTGGCAATCCGGGTCTATTCCCCAACATTCAGGCTACTGATATAACTCGAATACACATGCTCATAAGGTTATTAGTTTGAGTTTAAAACTTAACATGCTCATGCTAAATACAATCCAAGGTTATAAGGTGTTATGTTAGAAACTTCTATATTTTAAGCCAATCAAATCCATCTCGCAAAGGGTCAACTATTATAGTCATGATACCGCATAAAGAGACTAGACCATACTTAATAAGCATGCTCGTGCATATATAACACGTGTACACATTAATCAATTGGAATGTCACTTTCTTGAACATGCGTACATAGGTAGAATCCATGCTTAGCTAGATGGTGTTCATGTCAACATGTTCTAGAGGCATAATGAATCCTATTATTCATGATTGCAAGGTTGGAACGAAATTAACACAACGTTTAACAACAATAGTCCTCACGTCTTAAGTTTTTCTTGAAAAGTTCACATTAGACTAACTAAACTTGCTTAATATCTCTACGTGACTCTCCGTATGCATTCACACATATAATTAGATCATATATACATGCTTGTAAGCTCAGAACATCCAAGATACAAAGTTCGCTAAATTTTACTTCCCACACTTCAAGTTCTCTTTTAAAAAGTCGTTGGAACCGAGCTAACACAACTCGTGTTATGCAAGGTGACCCTAGGTAATACATTGAACTCGTTTTCATACATGTCTAAGCTAGTTACATATGCTCAAAGGATCAGAATCAAAAAGGCATCACTTTCATAAGGTTTAGTTTTCAAATTCTAAGTTTTACCTCAAAATCTCGTAAACCCAACACATTTCATGCAAGACCATACTTAGATCACATACCAGATACACACATAGGCTTATTTAAGCTAAACTAACATGCTCACGACATCAGAAGAATCAAAAGTTGGAATTTCATTCTGGGGCACGGCGCGGCCGCGCCTGGTTTTGCCTGGGGAGTAGCGCGGCCGCATTGCTCCTCGACAAAACCAGGTAACTCCCTGTATGGCGAAATTTGTAAAACCAAAACCAATTCAAACAATCATCTGAGCATACCCATCTCACATAAAGTCTATAACCATGATATTAAACATACCTAGCATGATTTTAACAACTTAAAACAAGTATTTAACTAAATTCAAGAATTAATTCATCATTCATGCTATTTCTTCATATTTTCGCATAATTAGCGATTGATCATGCTACGAACTCGTTTCTGAACCAAAATGGTTCGTTTAACTTTCGTTGTCTTCGTATTTGACTATACTAACAATGTATAACAACCATTTGTAGATTATCACAACTTAGCTTAACCATTTTTGGTACATTATAAGCATGTATACATGTTATTTTCTGAGAATTCATAAAACTCAAGTTTGATAGCATAATACATGATTAACACTTTAGTAACATGTATATGAACTTGACAACTTATATACATTAACCACTAACCAACTAACAAGAGATTTATGGCAAAATTCTAGAAATTTATATATAGAACTCAAGAACACAATTAAAGAGAAATTACCTCTTGAAGCTAATTGAGTACCCTAAATCTCCCACCTCAATTTCTGATTACTCCTTAGCTTCACCACACTCACTCTCTACTTGAACAATTCAGATTTCTAGTAACCAAAGTGAAGAAGAGGAGGCCTCTATTTATAGAGTTTCCTTTGTCCATTTTCAGATTTTGTCCAAGGATTCAAACCAAAGGAAGAAGAAAGAAACTTATGGGTAATGGAGGTTTGGTGGAATAGTGGCGGAGCACTATTTGGACCACCTCCCCCACCATCATGAAGCTAAGATTTCATGGCTGATTTTAAGGAGAAGGTAGAGTAGTATAGCCTTAGGCTTTTTGCAAAACACGTGAATGAGAGTTTGGAGCATGAAGGTGACTCTCATTATGGGACAAAAGCAAAACTCAGACATTCCACATAAGGCTTATTAGCATACTTTGATTTAAAATCAACTTAGATCATATGGAAATAATTAAATGCTATCACATTGTATCAAATATTCACATATACACATATCATATAATCCATGTACATTAATTATAGTGAAATCTAATTAATCGCTAACACCCAAATATTCAATATATATTATTATTTCATAATACATTTATTGTAATAACATTTAAGTATGGAAATAATTATCATGTAGCAAATATTAATTACCCCATATAATTTAAATGTATATCAAGGTATCGCATATGATGTTCACGCAATTTAAATGTCACGCATATTCCTCCCTATTTACTGAATTATATGAATATTCACCCATGCTAATGTCACAAAAAAAAATATCATGCCACATAACATTTAATTAAATAAAAGGAGATTATTAGCCACACAATAATTAATTAAGATACATTAATAATTTCTTTTCTTATTAAATCACTCATTTATTGAATAAACAAGAAATCATTTTATTGCATCACTATTATGGTGACATATCACATATATTCATATTCGAATAAATATTCAACTTAAATAGAAAAGTCAAGAATAATTTCATTCAAAATTCTCGGGTGTTACAGTATACGTAGACTACGTACGTTGACCAACTGTCTTAAATTTTAACGAACTACGCTAAGGCAAGTGTCCTAACTTTTCTCAACTTATATTAAGCAATTCATTTATGTCTTGCTATCAATTATTGTGAAGTTATTGCTACTTGTTCAGCATAACTTAAGAAATAAAATCATTTATTGATTGTTTGAGCTTAAATTTATTGTGTCAAGCCAAATTGTTTTGGTATGACATCTATACTGAGTAAAAGGGACACCGTGGATGGAAGGTGGTCCGACAAACCTTCAAATAAGGTTTAAATTGGCAATTAAATGAATTGGCCAATATTGGCAATTAACTTAAATTGACCAAAAATGTGGTAGGATGATATGCATACTCCTAGGATATTGGTGAGGCTGATCACCTACCAGATATCCGAATTCAAAGAGGTTCTAAGTCATTGAAGACTGACAGAACAAATTGAAATATATGGTTCTGGTACAGAACCCTCAGTATCAATTATACATCACCTGACATCTTTCAAATCAAACACACTGTGTTTACATTTTCAAATGAACTTGCTAAGCATTTGTAGCTCATTCTTGCGCATATCTTCTTTTGCAGCTTTAAATGATATCCCTGGCACTTCTGGGACAGATAAAGGAAAAGGGCATGCTTACTAGTTTTATTAACTGCTTTTGAATAATCTAAGTCTTTTAAAGGCTTTTGTTGTAATAACTTAGTACTGAAAACAATGTAATCGAACCAAATGTTATGTAATATATTATGATCCTTTATTTCATCGACTGCGGTGTACTCTGATCTTTATTTTATCTAGCATAGTTGTACTAAGTTAGATACAGTATCTATACGAACTATACATCTGAATGAGGGTATTTAAATGATGTTGAAAGTCCTATAAGCTCTAGGGTTACACTTAATGAGCGCCGGATATGAATATATACATCCAAGTGAGGGTATCCAAACACAGACAACGTTATGGCCGGAACTAGTACCTGTTATGGGATACTGTGAACCTTGGATAGATAGAAGTCATATTTTATTGAATATTTATAGTTGTATAGTTTCACGTGAGCACCAGATCTGCTACAGGGGAGTGTAGAGATTTGGGGGCGTCACAATGGCAAACTCCAAGAGAGGTCTCATGATGATGAGCCATGGAGTGTATCTCTTTAAATTGTCCTCAATAAAAAAGAGATCGCATGAGTTACTATCATGTATGCAATGAATATATATAAGGCCTGATGTTGATCAGTCATATTCTGAAGAAGATCTCTATAAGACAGTGATAAACATCTTTAAGTACTTAACCGGTACTGAAGATGTGATCATGATTCATAGTAGGTCTGAATTAAAACTAGAGGGTTAAATAGACTCAAGTTTTTTAGACTAACCAAGACGATAACAAATCCATTTTAGGGTAAATTGTTACCTTAAATGGTGGTGCAGTGAATTAGAAAGGTTCCAAACAGCAAAGAGTTGCTGATTTAGTAACAAAGACAAAGTATATAGCTGTAAATGAAGTTGCAAGTTGATTGTTTGGATGAAAAGTTTATTACAGAACTAGGAATAGTTCCTAAGTCTCATCTTGGATTCAAACATATGTTACGACACTTTCATTTGATTAGAGGAATCATTGAAAGAGGAGAAGTCACTATAGAGATAGTGGACTCTCAAGAACAACATTGCATATCCATTTACTGAAGCTTTATTCAACAGCAGGATGATCGTCACTTAGAGAAGAAGGGTATTAGATACCATGGCGATTGGCTTTAGTGTAAGTGGGAGATTGAAAGTAGTATGCACACAAGCCAATCATATTTGATATGATGTAGCATATACTTTGTAATCTTATTTGATTATTAAAGGCATTTTCATTATCTACATGATGCTGTTATATTAATATATGATAAACACATAGTTTTGAGCAATGCTTTTAGAATCGTAATAGTGATCATGCTAATGAGATCTAAATTCTTAGATAGCTCACAAACTAAAATCGTTCCTAATCGTTGGATTTCTAAAAATGGGATTAGTGAATCTGGATAGATTAGTACATACGTTGCTTGCTCTTAGGAAGAGGATGATTGATCTCATAATCATTTGTGTAGTAAAAGAAAAAGGAAATGATCATTCAAAGAGTTAAATATGTGTATTTGATGAAATACAAGTCTGAATCATTTGAAAGGTTCAAAGAATTCAGAAGTGAAACAAATTGACAAAGTATTAAGATTCTTTGATTAGATCGAGGAAAGAATACTTGTGCAATGAGTTTCTAGATCATCTCAAAATGGTATTTTCTCATAATGGACACCTCCTGATACGCAATAATTGATTGGTGTATCTAAAAGGAGAAAATTTACCTTGTTGGACATGGTGCAGTCCATGATGATTTTTACCGACATTCTAATATCCATCTGGGGTTATGCCCTAGAAACGGCTGCATATCTACAAAATAAGGTAACCTCAAAATCCAGCCCCAAGACTCCATAAAAGTTATGGATAGGGAGGATTCCTAATCTTAAGTATGTTAAGATAAGGGTTGTCCAGCTTATGTGAAAAGGTTTCAAAGATAAGTTTGGGACAAAATCTGACAAGTGCAGATTTGTGGGATATCCTAAAGAAAGTTTAGGGTATTATTACTATAATCCTACACGCCGCCTTCTTAGATAAAGGTGTTTATCATTGAAGGAGCTAGTGGGAGGGTAATAGATCTTGAAGGAGTTCAAGAACTACAAAGAACTTTAAGTCGAACCGAGGAACCTGTAGATAGACCTATTATACCACAACCGAATCGTAAATCTGGAAGAGTATCGAAGATACCTGGAAGGTATGGATTCATCATAGAGGATGATGATGAGGTACGCATCATAGAAGATGATGATCCAGTTATATACGATGAGACTATGAGTAGAAGACACTCAGAGAAATGGCAGATGGCCATGAAATCCGAAATAGACTCCATGTATGAGAACCAAGTATAGACTCTGGTTACTCCACAAAAGGGCATAGTGCCTAGAGTGTGAATATGGGTCTTTAAGAGAAAGACTGAGGCAAATGGCAAGGTGGAGACCTATAAGACCAGACCTGTTTAAAAGGTTTTTCAAGTCAAGGAGTTGACTGTGATAAAACCTTATTACTGGGTAATGCTCAAGTCCATTTGGATTTTGCTTGTGATTGCAGCTTATTACGAAATCTGGCAAAATGGATGTGGAGACGCCATTCCTCAATGAAGACTTGAGGAGAATGTATGTATGATACAGCTAGAGAAATTTGTTTCAAAGGTTGAAGCAAATCGTGTTTTAAGCTACAATGATCCATTGATGGATTGAAGCAAGCTTCTCAAAGATGGAACATTCATTTTGATGAGATAATCAAAAGAGTTTGATTTTATCAAAAATGAGAATGAACCTAGTATGTACAAAAGGTCGGTGGGAGCACTGTGACATTCCTAGTATTATATGTTGATATATTACTGATAAGGAATGACACACCAATGCTACAATCAGTAAAGATAAAATTGTCTAAACATTCCTCCATGAATAACTTGGGAGGAGAATCCTATAAATTGGGGATATAAATCTATATAGATAGATTTAAAAGGATGTTCGGCTTGACCTAATGAATGTATATTTATTCGATATTAAAGGCGTTTAGCATGGCAAACTCCAAGAGAGGTCTCATGAAGATGAGCCATGGAGTGTATCTCTCTAAAATTATCCCCAATTGAAAGAGAGATCGCATTAGTTACTATCATGTATGCAATGAATATACTAGGCCTGATGTTGATCAGTCATATTCTGGAGAAGATCACTGTAAGACAGTGATAAACATCTTTAAGTACTTAACCGGTACTGAAAATGTGATCATGATTCATGGTAGGTCTGAATTAAAACTAGAGAGCTAAACAGACTCAAGTTTTTCAGACTGACCAAGACGATAACAAATCCACTTTAAGGTAAATCGTTACCTTGAAAGGTGGTGCAGTGAATTGGAAAGGTTCCAAACAGCAAAGAGTTGCTGGTTTAGTGACAAAGACAAAGTATATAGCTATAAATGAAGCTGCAAGTTTGATTGTTTGGATGAAAAAGTTCATTACAAAACTATGAATAGTTCCTAAGTCTCATCTTGGATTCAAACATGTGTTGCGGCACTTTCATTTGATTAGTGGAATCATTGAAAGAGGAAAAGTCACTATAGAGATAGTGGACTCTCGAGAACAGCATTGCATATCCATCTACTGAAGCTTTATCCAAACAGCAGGATGATCGCCACTTAGAGAAGAAGGGTATTAGATACCATGGCGATTGGCTTTAGTGCAAGTAGGAGGTTGAAAGTAGTATGCACGCAAGCCAATCATATTTGATATGATGTTGCATATACTTTGTAATCTTTTTCGATTATTAAAGGCATTTACTTTATCTACATAGTGCTGTTATATTAAATGTGATAAACCCATAGTTTTGAGCAATGCTTTTAGAATCATGATGGTGATCATGCTAATGAGATCTAAATTCTAGATAGCTCACAAACTTAAAGTGTTCCTAATCGATGGATTACTAAAAAGGGGATTAGTGAATCCGGATAGATTAGTACATACGTTGCTTGCTCTTATGAAGAGAATGATTGATCTCATAATCATTTGTGTGGAGACACTAAAGCAAGTATGTAGGTGCTTATTAGAGAATAAGTTCACTGAACGTGGCTCGCTAAGGAATACCTAATGGAGTTTTACTCGCCTGTCAATAGGAATTCCTCTAGTGATAGTAGTACAAGTGATCCTTGGACTTGAGATCATCATATTATCTTGTGTATGATGAGTTATACTTTGACATGTCCCTTAAGACCTTTAGGGTATATCAAAGGGTATGATTGAGTATAATAAGTTATACATGGAGATAGGTGAATGATCAACAAAGAATCTACCACTTCTAGTAAAAGGAGAGAATGTCCTACGTGATTCGATAAATGACGACTCAGAAGTCTTTGGCCAAAGCAGAATGAAATTAGAAAGGAGTTTCTAATTTGCATTATCAGAGTTGTGCATTTGTGAATCGAAATACATATAATTAAATAAAATAAGACTTGACAGTAATTTCATGTCTTATATTTAATTGGGACATTGTATGGTAGAAGGATTGAATTGTACGGTCACTATTCACTGAAAGGTTCTTTTGTGATTAATGTTAAAATCTATATTATCTGGAAAGTCGTTGATCGCTAAGGGGCTTACCCTTATTGTAGAATAAATATTATTTATTTAAATGAATTAAATAGTTTAATTTATTTATTTAAATAAGATTAGAATTGTTCTAATTAATTTATTCACAACCGGTTTAATATGGAGAACATAAAGGGTCACACCGCAAAAAGAAAATATTTATTTTAGAAGTAAATGGCATAATTGTAATAATAAGTTAAGTGTATTTAATTTAATCTATGGAGATAGAATAAATTAAATAGCTTAATATTTATTATTTAATATTTTAAAAATATTAAATATAAATTAATAAGAGGAGTCTTATTATTATTATTACTATTACTATTATTTAATTCCTAATAGGGATTGAGAATTAATTAATAGAAGTACTCTCTCATAAATTCCTAATTGGATTAGGAGTTTAATTAATTAAAGGAGTTTAATTAATTAAAAGAGTTTAATTAAAATAAAAATCCTAATCCTAAATAGTTTAGGAGGGTTCCCTATATCTATAAATAAGAGAAGTCTTATCATGATTTAGGGTTAGACAATTTACACACTCTTCCATGAGAATTGGATAGAGAGAGTACTTGCAATTTCTATAGAGATAGAAACTAGGGTTTTGCCAACACCCATCTTCTTGGATAACTATTATTCCTTGGTGGATCACCTCTAGAGGCCAAACACTTGGGTGGCTAACGTTGATCAAAGGAAGGAATCCCAACGGTGAAATTCAAGGAGAACGCTAGGAGTGAGCAAAAATTGGTTATAACCGAAAAACCGAACCGAACCGAATTTTTTTAACCGAATTTTTTCGGTTATTCGGTTATTTTTAGAAATTCGGTTATATCCGATTTAATATATACGGTTTTCGGGTTCGGGTTTGGTTTTAAAAATTTTGTTATTCGGTTAACCGAATAACCGAATAAGAAAAAAAAAATAAAAATATTTATTGATAAAATTTTGTGATTGGAAACTCTTGTATTGGAAATTTGAAATGACTTTTTTTTGTTAGAGAAATAAAGACCTTAATTTCGGTTATTATCCGAATAACCGAATAGTAAATTCGGTTATTCGGTAATTCGGTTATTTGTTAATTCGGATAGTATTTCGGATAGCAAAAATAAGTTCGGTTCGGTTATAACCGAATGCACAGTCCTAGAGAACGCGAAAGAATTGGAGGTGAACTTGTATCCGAGGAAGCATGGTTCTACGAGGGTATAATTTCTTAATCTCTATCTCTTTCGTTAATTGATAATTGAACACAAGGAAAGATCATGGTGATGGTTTGTATGAAAAATTTTAAAATCCGTTTTATCGCGCTTCCGTACTATTTATGTAATTTGATTGCATGTTCGCGCTATATACAAACCTAACAGCTTTTGGAACTGAAGGAGTTAGCCCTTCGACGGAAACGACAAATTTGTTCTAGATGATGTTGAAGATCCCAACTCCGGCTTCGGTCAAGTATGCTCCGGAGATCAAAACTACCAACAGAATGTGTGAATGGTGTGCGATCGGTCATCACGGGGAGAAGGACTCCTGTGACACCTCTAGCTAGGCATGAAGCGACCCTCCTGAGTTAACTCTTCTTGGATGGTTGTGGGGGGCTATGCCCACCAGAGTCTTTGATGTATTATGTTTTACGAGTGCTCACTATGATTTAATTTTAAGGGATACGGCTTGATGCGTCATTCCTACATACGGTGTCAATCTGATGTGTCTTAAATAAATTCCACTAGAACGTCGCTGGAGCCGTTGTGGCATCTCTAAATCGCCGCTCGAGTACCTGTAAAACAAATGAAAATCTAGCCCGGAAGGATTGATCTCCGGGAAGAGTCTCCGATGCTTAAGTCAGTCACTAACATAAGAGAACTAGAGCTGTATAATAGGTAGCTGAGTGTATGAGTTATGTTATGCGTAACTCAATAACCTGCCCCTTATTTATAGTGATAAAGTCCTAACCTTAATTGATTAGGGTTTCTGGATTATGCTTATCACTAATGATAATTATCTTAGATAATTATCTCATGATAAATATGATAATTATCTACTTAGATACTTATCTCATATTTACCTTTTTTTTAATATGTCACGTGTCACATTCTTATTAGCGACATATTTTTACCATATCACTTTTCATTCTATGGTCTGATCTCTACTTTAAATTACTATAATAATTAGTATAATGTAAATTGAGTCATTAAAACTAAGTTAATTTATATCAAAAACTTTTCTTGGAATAGAACCCTAATTTAATTTAATCTCTAAAATGAAAATAAGTCCAATATAAATGTAGCTTACTTTTCTATAATTTCTCTTTTTAAAACAAACTCTTTTACTTAATTTCATTTATGTACAAAAATTAAAATACACATGATTTAACATTTATATTAAAATTTATAGTATTAAATATATATTAAAAATAAATAATTACCCAAAAAAAGATATAAAATCTATACGATATGTGTCTTTTTGCTTAAAATAAATTAAAGTAATAATGCAACAAAACAATAAATTAAAAAATGAATGCCCGCCGTGCCTATGCTAGTTTTTAATAAGACAAAAATACTTACTTGATTTTTATCTTTTTCACCAAGTTGTTTGATTTTTCTTTATTTCTCCAACTTATTAACGAGAGAATATTGTGAAAAGAGTGATATTTATGATGATTAAATGAATACTTGAAAGTTTATTTTTTAAAATTAAAATTAGTTGTTGAAGATTTTAATTATAATATTTAATGATCACACCTACCTACCTAATATATTAAATAAATAAATTAATAATCTCTTCTAAGTTGCAAGTTTCCTTCCAAGTTGCGATGGCCGGTTATCTCATTATTTTTATTCTAGGTTGTTTATTTTCTAGAATTAAAATTAATTGTTAACAATTTTAATTATAATATTTAATATTCACACCTACTTGCATAATCCCTTCTAAGTTGCAAGTTCCCTTGTGGTTGTATGACCGATTATTCCATTGTTTTTTTATTCTAAATAGTTTTGTGTGGTCTTCATGTCATTCATTTAGATAAAATACTACTTTTATATAGCCATATATCAAGTTATTATTGGTTAAAAAGAAAACCACAATGATGTACCAAAAACCGTAACGAATACCACCATGATGTAACAAAGAAAAATTCGTTTTGGTCTCCTATATCCGCCACAAAAATTCATTTTGGTCTCCTAAAATGTTCCGCGTCCAAAAGCAACAACAAAACAAAAGGGATATTGCTTTGAGAAAGATCTGAATTCAATGGCAACTCTCGGAGGAGTAAGCGATTCGACCTCATCATCTCAAAACAGTGCTGAAATCGATGATCTCGCGCGTTTCGCTGTTGAAGAACACAACAAGAAAGAGGTTTCTTAATCTCTTCCTCAATTTTTGCTATATGAATACTGTTCTACATATCGGATAGCAGTTTGATTTGTAGTGCATATTGTTATATTGCTTTTTAAATATTCCCTGTTTGTTTTTTCTTGTAATTTCATTGATAATTGTGAATTGGGTTTGATGATTTTGTAGAATTTTTATTGAAATATTGACCTAACTTTTTTTTATATTTTCGTTAGAAAAGTAAACGTTTCTTCCATTTCATACTTACCTTGTTGTTTGTTTTAAAATTTCGCAATATGCTCTCTCCCATCTTTAGGCAATGTCATATGTTATTATTTTCTTTGTGCCCCTTGAGTGTTGGTAAGTGGGTTGGAGGAGGGAGGTGCAACTTATTAGACATAGTATGTATCTTTATCTGAATAGGAGCTGTCACAGTTTTCTGGAGCAATACTGTCCTGCTCCCGGTTCCAAAATGAGAGTATCATTTTGACTTTACAAGCACACGTGAACTCTTACAATTTCTGAGAATTCATTTTGATTTTAAATAAAGGAAATTTGAAATTTGTAGTACTTTTAAGATAAATTTAAAATTTTCTTGATTGTATTGACTAAAATCATATAAGTTGTATCAATTTATTAATTAGGAAAATGTCACAAAACTGACTTTAAAAAGTTTAATTGGGCATCTTAGATGGTGTTTGATAAAATTGAGTAATTAAGATCTGAATGGTTAATATATCTTAATAAAATTAGATCATTTGAGTGAAATAACATATGAACTTAAAAAGTTGTTTGGTAACTAAAAAGTATAAAACATCTGAATGACTTTTAAATTTATAAATATCAATTTTAAATTTAAAAATATCTCAAATTGACTTTTCAAAAATCAATAATGATCTTAAAATTTGAAATGGAGGGAGTACAATATTTATAAAGGCTCTATAGATTTAAATTTTTCGTTAAGAGGTTGCTCTTAATGATTTAGATTTATATCTTTCTCTTACCGATTAAGAGACGATAAGAGACAAACAAAATTTTACCAAACAATTTTATCCTCTTACCGAATCAGATGTGAAGCTGTTAAGAGGTATTAAGAGGTAAACAAATAACACTTTATTTTGGAACTTTGGGGTACCTTTGGGTTATGCTAGATAATTTAAGCTTCGACTTCTTTGAATTTTTCGTAGAGGTCATTTTGAAAAACTAATTGAAATGGGTCTTGATATTGTGACAGTCGTTGTCGATAAGAATAGAAAGTGTCCGGTTGGGTTGGATTAGGGATCAGCAGCATCAGATCTACTACTTATGAACTCCTTTCGTCCAATTTCCTTAAATGGGTGGTGGATGACCAGCATTTCACAGTTTGACAGTTGAGTTGAGGGACTATGTGGCTCATGTCCTTAAACCATAGATAAGGATATTGATTGCCAGAACAAAAATGATGCTATCAGGGCAAATATACATTTTAGCGACATTAAAGGCATTAAGTGACACTGATTGTTCTGACATATTTTTACTCTAGCAACTTTTAGCCGCTATAATTAAATGGTATTGGATAAAATATCATTCATTTTGTTGATACATTATGCATTTCAAAAATCTTAAATCATTTTTGAAGCTGTGTCAAAAGTTGAGGATAAAGATTTAATAGAGTGAAGAAGTATAGAATTCTTTTACATAACTACTGGTATTAGATAAACATCTCTTATTTTATGATACATTACAATACTTCGTTACCAAAACTTTTTCGAGTTTAAAGATGTGATAACTGTGCCTAGGAATGTCCATTTTCTTATTGGTACAAAATGTTTACATTTGTTTCTCCATTTTCAAACTACCACTGTACTAAATCAGCCAGTGAGGTTATCACTTGTTTTCATAGTTTTCACACAGCTTTACACGGCAAATATTAAGATGAAAATCTGCTAGACAGAAGGTTTCATTATGAATCTGAAACTGAAGTACTTGCACACGACTTCTTCTCTTGCATGGTAGTTTTGAAAGGGGAAGCAGTCTGTAGTACATGATACTAAATTTCTTTTGAAGAAATTTGATAGTAAAGGACTGTAATTATGTAGTATGCACCAGCGCAGTAATATTTAGATCTCATAGTTCCGGTAACAACCACCATTAGAGGAGCAGCCAGACACAATCCAAGATACATAATATATATATATGGATAAAGATTTTCATTTTCATTATCCATTAAACATGGTTTATACTTAATAGTTTTGTTGAGGTGGTACAGCCTGTTCCGTCGAACGGTCTGTGGCTAATGTCTATTATCCTCCACCTCATTCAGGGAAGTCAGACACAAATGTTATAATGGTGATGAGCCGGGTATAGTTAGTAACTATTCTATTACTTTCCGGAATTTGATTTCTTCCAAAATATTCAAACTAGAACCTAATTAAGCAAGCATGATAAAGACCAAAACAGACTAACCAGGGAAGGTTGAGTGGGTCCATTGGTTTATGCTTTCAATAATAAAAGCATATATCAAAGATTTTCTGATTTCTCACCCGTAGAAATCTGGACTTCATTCTTGTTTAAATTGGCAGGATTTGCTATATATGATGTGATACGAAAGTACCCAGGTTGGTGTGCAAAGTAGTTTTTATTGATCGAGTTTGACCAACACTTTGACAAATTGCCGGACTTACTTGCATCAAACCTGACATTCTATTTTTGTAGAATTGCACCAGCCGGACTTGTTGGGTCATGTAATTTATCAAGCTTGATTGCAGACAAATTGAAAGATACGAGTAGTTAAAATGAGACAATGATATTTTGTAAAATAGTCTTAGAATTTTGGTTATAGAAAGTAAGAGCGATAATTTGCTTTAATCAATTCTGTGTTAGTTCCCAATTTTACAGTTTTTTCGTATCTGCTGTTTCTTTGTTTCATTATTGAGCTGGATTTTGTTTTTGTCCCCATCCCCCCCCTTAT
The DNA here is from genome assembly GCA_034770075.1 of Aralia elata. Classification (NCBI taxonomy): domain Eukaryota; kingdom Viridiplantae; phylum Streptophyta; class Magnoliopsida; order Apiales; family Araliaceae; genus Aralia; species Aralia elata. The sequence goes on along the minus strand of CM068388.1, from coordinate 45,827,583 downwards.
AATCTCATATTTTTTCTTATCATAACTTTCACTCTTCTTTGCAATATTATATTTGATATCCTCACTCATTTTGGGATGTTTTTGAAGAATGCACTGCTTGAGTTTACAAAGGTGGTGAAAGCGAAAGAACAGGTGGTTGCTGGCGCTATGTATTATCTTACTCTCGAGGTTATCGATGCAGGAAAGAAGAAACTTTATGAGACAAAAGTCTGGGTAAAGCCGTGGTTGAACTTCAAGGAATTGCAAGAGTTCAAGCCTGCTGATGATTCCGATTAACTTGCCCCTTTGATCTTGGTGTTAAGAAAGGTAGCTGATCATTCCTGAATTTAAGTTTTATCTGGTGTATTCGTCATATAGGAGTGGTTTAAGTGAACTATAAATGTTGGAATAATCTATTACTAGTTGCACCATCTATTCAGGGTTCAGCCACTACCTCAAATTACTTATGAACAAATACGCTTTGATATTTATGCATTTTCACTCGAGTGATCTACTATACTGTCTCAAACTGCAGTTCTCTCTCTCATCAGTTATTTCTCTCTCTCTAGCAATGATATTGACTTGATATTGAATGTATTTTTCTGTTCTACTTCTACATTGTTATGTGCAAAAAAAAAAAAAAATAGTCTTTCTGGGGTCGGGTCTTATATTAGATCTGGGAGTGGTATTACTTCTGAATCTAATTTATTTGGCCTTTTCATTGGGATTGGCTCTTGTTTGTACATCTCTATTTTATATTCTGTCGAACTCATATTTTGTAGTTGTTGCACAATTCCTTATTTACACGGGCCATAAATGTTTTAATGATTTTTTTTGTTGTGATGTTCATGAATGGTTCCGAATATTATAAAATTTTAATATTTGGACCGTTGTGGATGGGGCTACTTTGATGATTTGTACAAGTATTTTTGTTTCACTAATTACTGCTATTCGAGATACGTCATGGTATAGAATTATTTGGATTATAAAATCAAACCATACCTTGTGATATTGTCATCGACCTAGTATTAGTTGAAAAACTCGTGTTTAGTGGAATTGAGTTATAAATTTTGTAGGGTATTTCCAACTTTGTGCACAGAGGAGGTTTTACATTGGGATACTCCTTCTGTTCCAAAATATACTATTAGTATTGACTTTTTTTTTTCCGGTCAATTTGAGAGATTTTCAAATTCAAAATTGATATGAATTATTTTAATCTTTAGAGAATATAATTATGAAACTTAAAATATGTAAAAAAGTACTAATAATTACAAGATTTGTCGATGAGGTTTTAGCTTAATGGTAGGGCTGTAAATCGTAATCGAAAAATTCGTATACGTCTGCATCCGTATTCGGTAAAATGTGAATATTATTTGTATTCGAAACAAAGCGGATATATCTATGTTTAATTTTAAGGTATTCACAAATAAACAGATACGAATACGGATATAAGTATATTCACATTCGTTTAACATCCAACCGTATATATATTCGACATATAGTGGATATCCGGTATGCGATATTTGAATTCGTATCCGTATCCGAAATTCATAGCTAAATAACTTGTATGTGTGAGTGTGTGTATGTGTGTGTGTGTGTATATATATATATATATATATATTAATAATTTAACTATCAATTATCATATATTATGTAAACATAAGTTTTTCAAATGACCTTCCTTACATATGTAATAATTAGATTTTACTATAGTGCGAAAATTATTTTTAAAATGTCATCTCACTTTTAAAAAATAGAAAAGAACACTTTTAAATATAATATTATTAAAATAAAATGAATTCATTTAATTTATGGATTCATTTAATTTTAGTTGATATATGTTTATTATTGTAAAGTGTAAAATATCAAAAATGTATAATATAAAACAAAACTATAGTTATTAGTTTGTTATAAATATTTTACTTTCAAACCTTATGTGCGAGAATAAGAGTGGATGATAAATTAATATTATTTTTCATTGAAAATACATTTAATTTGATACTTTCTCTATGATGTTTAAATTTTGATTGAATTTTATGATCAGATGATGACGTGCTTGAAATTTTCTTCCCCATTATGATTAGGATGTTTAATTCATATGTATTGTTTATTTTAAATGGTAATGAGTAATTATTTTTTTTTCTTTTAATTTTTGTAAATAATTGAATGAATTGTTTATAATTAGGTAATTAATAAACGAATTCGGATACTCGAATAATCTGTTCATTCGAATAAAATAAACGAAAACAGATATTATCCATATTCGGATATTATTTCAAATACCGAATACGGATAGTATTTTTAAAATTCGTCGGATATTGAATACGAATACAAATAAGGTATTAGTTTTTCGGATACGGATACGAATATCACTGTATCCGGATCCATATGTATCCGTTTACAGCCCTACGTAGTGATTAAGACTGAAATATTATAACATTTAGGTCTCTAGTTTGATCCTCACTTTGGATGAGTTTATTTCTTTCTTTATGTGAAACTTTTATTTCTTCACTATGTGAGGTTTGTTTGTGAGTTTATTTCTTTCTTTTCTAGTGAGGTTTGATTGATTCTTGATATTGGAATAGTGAATGATGTACTTGATTATGAAATTATTGTATTCTCAAAAGGTGAGACTTTCAAATAATAATAATAATAATAATAATAATAATAATAATAATAATAATTAGAAGTGAATGATGTACTTGATTATCAAATTATTGTACTCTCAAAAAGTGACGCTTTTAAAAAAGAGAATTAATATTTCTCCAAGTAAAAGTGTTAAGTTCCACTAGGTACTCTCTCGTATGAGGGTGAACTCCACTTACTATTTATGTGAGGAAAAGCTTGTGGAATTATCAAATTTACTTGTGAAGATATCAATTCCTTTAAAAAAAAATAAAAAAATAATTACAAGATTTATTGTTTCTAAAAATAAAATGAATCGCATTAATTTTAAATTTAAAAATATTTTGCATTAACTATCAAAAGTCAAATTAAATTTTGTACACGGAGGGAGTATATATTAGCGTTATACTGCACGAACTTGCTTTATTTCTTGAAATTTTTTGGGTTGGGATTTTTCATGCCAGATAAGCCCCTAATGAGCATGAGAGTAGCTTGGGTGCTAATCAATCCCTTTACTATGTGATGACCACTGTCCACTAGAAATGAATGTACATGTTATTTTGAAAATTTATTATACTATTATCGAGTGAAATCTGTTTACTTTGAAGAGTTAAACTCCATCTATCCCTTTTAATTGTTCCTCCTCTCTTTATTGGAACGAGTTGATAACCCGTGCAATGCACGGGCTAGTTTGAACAATGACTTTAATAATTTGTCAGATATTCATGTCAAAAAAGAATTCAAAATACACAATTAATCTAATGGGTTTGGGAGACCATAAGTTGGATTTTTTTTCTTTTCTTTTTCTAGTAACCCTTTTTCAAAGACTTCATACACATAATAGCCCGATTCATGCAGATTGGTACGCCAAATCTGACAACTATATAAAATCAGTCTACCAACTTAAAAAGAAATATAGATGATACAGATGTTTACAACAATTTAAATTTATGATTGGATCAATTAATCCAAGAAAAGGCACAACATTTCTGGGAACATGGATATACCTTAAAAGCAAATCTGTCAGGGTCATGCCTGAAGGAGGAGATTCACAATTATGTGGTATTTAGAACAAACTCTAAGTGGCATTATTTCAAACACTTACAGTGCACCAAGTCAGCTAAATTAAGTAACATTTATAACACCCAATATTGATAACAATTAAAAATAATTTTAGAGACCATTCATCATATATTTACTTAGCATGAATTTCTTTTTGATTAAATAGATTATTTATAAATACCAAATTGCAAATATGTAAATAATTGTGATAGATCAATTTGAGCAAATTTTTCATGCTATTATCGGATGGTTCTTTAGAACAAAAAGAAAATCAATTAAATAAACATGCACCAAAAAGCTATCAAATTTCACTAAGCAATTCTTGACTTCTACAGGGTAAACTTGAATGGCCATGTGTGCAAATTTGGCAATCTCTGTCTCTTTAATATTTTTAAATCTTACAAAAGTAAAGAAATATCCAGCTCTGTTTCTCCTTTGAGGAATATAGACATTTTTCATTTTAGCTACATGGTTGAAGAAATCTCATACCTCTTTTTTGAAATCCTCTTTCGCCATCCTTGGACATGATTTTTTTGCATCACATCCCATTAGAATGGTGAGCAAGAATTATGTACATGAACTTACATTTGTGGATTTCAGAGATTTCCTATCAGCCAACAACCCCAAGTTTACCATGCTTCCAACAAATGAGTTGACTTCTTAAAATCTAGCAAAACCAAGTTGCAATTTTTCAGATTCTGCATATAAATTAAAGTAATTATAGATACCAAAATGATTCTGACACTACCCAGTCAATAAACTGTAACAACCTAACTAAATCAGAATCTAATCAAAAGTTAATCTGTATTCAACTGATAATTGATTTTGGGAATTTAAATAGTCAATTTTTAATTGATAATTGATATGGGACACTAAATAACCAATCTTATTTTCAGCACCTGTTTTCTCTCCTAATTTTTTATTCTATTGAACAGTGAAAATGAGTTTCAGAGATGATAATGAAGATGGGAGAGATCTGCAGAAGCCATTTTTGCACACAGTTAGTTGGTATCGAATGGGTTCAAGGCAGTGGAGTATGATGAGTGTTTGGAATATGAAACAAAAGTATGTGAATATAAGTTGTATATGCATGTTGGTGTTTGAAATATGAAACAAAAGGCAATTAATTTATGATGAGTGTTTGGAATATGAAATAAAAGTATGTGAATATAAGTTGTATATGCATGTTGGTGTTTGGAATATAAAACAAAAGGAAGTTAATTATGATGGGTGTTTGGAAGATAAAACAAAAGACAGTTAATTTGCTGTATATAAATGTATCCACATGATAGTTTTGGGAATTTAAATCGAGTTAATTGACAATTAAACGAGTTAATTGACAATTGAACCGAGTCAATTTGTAAATTAACCGAGTTAATTGGCAATTGAACCGAGTCAATTTTCAAATTGATTTCAATTGATTTCACATTGAAAGTGGATAAGATAGCTTGTCCTGATTTTATATATAATAGTAGATAAGCTTGAGAATGGCACGGGCAAGCGTGCAAAGTTGTGTATATTATATTTTTTATTATTATAATATTAATATAAATTAACTTTATAATTATTTTTTAATATATAATAAAATTAAGTTATTATTATTTTAAACATAAAATATTGTGTATATATTAGTGTTGGGGTGTGTTTATACGGGCCCGTTGGATATGGTGGACCATATGCCACGTATAGAAATGTTTCCATGTAAGGACGTTCTGTTTGGCTGGATGGAGATTATTAAAGAGTTCCAGTTGCATTTAATTTCTAATTTTTAAGGAAAGTGTCAGGATTATATCCTACTTCCTTTCTTTAAGGAGATTGTGTTCTATCCAATCATAAGTAATTACCATGGCTAGGAGTCGTAGTACAGTTGGGGGACAGAGCGATAGAGGTGGTGTGATCATTTATAAATACAAGGCTAAACCCTAAATTTACAAGTAATGACTTTTTGCTCACTAAAGTGCTAAACCTCCATTGTTAATACCTTGAACAACATGTACTTATTCTCACACCGGAGCTATCCCTCGGCGGCCAAAACCGCCAGGCTCCTGAGTGTGATTTCGTTCTTGTGCAGGATTAGGCGCGTATTTTGGTGATTTGGAACGCGCGGCGAAAATCTTGACGTTAACTTTGGCGCTTAGAAGGAGGGCCCACAAAATTCTGTTCAAAAAATCACCAAATTTAATTTGAGGGCCTAGATCTAAAAGCTAAGTTTACTCTTTTTTATTAGATCAATAAATATATATCTAATGTGTGCATGAGATTTCTATTATTAATCTGATCCGTTCATAATATTTAAAGTTGTAGCATCATCATAATATTATTGATAATTATTTTACATATATGCATGCATTGTTGGGTTACATGACTTTATAAGTACCCCCGTTGAAAACCCAGCCAATTATCTAATTCTCTCTCTACTCCCTTCATATATTTACAAGTTATATGATTAAGGTATCGTATATCGTCTTCAACAGTGACTATTAGAGTTATGTTTTTAACCCTTCTTTAATTATCATTATTATTAAAAATAATATATGGATGATAGTTTTTCTTGATATATTATTTATTTTTCATATATCTAGTTAATTTTTTATATATATGAATTAAGAGAGAGAAAAATAAAGCTAAGAGAGATGGGGGATTTGGAGAGATGGTATAACGAATACAAGAGTAGCCATGGAGATCTTTCTTAATTTGTATAATAATAATTCTAGCTACATTATATGTATTGACTCAAAAAAGCTACTATATGATTTTTTTTTACATAAATGAATGAAATATTATAGTAAACATACATCTGATCAAATACAATTTACGACGCAACTCTTGATTTATACTTCGACAGAGAATCAACTTATAGCAGACGAAGGGGTTTGTTGCAGGAGGTGATTTAGTATCAACTAAAAAGAGGAGAAAGCATGGTGAAGATGAGGAATCCCAAACAAAGGCAGCGACCGTATCTACACTTGTGGGGTATACATTTCTTCGGTGGATTGGCCGCAACAGGAAATAATTTATTCTGCATCATGGGATCAATCTATTAGAAGATGGGATGTTAAAATAGGAAAAGATATATCAAGCACCCTCCGGGGAGGTCAAAGTACCCTCCGGGGAGGTCAAGCACCCTCTGGGAGGTCAAAGGAAAAACATGGCGAAGTGGATCATTTTTTTGGCATTACTCTCCTATTACAAAATCTTTATAACAGGAGAGTGGGGGGCAATGTTGGGATGCAGTTATTTGGGTCTGGCAAAGGTGTAGCCTAATTTATTTAATAGTCCGGATCTAGTGTTGGCCTATATACATTTATTTTGACAGCTGCATCAAATAATGGAAGAGTCCTTATTAAAGTAAGATTACGTTTCTTTATTTGGGGGAGATAAGGATATCTAATTTTGGAAGGAATCGATTAGTCATTAATTGCAGTTATAAGGTGATTCTAAAGAGGGCTCATATTCCTAATTGGATTCCGGTGGACATGACTGTTGATATATTTGTATGTATAACAAATATGACTCATACACGCAAGTGCACGTGATCCACAAGTAATATAAAGTAAGTAAAGTATCGATCCCACGAGGAATAGAATTGCATTTACGACTACAAACACCAATTTTATAATTATTTCGGTCTCTTTAAACAATTGATTATAACGATGAAATTGTCTAATTATTGCTAAAGAAACAAATAGAACGAATTATGATTGGATAAATATAGATTTTATGGGTTTGGGATTATAATTTCACTTATTGCAAACTTAGATTTTCATGCTTCCTATTATTGCTAACTAGTTATTATGGAATGTTGGTCGAGAACATGAATATAAAATATGACCACCTCTCGATGCACCATATTCATATCACACTAAATCCACAATTAATAGAATGAATGTGAACACCCTAGATGACTAACGCACTATATTTCTATGTGAATTACAATCAAGAGGGTTTAAGTACAAGTTCTCAATTGGCCACATATGGTGCTTCGGTATATCTCTATCCTAAGCACGAATCATAACTTCACGAGGAATGTAAAAACTATGAACATATGCTAGCATAATCAGATCTCAATTTATATTTCCTTTCTCAATTCCATATAAATTATCATGGTAATTGGTGATCAAGCAATTAAACATTAAGTATAAATTATGCTAGACATTCATTTCATAACCAACTAAGCAATCATAAGGAAGCAATTCAATTTTCAGTTAATGCACAAGATCCATTATAATCCCAAAAATTGAGTTTAGTTCATAATACCAAAAATAGAATTCACCATACACAATTGGTTCATCATCATAATTACAGAATAGGAAAAATTAATCAAAAACAGAAAATATTAAAGCTCCCTGTTTCCGTTCTCCCGTTTCTGCAACTTCTGATGAATTTCCAAGTTGTGTTGATTCTTGATTTCTTGCTCCCAAGCTTCAATTCAGAATCCATGTAGCTTCATTATTCAGTTCCCCAGCAAAATTGAAGCTCAGCTGGATTGTTTTTATTTTAGAACTAATAATGCAGTAAACTTTCTAATTTTCGTGGGGGAGGAACTCCCCCAAAATTAAAATCTCAATTCCATATATTACATGCTTAATTTGTCTTCTATTGACTTATTCTGATTCCCACTAATAAAGTTTTAATCCACTAATCCCTCAAAATCTGGCATTGCATGATTTCATGGTAGTGCTGCTTCGCTGGCTGGAACGTGTCTGCATGGCTGGCTGGTGACAGGCGCAGCTGCGCCGGTAACCTTTGCAAAAGGGGCGCAGCTGCGCAGGGGAGCTTTGGCAGGAACAGGAGGGGCGCAGCTGCGCCGGGCACAAGGCCAGGCTGGGCGCAGCTGCGCAGGCAATCATAGGGCGCAGGGCACTGGCGCAGCTGCGCCGTCCTCCAAGCCAACAGGGGCGCAGCTGTGCTGCATGACAGTCGACTGCTGTACTCAGCCTGATATCTCGATTCTCGTGTCCTGTACAAGCAACGAATAATCACCAAGCTCCCAAACAACAAGTGCATCATAACACGTGCCAAATTAATCAAAAACTGTGCAATAGCCATAGAATGCAAAATAGTGAAACAATACCGAAAGAAAGGGAAAAATGCATGAAAACATGCTATGGAGATATTAATTAAGCAACAAATACAGTAAAATAGTATCCAATAAGTAGGTATAAAACCTACTTATCAAATACCCTCAAACTTGAACTGTTGCTTGTCCTCAAGCAATTACAATGATATGAATGCAAGCATGGATGAAATGCAATAATCTAAGACTGCACCATGACCCTCATCAATTAGTAAACAATCCAAATGATTTGCCTCAGAAGAACATAATGCTACTAACCAGAACTTAGTTCATGTACCATGACAGTTATGCAAATCAAACCTTGTAGCGAGCGATAGAGTGTGTGTGTAGTATTCATCAAACTTATAACAACCCAAATGATTCTCATAATATGTTTCTTAGGGGGAAATTCATATACTCAAACTTGCAACACAACAAATGGGGTAGATACAGTTAAGACAACGCTATGTCTAGATTGAGGACCGACTTAAAGGTTATTCGGACTATGATACTTGGTTGTGCAATGCCTAGTTCCCTTAGGCTTTTCAATGATACCCATGTAGCGAGCTTTCGACCAATGACTCCCAAACCAATTGGTCTTAGGGCGCTAGGTGTAGTGACATCCCCTAGGGCGTACTTACTCGAATATCAAAGGCCACAAAACTAGGCTAACCAAGCATTTATTCAATGTTTTTTTTATATATATATCAACGAATGCGTTTTACGCTCCATTTCGTTGCTCAAATGCTCCACTAAGTTTTTCCCCAAACTTAGACACAAGTTGTCTCAGCTAACACTACCCTCATTTGCTTATCTTTTATTAACACATCACTTTCCCTCCAGAACTCAATTATGCGAATTTTTAAGTCACTAAGCAAGATAACTACTAAAGGCGTGCTAACCGGTACTATCAGACTCAACACAAGATAAGATTTGCAGAAAATCATGGCATTCGACCCAAGTCTTAGCAATTAGCAAATTTCAAAAATTTTCATCACAGGCAAGTGAGGATGTTTACTAATCAAGATATTAGGATCATGCAACTAAATGATATGATATGCATGAGAAATTCACCATTTTTTTTGTTTATTTATTTATTTATTTTTTATTTTTTTTCAAAAATTATTAATAAAAATTAAAGCAAAAATAACTAGACTAACAATAAAAATAGATAATTAAATAAAAACAGATAATTAAAAGCATCACAAATATATAGGCAAGCCTAATACCCCAAAACTTAAAATATTCAATGTCCTCATTGGAGATAAAAGGGTAAAGAGTACTCCCCTAAGAGTCGTCCTCGGCGCCGCCAGGCGATGTGTCAGGCGGAGGATAAGGGATGCTGGCTCCGAAGGTGGGAAACTCGACGTGGACCCCCTGCTGGCTGAATGCCTCCGATAATGCACCAGCAAAGGAGACCCTGTAGTCTCTGAAGCTTGTGTGCAACGCGTCCATGCGGCACTGCAGGCGGCGCATCTCGCGCTCATGTCCACCACCTCCTCCCTGCTGCACTGGCGGTGCATGCACGTCCTCCTCACTGACCTCCTCCTCCTCATCAGCAATAATGAAACCCAACCCATTAGGCCGGGACTCTCCACCGCGCCATACATTGTACTTTTTGATCGTGGCGCTGTCAATGTCCCGCATGGGCAACTGGAGGGTCTCCTCGCCCCATTCCACCTTCGCCGCAAGACAAAGGCGTGTGATTATCGAAGCGTGAGGAATGGCACCGGACGTGACAGCACGCATGAAACAAAGCATGGAGTGGTGAATGATGTAACCCACGTCAATGCTCCCCCCATGCAGAATGCGGTGTAAGAGAACCACACGGTCCCGGGTCACGTCCTGGTGATGGGTGGTTGGCAGTATATTCGCGCAGATAAAGGCGTACCATGCCTTGGCATATCTGTTCAGCGCGGTCTGAGGAAAGTGGACCTTCTGAGTGGTGCCCAGTTGCGTCCTCCACTGAGTGCCCGACTGGCACATCTCCTGCACCAAAGCATCGAGATCAGTCTTGAAGCGCTCATGCAACACCCAGTTGGTGGCCTCAGCAGTAGTAGACGGCAGGCAGAAAAGCTCGTTGATTGCCTGCGTAGTGTAGGAGACCTGCTTGCCCCGAACGAAGGATATGCCATTCTGAGTCTCACGGGTATTGGCATAGAATTCCCTAACAACGGCCATCGGGGCGGACCTTGGGGTCTCAATGAAAAGCAGCCAGCCTAGACGTCGGATTTGGTCCAGAATTCGTCCATCCTGTGCCTTGGGCTTCAAACCCCTCTCTGGTATGAAGGATTTGACGCTCAACACCTCCCAGTAATAGTGTTGGGCTGAGAGATTGACAAACTTGGTGGCATCCAGAGTGTTGATGCCACCACCCGCAGATTCGGATTCGCTGCTGGATGAAGAAGAAGGCTGGGGAGTGCGTGCACGCTTCGACATGATTGAATGTGGTTAGGGTTCGGTGAAGAGATTTGATATAACTAGGGTTTGGTGAATAATGGCAAGAGATGAGGGGAGAGGGGTTTCTTGTTTGCTTCTGCTGCTTGAGAGTGTTTAGGTTTAGGGTTTATGATTTGTGATGTGACTTGACTGATGGGGACATGCCTTTATATAAAAAAAATTTCCGCGAGGGGCGCAGCTGCGCCATAGTTGTACTGTGAAAGGGCGCAGCTGCGCTGATGCTCAGTTGCCGCTGGCTAACAGACCCCGGCGTAGCTGCGCACGGAATGACTTGAGAACGGCGCAGCTGCGCCGGCCTTCTAACTCCCTGGATGAAATTTTTTTTTCTTTTTTTTTTTTTTGAAAACACACTTGACACACATTAAATTTCCAGGTGAAAAACTCAATTCTTATAAATATCCAAGATATCTAAAAATGAAAGGAATTCTTAATTCAAACTTACAAACTTACAAACGATGCATACGCAATGCATTGAAAACTATGCACCCCCAAACTTATAGTCTGTTTAAGTCATAAGGTTGAAGGCGCGATTGGACACCTGAAAAGCAAACAAACATGTTAAAATGAAATCATGCAAACTAAATTATAATCACACAAGAATAAAAGAGTAATAATAATAAATTCGGGTTGCCTCTCGAGAAGCGCTTTGGTTTAAAGTCGGTTAGCTCGACTATCCATTCGTGCTCAGTCCATGGCTAGGATAATTGAGGATTCTTGGCGATCGACTTCGCCTCCCCAATAGTGCTTCAGCCGTTGGCCATTCACCTTGAACGGTTGCTCACTGTCCTTTCCAATTATTTCGATGGCCCCGTGTGGAAATACAGCTGTGATGGTAAATGGACCCGACCATCGGGATTTAAGCTTTCCCAGGAATAATTTGAGCCTAGAGTTGAATAGCAAGACCGCTTGGCCAGGTTCAAATTTACTCTCGATGATTTTACGGTCGTGCCACCTCTTTACCTTCTCCTTGTAAAGTTTAGAATTCTCATAGGCTTGCAGTCGGAACTCATCAAGTTCATTTAGCTGTAGAAGTCTCCTCTCTCCCGCTGCAGATGCGTCGAAATTCAACTTCTTGATCGCCCAATAGGCTTTGTGCTCTAGTTCGACCGGAAGATGACAAGCTTTTCCGTAGACCACATGGTATGGGGACATGCCGAGGGGTGTCTTATAGGCGGTTCTGTACGCCCATAATGCTTCATCTAGCTTCAATGACCAGTCTTTTTTGGAAGGATTAACAATCTTTTCCAGAATTCTCTTGACCTCTCTATTTGACACTTCGGCTTGCCCATTTATTTGTGGATGGTATGCTGTGGCAATTCTGTGCCTCACTTCGTATTTAGCCAGGAGGGCTGTGAAATGTTTGTTGCAGAAATGACTGCCTTCATCACTGATGATAGCACGAGGAGTGCCAAATCTAGTGAAAATGCTCTTTTGTAGGAACCTAAGAACCACCCTAGCATCATTGGTAGGTAAAGCCGAGGCTTCCACCCATTTGGACACATAGTCAACCGCAAGAAGGATATAGAGGTTGTTGCAGGATGACGGAAATGGTCCCATGAAGTCTATGCCCCATACGTCAAAGATCTCCACCTCCAAGATTACATTTAGTTGCATTTCATTGCGGTTGAAGATGTTACCCACTCGTTGGCATCGATCACAATTCTTTATAAATTGATGGGCATCTTTGAACAAAGTGGGCCAATAGAACCCTGCTTGGAGTACTTTGGCAGCAGTTCTCTGCGTTCCATAATGGCCGTCATACAGAGAAGAATGATATGCATGCAATATATTGGTAGTCTCGACATCGGGAATGCACCTTCGGATAACAAGACCTGTACATTGTTTGAACAAGTAAGGCTCGTCCCACATGTATCTCTTTACATCATGCAAAAATTTCTTCTTCTGTTGGGAAGTTAGGTCCGGTGGTAGTACATGACTCACAAGATAGTTGATAATATTAGCGAACCAAGGGATCTCAGATGTGATTGCAAATATCTGTTCATCAAGGAAGCAATCGTTTATTTCTACCTTCTCTTTGCTCTCCATGTCCGGGTTGTCTAGTCTGGACAGATGATCAGCAACTAGATTCTCCGTGCCTTTCTTGTCCTTTATTTCCAAGTCAAATTCTTGGAGCAAAAGGATCCACCTGATCAATCTTGGTTTAGCATCTTTCTTTGCTATCAAATACTGAATTGTAGCATGATCTGTGTACACCACTACCTTTGTTCCAATGAGATAGGACCGAAACTTGTCGAATGTATAAACAACAGCGAGTAATTCCTTCTCGGTGGTGGTATAATTCATTTGGGCCTCTGAGAGTGTTTTACTGGCATAGTAAATTGCATGTAGAACCTTGTCTCTGCGTTGACCCAATACCACGCCCACAGCGTAATCGCTAGCATCACACATAAGCTCAAATGGAAGAGACCAATCTGGTGCCACTATCACAGGTACTGTTGTCAACTTCTTTTTTAACAACTCAAAGGCTGCTAAGCAATTTTCATCGAATATGAACGGAACATCCTTTTCCAAAAGATTGCACAGGGGTTTTGTGATTTTGGAGAAGTCTTTGATAAATCTCCGGTAGAACCCAGCATGGCCCAAAAAACTTCGAACTCCTTTTACAGAAGTTGGTGGAGGCAATTTCTCGATGGTTTCTAACTTTGCTTTATCCACTCCCAACCCTTTTGCTGAGACTTTGTGACCCAATATTATTCCTTCCTGAACCATAAAGTGACATTTCTCCCAATTAAGCACAAGGTTTGTTTCCACGCATCTCTTTAGTACTATGACCAAATTCTCTAGACAGCTGTCGAAGGAATTTCCAAACACTGAAAAATCATCCATGAAAACCTCCATGTTGATTTCTACCATGTCAGAAAATATTGCCATCATGCACCGTTAAAATGTGGCTGGAGAATTACACAGACCGAAAGACATTCACCTGAAAGCAAAAGTTCCATAAAGACAAGTAAAAGTTGTCTTTTCTTGATCCTCTGGAGTGATGGCAATTTGATTATATCCAGAATATCCGTCAAACAAACAGTAATATTCATGCCCTGCTAATCTGTCCAACTTTTGATCTATGAATGGAAGTGGGAAGTGATCTTTCCTCGTGGCTTTGTTGAACTTTCGATAGTCCATACAGACTCACCATCCCGTAACTGTTCGAGTTGGTATTAACTCGTTGTTCTCATTTCTTACCACAGTTATTCCTCCCTTCTTTGGTACACACTGCACAGGGCCCACCCACGGAGTGTCAGAGATGGGATAGATGATCCCAGCGTCTAGCCATTTTAGAATTTCTGCTTTCACCACCTCTTTTATGATGGGATTCAGCCTTCTTTGATGTTCTATAGTGGGCTTGCTGTCATCTTCCATCAGAATCTTGTGCATACAAAATGAGGGGCTGATTCCTTTTATATCAGTAATGGTCCATCCAATAGCTCCTTGGAATTCTCGAAGGATTCTTATCAGCTTTCCTTCCTGTAAAGATGTTAGTGCAGAAGAAATAATGACAGGTAGTGTATCTGAAGTGCCTAGATATGCATACCTGAGGTGACTAGGCAAGGGCTTTAACTCAAGTTGAGGAGGTACCTCTCTAGATGGTTTCAAATGAGATGAGGAAACATTTGAGCTTTTCAAGGGCTCAATTGGTACTTTGAACTTTGCCATCCTGGGTATTGCATCTAGAAAATGAACATATTCACGGTTTTCGGGCTCGCCCAAGTCGATGTCTCCTGTCAGTGTCATCTCAAGCAAGTCACCACGTGTGGCCTTAATGAATTCCTCGGTCACCGCACTTTCAATGATATCAACTCAGAAACAATCTTCCTCTTCGGTCGGGAATTTCATAGCTTTAAAGACATTAAAGGTGACTTCTTGGTCTTGAACCCTCATTGTCAATTCTCCCTTTTGCACATCAATGAGAGTTCTCCCGGTAGCTAAAAATGGCCTCCCAAGTATGATGGGAATATCCTTGTCCTCCTCGAAGTCTAGGATTATGAAGTCAGCTGGGAATATGAACTTATCAACCTTAACAAGAACATCTTCCATAATTTCTCTTGGGTATGTGACTGAACGATCTGCTAGCTGAAGAGAGACATTTGTTGGCTTGGGTGTTGGTAATCCCAACTGAGTAAAGACGGACAATGGCATGAGATTAATGCTTGCACCAAGATCACATAAGCATTTCTTGAATGACAGGTCTCCAATGGTGCAAGGAATGGTGAAACTTCCCGGATCCTTCAACTTTGGAGGTAGCTTTCTTTGTAATACCGCACTGCATTCCTCTGTTAAAGCTACAATTTCAAAATCTTGCAATTTCTTCTTCCTTGACAGAATCCCCTTCATGAACTTGGCATAGCTCGGCATTTGTTCTACGGCTTCTGCAAATGGTATGTTGATTTGAAGCTTTTTGAAAACCTCAAGAAACCTAGAGAATTGTTTGTCTATTTTCTGCTTTTGCTGCCTCTGAGGGTACAGAACTGGTGGATAATATCTGGTGGGAGGGGGTTGAGTCTTCTCTGTTCTTTTTGTTGATGTGGGCTCAGATTTTTCAATGCTATC
Source organism: Aralia elata (assembly GCA_034770075.1). Taxonomy (NCBI): domain Eukaryota; kingdom Viridiplantae; phylum Streptophyta; class Magnoliopsida; order Apiales; family Araliaceae; genus Aralia; species Aralia elata. The sequence goes on along the minus strand of CM068388.1, from coordinate 45,811,832 downwards.
CCCCTCTCCAAAAATTTCAGTAGAGACAGATTCTGGGGAAGGGCGCAGCTGCGCCGGCTCCTCTTGCGCAATGGGCGCAGCTGCGCCGATTGGATTAACTTCAGGAGAAGGGCGCAGCTGCGCCGGTTGGCAGAGTCTGCTTCCCACTTCTGAGTGTGACAGCTTGGCATTGCTCCTTTCCATTTCTCCTTGGATTAATTTCTGTGTCGCTAGGAAGAGCTCCTTGAGGTCTATTAGATAACAAGCTGAACAATTGACTCATCTGGTTCTCCAAATTCTTGAAACCTAATGTTTGGCCTTGCTCCAATTTATCAGTTTTGGCCATGTACCTCTCCAAATTTTCATTCATTTCAGCAACCTTCTTATCAGTAGCTGTGGCTTGTTGCTGACTGTGGAACCCCGGAGGATTGAGAGGTTTTGGAGCTTGTGGATAATCTTGACGGTTGCTCCATGAGAAGTTCGGGTGATTCCTATTCCCCAGATTGTAGTTGTTCTGATATTGATTTGCTGGCCGCTGGTAGTTGCTCACAAAATGCACAAACTCAGCATTGATGAGTGTATTTTATACACATAATTTGGGTACTTTTGGCCTTGATAATTTGCAAGTCTTTAGGTATTTTATGTGGTTTTTATGTATTTTTATCTTATTTCTACATAAATTAATTTTTAGTTATTTTTACATGTTTTATGTTGCTTTGATGCATTTTCATTATGTTTGTAGGATTTGAAATAAACACCGCTCGGATCGTTGTTTGTATTGACTCAATGTCCGTGCCTGGACGTCTGTGCCCGAATGGTAGTATGATGGAAATTTGTGCTTGGCGACGCTCGGTGCTTAATTTGACAACATTTGGTAGTTGGGCGTGCACGGCGTCGGAAAGCGTGCACGGCGTGCGGCGTCGGCCAAGCCACGAGGGCATGCCCGTGCTTAGATATTCGTGCCCGAATGATAACACAGTGAAAAATTATGTTTGGCGATGCTCGGGGCTTAATTTGATGACATTTGGAAGTTGGGGCGTGCACGGCGTTGGAAAGCGTGCACGGCGTGCGGCGTCGACCAAGCCGCGGGCACTCGGCGTGCGGCAGACGGGGCGCCAGCGTGCGGCCCAGGCGCTGGGCGCGGCGTGCGGGCGCGCGCTTGGGCCGTGCGGGCGTGTTGGCGCGCTGGGCGTGTGCGGGCGTGTGCGGTGGGCGCTGGGCGTGCGGCAAGTTGGCGCGCGCGGGGCCTCGGCAGCGGGCGTGGGCGTGCGGCCAGCGTGCGGCCCAGGCGCTGGGCGCGGGCGCGCGGGCTGGCGTGCGGGCGCGCCAACGCCGTGCTGAGTGCGATTCCAGCTGGCCTTTTGGTGCGATCTGAGCGGATTTTTGACCCATAATCTGATTTTTGCTAGGGTTTTCATGGAGGCACTATATAATATCTCATTGGGGCTTCATATTTGAACATCTAGGAATTGGGAGGCCACACAAACACATCAATTAGAGAGCCAAAAGTGCTGCAACACAAGGAAAATTCAGCAAAATCAAAAGAACCAAGAAGGAAAGGAGTGTCAAATGGACATCTTGACATAGGGAGGCTGCACATACATCACCAAGAAGAGCTTAAGGGATGCAATTCAAAGAGATTTTCAGCAACAAGCCAAGGAGCAAAAGGAGAAAAGAATGCCAAAGGAAGAGGAAAAGCTAGAAATTGACATCAACCAAGCAAGCAACATATGAATATCTTCTAAATGGGTTTTATCATCTCTTGCTTTCCTTTGAATTTGTATTTCTATTTCATGATGTACACCATGTGTTTGATGTTTTGCCTAGCTACCATGAACTAGAGCTTATTCTAAGATTTCAATGGAACCCAACACATAGTTTGAATTGATTTCTCTCTCTTTGCTATTAATTACTCATTTGTGAATTGTATGTCATAATTTATGCTTCATATATTAATTGCCTAGCTAGTAATTACCGTGGGAACCTATATGAACTTGACGAACGGATTATAGTGTTTAGACCTTGTTATGATATCATGCGAAAGTTTAAAGATTGTTGTGGGTTGTTAATTGAGATTAAGTGACGTGTGTCTTGTTGATTATCCTCAATGATAGGTAACTTGATAGTATTTAGGATAGATATATACCTAGATACCGTGTGCAACCAATGGAGAATCTATTCTTAATGACTTCCTATGTGAAAGTTGGTAATTGAAGGGACGGTAAATGAGATTTAGTGACACGTGTCTTGTTATTGTTCTTGAAATTGGTCTCTTGATAGTGTGTAGGATAGACATATACCTACATGCCGCATTAGGAAGATTCGAATTTGACCATCGACAGAGGCTTATAAGTAGCTTTGATTTCTCGGTTGGCAATTCTATGTTGTTAATTAATTCAAATGAGAGAGTTAGGATATTCAAATGAAGTGTTGGGGGAAATTGCAATCTTAGACTTGTTAATATTAGATTTAATTATCTTTTACTTGATTATTATTATCTTATTCACTACCAACAACAAAAATATCAAATCATCATTTGTCTAATTAAAATCAAGACGATATATAGTTGGTACTTGGGATACACTAGAACAATTCTCTGTGGGTTCGACAACTCTCTTATCATTATATTACTTGTTGACCGCGTATACTTGCGCGTATTTTTCGGTTGCGAAATCGACAAACAAGCATTGATGGCACATTGATCAGAAGAGTGTGAACTTGCACAAAGCTCACAAATCATGGAAACTTGCTGCCCCTTTCCTTCATATAGGTTGTCAATCTTTTTGACTATAGCAGATATCTGGGCTTGAAGTGAAGTGGTTGTGTCAACCTCTAATATCCCTGCTACTTTTGGTTGGCTGGATCTAGAAGATGGCCATTGATAGTTATTTACAGCCATGGTCTCCAACAGTTCATAAGCTTCGTCATAGTTTTTACCCATGAAAGCTCCACCCGAAGCTGCATCAATGCCTGCCCGTGTTTGAATGTTCAACCCATTGTAAAATGTGTTAAGTTGCATCCATTGCGGCAAACCGTGATGTTGGCACTTTCTCAATAGTTCCTTATACCGCTCCCATGTCTCATACAAGGATTCTCCATGATGTTGCTCATAGGAGGAGATGTCATTCCTCAACTTAGCAGTTTTGGCTGGTGGGAAGAATTTTGCTAAGAATTTCTGCGCCAAATCTTGCCAAGTAGTAATAGATCCCGATGGTAGTGAATGTAGCCAACTCTTTGCTTTATCCCTCAATGTGAATGGGAATAACCGCAATCTCACTACATCTTCTGAAATCCCACTGAATTTGAATGTATCACAGATCTCTAAAAAATTTATCAAGTGCTCATTTGGGTCATCAACCACCATTCCCCCGAATTGGACAGAGTTTTGGATCATATGGATAGTCCCTGGTTTGATTCCAAAGGAATTGGCTGTTATGGCCAGCCTTGAGATACTTGATTGCAAATCATTGATCCTTGGCGTAGCATAATCTCTCAATGCTTTTTGTGCTTCTCCCGCCATTGCTTGTGGTTGGTTTAGATTCTCCAGAGTGTTTTCAGCACACTTTCTTGACTGTTGAACCCTTTTCTCAATGTTATCCACGAAAGGCAATAGGTTAGGATTCTTCGATCGAGTATGCATACACTACTCAAGAGTACCTATGACAATGTAGAAGAAAATAAAATAGAATTAAGACAAGAACAGATTTGTTTAACTAAAACCAATCTAATTTAAATTGATGATGAAAGTTATAAACGCAATTACCATTCCCCGGCAACGACGCCAAAAACTTGTTGATATATTTGTATGTATAACAAATATGACTCATACACGCAAGTGCACGTGATCCACAAGTAATATAAAGTAAGAAAGTATCGATCCCACGAGGAATAGAATTGCATTTACGACTACAAACACCAATTTTATAATTATTTCGGTCTCTTTAAACAATTGATTATAATGATGAAATTGTCTAATTATTGCTAAAGAAACAAATAGAACGAATTATGATTGGATAAATATAGATTTTAAGGGTTTGGGATTATAATTTCACTTATTGCAAACTTAGATTTTCATGCTTCCTATTGTTGCTAACTAGTTATTATGGAATGTTGGTCGAGAACACGAATGTAAAATATGACCACCTCTCGATGCACCATATTCATATCACACTAAATCCACAATTGATAGAATGAATGTGAACACCCTAGATGACTAACGCACTATATTTCTATGTGAATTACAATCAAGAGGGTTTAAGTACAAGTTCTCAATTGGCCACATATGGTGCTTCGGTATATCTCTATCCTAAGCACGAATCATAACTTCACGAGGAATGTAAAAACTATGAACATATGCTAGCATAATCAGATATCAATTTATATTTTCTTTTCTCAATTCCATATAAATTGTCATGGTAATTGGTGATCAAGCAATTAAACATTAAGTATAAATTATGCTAGACATTCATTTCATAACCAACTAGCAATCATAAGGAAGCAATTCAATTTTCAGTTAATGCGCAAGATCCATTATAATCCCAAAAATTGAGTTTAGTTCATAATACCAAAAATAGAATTCACCATACACAATTGGTTCATCATCGTAATTACAGAATAGGAAAAATTAATCAAAAACAAAAAATATTAAAGCTCCCTGTTTCTGTTCTTCCGTTTCTGCAACTTCTGATGAATTTTCAAGTTGTGTTGATTCTTGATTTCTTGCTCCCAAGCTTCAATTCAGCATCCATGTAGCTTCATTCTTCAGTTCCCTAGCAAAATTGAAGCCAACTGAATTGTTTTTATTTTAGAACTAATAATGCAGTAAACTTTCTAATTTTCGTGGGGGAGGAACTCCCCCAAAATTAAAATCTCAATTCCATATATTACATGCTTAATTTGTCTTCTATTGACTTATTCTGATTCCCACTAATAAAGTTTTAATCCACTAATCCCTCAAAATCTGGCATTGCATGATTTCATGGTAGTGCTGCTTCGCTGGCTGGAACGTGTCTGCATGGCTGGCTGGTGACAGGCGTAGCTTTGCCGGTACCCTTTGCAAAAGAGGCGCAGCTGCGCAGGGGAGCTTCGGCAGGAACAGCAGGGGCGCAGCTGCGCCGGGCACAAGGCCAGGCTGGGCGCAGCTGCGCAGGCAATCATAGGGCGCAGGGCACTGACGCAGCTGCGCTGTCCTCCAAGCCAACAGGGGCGCAGCTGCGCTACATGACAGTTGACTGCTGTACTGGTGTACTCAGCCTAATATCTCGATTCTCGTGTCCTTTACAAGCAACGAATAATCACCAAGCTCCCAAACAACAAGTGCATCATAACACGTGCCAAATTAATCAAAAACTGTGCAACAGCCATAGAATGCAAAATAGTGAAACAATACCGAAAGAAAGGGAAAAATGCATGAAAACATGCTATGGAGCTACTAATTAAGCAACAAATGAAGTAAAATAGTAGCCAATAAGTAGGTATAAAACCTACTTATCAATGACATCTATAAATACAACAATAAGCAAGGGTTTGAAGGGAGAACACAACAACATACAACAAAGAAAAGTGAGAGAATATGGAGTGTGAGGAATAAACAATTTGTACTCTCCATATTATTTTATAGTGAATTTTTTATCTCTCCCCGTGGTTTTTTCCCAATTGGATTTCCACGTAAAATTCTTGTGTCCATATTTTATATCTCTTACAATAATGTGCGTATGTTTATCTGAGTGTATTTCGTGAGTTTTACTTCACAACTATTCTAGCAACTATTAGCGCTATTTTGGCCTGTTGTTTTGGTAATTTCATAAGGCGTACAAAATTTGGCGTTAACAATTAGTTTTCGACCCAGACGAAAACTCGGCAGGGACCAAAATCACGTTTTATGTTGTACAGACTGTACAACATGGTTTGTTATATGTATCCAAATCACACCCAAAACACTGTTTTAAATTTTTTTTTCAATACCAAAAATTATTATATATTTTTTATTAACTATTTTGAAAAAAAAAAGCAAAAAAAAATAAAAAAAATAGGTCCGCATTTTAATCAGGTCCGGGAGTCCAGACCTGATAAATGTTGTATATATATATATATATATATATATATGAAAAAAATAATTAAAGAAATACTTTAGTTAAATTTGAGTAAGACTATGTAATAAAATTTAATAAAACAACTAATTTTAACTCCTAGAATTAAGTTTTACATTTTTAATTTTATATAAAAAAATCTTTAATTATATTTTTTATATAAAATTACGTCTTTTATTAAATAATTTTAATTCATATATTTTAAATTATCTTTATCCACAGTAAAGTTATTGTTCCCAATAGAGAGGATAGAAGTATTATAAAAATCCTTCATCCCTAGAGACAAAAGTACTGGGGAAAAATATATATTTATATGAATAGCATCCTCAAATCTTTGCATGGCGAAGCTCCCCATATTGCTAAATTCAGCTGAGCGCCACTCCTATTACTACTACCATAACTCTGGTATTCTGAACCTCCGGCCATATTGGAAGACCCAATCACCAATTGATTCCCCGGAATACCATTTGTAGCCCCTTGAATGTCTGCATTTGGGATTCCCGTTCCTGCATGTGGTTTTCCCATATTAGAATCTGCATTTGAACCTTGTGAATGGAAACTTCCTGAAGATCTGAGGAACAGATATTTTATCCCACCATAATCATCCACTACTTCCAAAATGTCACCAATATCTTCTCCAGAATCCACCACCACTATGCGACTTGTTCGGTTGATATTTACGTTCCTGCAAGCTCGTATCTGACGAGAATACATTTGAGAATCCTCCTCTAGAACCGCTGCATGCCCATATAACCCCGACATCTCTTGGAGCCAACCTCTAGCTTGAGATATCCTTCTCTCAATACGTTGTTTTACTGACTTGAGAAACAATGGACACACTCCTCTACTGCGTCCCGCTAAACCACACTTATAGCAGATCTTATAGATCTTCTCATATTTGAATTGGATCCAGTGAAAGCTTCCGTTATCAAACTCCTGATAAGCTCCCGGCGACAGCGATTCTCTAATGTTCATCTTAACTGTTAACGTCAAGATTCGTCCGCGCGTCCAATCATCAAACAATGCACTAAATTTTACACATAAACGAAATTACACCGAGGAAGCTGACGACCTAGGCCGCCGGGGGTTAGTTCTAGTGTGAGAATAAGTACAGACTGAAGAATAGGTTAACAAGAAGGCTTAATGCTTTAGTGCTCAAAGTGACATTACCTGTGAATTAGGGTATAAACTTGTATTTATAGTTGATCACACCTCCTTTAATGTCCTATCCTCGAATTGGAATAGGAGTTCTTATCATAGTAGTTACCATAATAGGATAGAAGTCAATCTCCTTAAAGAAAGGAAATTGAATCTAATCTTGACACTTTCCTTAGGAACTAAAAGTCAAATAAAGTTAGGACTATAGATCCCTTAACAACCACACCTCATAACTGGAATATACCTCCACGTGGAAAAGAATCCTCCACGTGAGAAAGAATCCTCCACATGGGATAGGACCCACCGAATCACCCGGACTTAAAATAAGGGAGTACACATAAATTAATAAACACCAAATCATCAGCCTTGCAACCAAATAGCCCCCTTCTCGCCACACGTACCCAACATGGACCCCACTATCATTATCTCTGCACTGAGTTTAGGGAAACGTGTGAAGCTGAAGAGTCCGTCCCATCAAAAACCCTCCCCCCCCAAAAAAAAAAGAACTGCCACTTTTCAATCTTAGATCTAGATTTTCAAAGAGCACTGTACTCCATATTCACTTCTTTGTAACCAGCCTTCTTTAACTAGAATCCATCTGAATTCAACAATCTTCGGTCAATAATGGCAGATACCAACAATCAGGCTACCGATTTCACCACCCAACCCACAGCTGAACCTAATTCCTTTGCTACCCAACCCCAAAATCAAACCCCAACTGAAATCATCCCTACCACAGATATCAACATCCAGAATACCACCACCGGCATCGCCATTTCCCGAACCACCTCCTCCTCCGCCACTGTCGATGCCAAGAATTTGTTTCCTCCCTAATTTTCATTGTTTCTACCCTTTTTAAGATTTCGATTTTATTTATTTCGCCTAAAGGATGAGTTTTAGGAAAAAAAATAACATAAATGTTAACGGAGTTTTGAAAGGTTGATTTTAATGATGGACTAATTAGACAGAGCCGCCAGTTGGTAAAGATTTAAATGGATATACCAACTCATCTAGATTTTAAGATTTTCGCAATATGGCCCAATATGTGACTCCGTAAAATTGGTCTCGAAACCGAAATTCATAGAGTTCGGGGGCTTGCTTAAGCGTGTTAGGTTTGTATATAACGCGAGCATGAAATCAAATTACATAAATAAAGCGGAAGCGCGATAAAATAGATTTTAAAATTTTATACAAACCATCACCATGATCGATCAATGTGCTCAATTAACGATATAAATGAAAGAGAAAGAGAATAATAATTATACCCTCGTAGAACAAAGCTTCCCCGGGTACCAGTTCAACTCCTAGTCCTTCGTGTTCTCCTCGAATGCTACGGTGTGATTCCTTCCTTTGATCAACGTTAGCCACCCAAGTGTTTGGCCTCTAGAGGTGATCCACCAAGGAAGAACAAGTATTCAAGAAGTTGGGTATTTGGCAAAACCCTAATTTCCATCTCTATAGAAATTGTAAGTACTCTCCACAATCTAATGCAAGAGTGTGTAACCCTAATCTATGATAAGACTCCTCTTATTTATAGATGTAGGAAAACCCTTCCGTAAACTATTTAGGATTAAGGTTTATATTCTAATTAAACTCCTTTAATTAATTATGCTCCTAATCCAATTAGGAATTCGTGAGAGAGTACTTCTATTAATTAATTCCCAATTCCTATTAGAAAATAAATAATAGTTCTATTAATTAATTCCCAATCCCTATTAAGAATTAAATAATAGTAATAGTAATAATAATAATAAGACTCCTCTTATTAATTTATATTTAATATTTCCAAAATATTAAATAATAAATATTAAGCTATTTAATTTATTCTATCTCCATAGACTAAATTAAATACACTTAACTTATTATTACAATTATGTCATTTACTTCTTAAATAAATATTTTTCTTTTGTGGTGTGATCCTTTAGGTTCTCCATATTAAACCGGTTGTGAATAAATCAATTAGAACAATTCTAATCTTATTTAAATAAATAAATTAAACTATTTAATTCATTTAAATAAATAATATTTATTCTACAATAAGCGTAAGCCTCCTTAGCGATCAACGACTTTCCAGATAATATAGATTTCAACATCAATCACAAAAGAACCTTTAAGTAAATAGTTACAGTACAATTCAATCCTTCTACCATACAATGTCCCAATTAAATATAAGACATGGATTTACTGTCAAGTCTTATTTTATTTAATTATATGTATTTCGATTCCCAAATGCACAACTCTAAATAATGCAAATTAGAAACTCCTTTCTAATTTCATTCTGCCTTGGCCAAGGACTACTGACTTGTCATTTATGGAATCACATAGGACATTCACATCTTTTACTAGATGTGGTAGATTCTTTGTTGATCATTCACCTATCTCCATGCGCAATTATTATACCCAATCATACCCTTTGATATACCCTAAAGGTCTTAAGGGACATGTCAAAGTATAACTCATCATACACAAGATACGATGATGATCTCAAGTCCAAGGATCACTTGTACTACTATCACTAGAGGAATTCCTATTGACATGCGAGTAAAACTCCATTAGGTATTCCTTAGGGAGCCACGTTCAGTGAACTTATTCTCCAATAAGCACCTACATACTTGCTTTAGTGTCTCCACACAAATGATTATGAGATCAATCATTCTCTTACTAAGAGCAAGCAACATATGTACTAATCTATCCGGATTCACTAATCTCCAAAGTAGTTTGTTAGCTATCTTGAATTTAGATCTCATTAGCATGATCACCATCATGATTCTAAAAGCATTGCTCAAAACTATGGGTTTATCACATTTAATATAACAACACTATGTAGATAATGTAAAATGCCTTTTAAGAAAATCAATTCTTTTATTAATAAATGAATAAGATTACAAAGTATATGCTACATCATATCAAATATGATTGGCTTGTGTGCATACTACTTTCAATCTCCCACTTGCACTAAAGCCAATCGCCATGGTATCTAATACCCATCTTCTCTAAGTGACGATCAAACTGCTGTTGAGTTAAAGCTTTAGTAAATGGATCTGCGATGTTGTCTTGAGAGTCCACACGCTCCAGAGTGACATCTCCTCTTTCAATGATCTCTCTAATCAAATGAAACCGCCGCAACACGTGTTTGGATTTCTGATGAGACCTGGGTTCCTTAGCCTGCGCAACAGCTCCAGTGTTGTCACATAATAAATGTATGGCTCCTCTAATGCTAGGAACCACTCCAAGTTCAGTTATGAACTTCTTCATCCAAACAGCTTCCTTTGCAGCTTCACTTGCAGCTATGTACTCTGCCTCTGTCACTGAATCAGCAACTGTTTGCTGCTTGGAACTCTTCCAACTCACTGCGCCACCGTTTAAGTTAAACACATACCCTGAAACGGATTTATAGTCATCTTGGTCCGTTTAAAAACTTGAGTCTGTATAGCCCTCTAGTTTCAATTCAGACCCACCGTAGACAAGAAATACATCCTTTGTTCTTCTCAAGTACTTTAGGATGTTTTTCACAGCCTTCCAGTGCTCTTCTCCTGGATTCGACTGATATCTGCTCGTCACACTAAGTGCATGAGCGACATCTGGTCTAGTATATATCATACAATACATGATAGATCCTATTGCGGAAGCATAAGGAATCTTACTCATACGGTTTCTCTCCTCAGGTGTCTTTGGGGCTTGTTTCTTAGAGAGATGTATTCCATGGCTCATCGGCATGAGACCTCTCTTGGAATCTTCCATGCTAAACTTCTTTAGCATCGAGTCAATGTACTTTCCTTGGGTCAAGCCCAGCATCCTTTTAGATCTATCTCTATAGATCTTTATCCCCAAAATATAGGATGCCTCACCCAAGTCCTTCATGGAGAAGTGTTTAGATAACCAAATTTTGATCGACTGTAGCATAAGAACATCATTCCCTATCAGTAATATGTCATCAACATATAATACAAGGAATGAAACAGCGCTCCCACTAACCTTCTTGTACACACATGGTTCATCCTCATTTTTGATAAAATCAAACCTTTTAATTATCTCATCAAAACGGATGTTCCATCTTTGAGAAGCTTGCTTCAATCCATAAATGGATCGTTGTAACTTACAGACTTGGTTTGTTCCAACCGTTGAAACAAAACCCTCTAGCTGTATCATATATACATTCTCCTCAAGCTCTCCATTGAGGAAGGCCATTTTCACGTCCATTTGCCAGATCTCGTAGTCATAATAAGCTGCAATTGCAAGCAAAATCCGAATGGACTTGAGCATAGCTACTGGTGAGAAGGTTTCATCATAGTCAACTCTTTGTCTTTGTTTGAAACCTTTTGCAACTAGTCGGGCCTTATAGGTCTCTACCTTGCCATCCGCTCCAGTCTTTCTTTTAAAGACCCATTTACACCCAATAGGCTTAATGCCCTTAGGTGGTGAAACCAAAGTCCATACTTGGTTTTCATACATGGAGTCCATCTCAGATTTCATGGCTTTTAGCCATTTCTCTGAGTATTCACTACTCATAGCCTCTTCGTAAGTCAATGGATCATCATCATCTATGATGCGTACCTCATCATCATCCTCTATGATGAATCCATACCTATCAGGTATCTTCGGTACTCTTCCAGATTTATGAATAGGTAGTGGTACAGTAGGTTCTTTTACTGGGTTAGGTACCTGACTTTGATCCGTAATATTTTGTGGTTCTTGAACTTCTTCAAGATATATCTTACTCCCACTGACCCCTTCAAGGATAAACTCCTTTTCCAAGAAGGCAGCGTGTTTCGCAACAAACACCTTTTGATCAGTAGGATGATAGAAATAATACCCTGATGTTTCTTTAGGGTATCCCACGAATCTACATTTGTCGGATCTAGTCTTCAGCTTATCATGCTCAAACCTTTTGACATAAGATGGACAACCCCAAGTCTTAATATGCTTAAGATTTGGTTTCCTCCCTGTCCATATCTCATATGGGGTCTTTAGGATGGATTTGGTAGGTACCTTGTTAAGTAGGTATGCAACCGATTCTAGGGCATAACCCCAGAAGGATACTAGAAGGTCGGTAAAACTCATCATGGAATGAACCATGTCCAACAATGTTCGATTTCTCCTTTCAGATACACCATTCAACTGTGGTATTCCTGGTGGATTCCATTGTGAGATTATACCATTTTCTTTGAGACAATTGAGAAACTCATTGGTCAAGTATTCCCCTCCTCAATCCGATCGAAGAATCTTAATACTCTTACCAGTTTGCTTCTCTACTTCACTTCTGAATTCTTTGAACTTTTCAAACGATTCAGATTTGTATTTCATTAAATACACATATCCAAATCTAGAATGATCATCAGTGAAAGTAATAAAATAAGAATACCCTCCTCGTGCATTCGTTGTCATAGGTCCACATACGTCTGTGTGTACCAATGCTAACAACTCTGTAACTCTTTCTCCTTTTCCAGTAAAAGGAGATTTAGTCATTTTACCCATGAGACAAGATTCACAAGTTGGATATGATTCGTAATCAGATAGCTCTAAAAGCCCATCTTTATGCAACTTGGATAATCTTGTTTCATTGATATGACCAAGTCTACAATGTCACATAAAGGTATAATTAACATCATCTCTTTTTCTTTTCTTAGTTTGTTCAATTTGAAGTATATTTTCATGCAAGTCAAGTATGTATAGTCCATTCAGTAAGTTCCCAACACCATATAAAACATTTTTATTATAAATAGAACAACTGTTGTTCTTTATTATAATATCAAAACCATCCATATCCAATACAGAAATTGAAATAATGTTTCTAATGAGTGTCGGAACATAATAACAATTATTTAAACTAATGAACTTGCCCGAAGGCAGTGCTAAACGATAAGTCCCTACAGCTAATGCAGCAACCTTTGCTCCATTTCCCACTCGTAGGACGACTTCATCCTTGTCCAGCTTTCTACTTCTGCTTAGTCTCTACACATTATTACATATGTGAGAACTACAGCCGGTATCCAATACCCAAGTAGAATTTTGACTTTCAGAAAAATTAATTTCAATCATGAATAAACCTAGATCGTAAGTCGAAGCTTCTCCAAGCTTCTTTTGGTACGCAAGATACTCCTTGCAGTTCCTCTTCCAATGTCCCGGCTTATTGCAATGGTAGCAAATTCCTTTGCTATCTAGATCAGGTTTCTTTTTATCCTTTCTCTTCGCCTTGCCCTTAGCCTTCTTATTTTTCTTCTTTTCAGAAGATACCTTGGGCCTCTTCCTTTTCTTGGAAGAATCATCCACCATTAAAACTAGGTTCTTGTTGGATGAGAAGTGACCTTCAGCAGTTTTCAGCATGTTAAGTAACTCAGGCAAGCTGACGTCCAACTTATTCATGTGAAAATTCACAACAAATTATGAGAAGGTGTCCGAGAGTGACTGCAAGATCAAATCTTGACTTAACTCCCCATCCATCACGAACCCAAGCTGTCCAAGTTGTTCAATCAAATTGATCATCTTAAGAACATGAGTCTCAACGGCAGTGCCCTCGGTCATACGAGATCGGAAGAGCTCCTTAGATATCTGATATTTAGCAGTCCTACTTTGCTCACCATACAACTCTTTGAGATGCAGCAATATAGTAGGAGCATCCATAGTTTCATGCTGACGCTGAAGCTCGTTACTCATGGATGCGAGCATGATGCATTGAGCCAAGATTGCATCATCTTGCCACTTTCTGAAAGTAGCAATCTCTTCCTCAGAGGCTGTTTCTGCAACACTTGCAGGGACTGGCAAATTTAGGACATAAGAAATCTTTTCAGCAGTGAGAACAATTCTCAGATTCCTTAACCAGTCCGTGTAATTCGGTCCAGTCAGTTTGTCAGCATCAAGTATGCTACGCAGTGATAGTGAGTTTGACATTTTTAAATTTTGCATGTGAAATAGACAACATTTTAGCATACATTCATTTAATTAATTACCAAAATAAATTAGGTCTTTATTTTAAATTGGTATCTCTCACTTTTTCATCAAACTATATTACCCTCATTATATAGTTCGGCAATTCTAATTAAAGATTTGCTAGTGAGATTAAGGATCCCATTTCAAATGTATATAGCCTTGTGGTGACACAGCAAACGATATATAAATAAATAGGTAGACAACTATTGTCAATTACATCTCTATGTAACTCCTTGTATTTTTCCTCTTAGATTATTTTGATCAAGTGGTGACACATCCGAATCAAAATTATCCAAGTTAAGTCCATCCTAGCACTTCCATATATTCGAAAGAAAAACACTATCCTTGTGGTGACACAACAAAACAGCATCGTTCAGTCTATTTATAAGCATCAAATGTGATAAAGCAACATCTTAAATATTTAATACTTACCTTGTGGTGACACAACAAACTCATATTAAACATTTAATACTCTATTACTTTACCATGCTAGAAAGCGACGTTCGATATTCCAAATATCTTTGAATGCTTAGGACTTAAAATATTACTTTGAGGGGTTTGTTATTATTAGTCTCATCTTGTTTAGCATGCATGCACATATATATATAAAATACGCGTCATATTATTTTACATGCGAAGCATGTTGGATAATATAATATATATATATATATATAGTAAGCATGCACATATAGAATACTATATTCTACCCGGATTGATTATGGACTTTTATTCTAGTTTGGTTCACTAGAGCCACCAAGTGAACCAAAAGGTCAAACCTAAGGTGCAAGAATTAAATTTAAATATAACCATTACATTTAAACCCGAACTCCATTACAAACGGGTTTTCAAGCGCTCCTTGCTCCTTTGTCTCCAATTCTTCAAAATAATTCTAACTAGTCCTATTATATAAACTATTTCAAGTAAATAGAAACCTTGATCAGCAGTCAAGGGGAAGTACATAGGAGAGAGATAGAATTTACATTAAGAAAAAATTAGAGAAGACGAGGTACGCAGACCCCATTTATAAAACCCATTCATTCAAGCATCCACTAAAATAAATCCAATCACACATTGGTCAATAGTCCATAATCAATCCCTATTTATTATCATACATATCTCTATATGTATCGATAAATAACATTCATCTCATGAATAATAAATCCATTCTATATATACATTGATATCAATTAATGGGCAAAAGTTTTGCTAATATTTAGTTTTGAAACAAAATAAACTCTTTTATTTTAATCAAAAACCAAATCCAAATTAAACTCCTTTAATTTTAGCAATCTGAAATCATATTTCAGATAAAATAAACATCTTTATTTTAAACTTTTATCAATTAAATAAACCATTTATGTTAATTGAGAAAAACAAAAATTTTCAAATTCTGCATACCAGCGCGGCCGCGCTCCAAATTGAACTAGGAGTGGCGCGGCCGCGCTCCAAATTGAACTAGGAGTGGCGCAGCCGCGCTGCACCCCAGAAAACGTTTTTCTGGGTTCGGGCGCGGCCGCGCTTCAGAATGAACTGGAAGCGGCGCGGCCGCGTCGCGACGCAGAATCAGAAAAATTTTTTCTTTACCCAAAAAATCGAACGTTTCGCATATCAATTCATACATGGAATCATCAAGATCGATAATTAGCACATGATTAGGCTCTGATACCACTGTTAAGTTTGTATATAACGCGAGCATGCAATCAAATTACATAAATAGAGCGGAAGCGCAATAAAACGGATTTTAAAATTTTATACAAACCATCACCATGATCGATCAATGTGCTCAATTAACGATATAAACTAAAGAGAAAGAGAATAAGAATTATACCCTCGTAGAACAAAGCTTCCTCGGGTACAAGTTCAACTCCTAGTCCTTCGTGTTCTCCTCGAATGCTACGGTGTGATTCCTTCCTTTGATCAACGTTAGCCACCCAAGTGTTTGGCCTCTAGAGGTCATCCACCAAGGAAGAAAAAGTATTTAAGAAGTTGCGTATTTGGCAAAACCCTAGTTTCTATCTCTATAGAAATTGTAAGTACTCTCCATAATCTAATGCAAGAGTGTGTAACCCTAATCTATGATAAGACTCCTCTTATTTATAGATATAGGAAAACCCTTCCCTAAACTATTTAGGATTAGGGTTTATATTCTAATTAAACTCCTTTAATTAATTATGCTCCTAATCCAATTAGGAATTCGTGAGAGAGTACTTCTATTAATTAATTTCTAATCCCTATTAGGAAATAAATAATAGTTCTATTAATTAATTCCCAATCCCTATTAAGAATTAAATAATAGTAATAGTAATAATAATAATAAGACTCCTCTTATTAATTTATATTTAATATTTCTAAAATATTAAATAATAAATATTAAGCTATTTAATTTATTCTATCTCCATAGACTAAATTAAATACACATAACTTATTATTACAATTATGCCATTTACTTCTTAAATAAATATTTTCCTTTTGCGGTGTGACCCTTTAGGTTCTCCATATTAAACCGGTTGTGAATAAATCAATTAGAACAATTCTAATCTTATTTAAATAAATAAACTAAACTATTTAATTCATTTAAATAAATAATATTTATTCTACAATAAGGGTAAGCCCCCTTAGCGATCAACGACTTTCTAGATAATATAGATTTCAACATCAATCACAAAAGAACCTTTGAGTAAATAGTTACCGTACAATTCAATCCTTCTACCATACAATGTCCCAATTAAATATAAGACATGGATTTACTGTCAAGTCTTATTTTATTTAATTATATGTATTTCGATTCCCAAATGCACAACTCTAAATAATGCAAATTAGAAACGCCTTTCTAATTTC
Organism: Aralia elata; assembly: GCA_034770075.1. Classification (NCBI taxonomy): domain Eukaryota; kingdom Viridiplantae; phylum Streptophyta; class Magnoliopsida; order Apiales; family Araliaceae; genus Aralia; species Aralia elata. The sequence goes on along the minus strand of CM068388.1, from coordinate 45,794,841 downwards.
ATTCTGCCTTGACCAAGGATTACTGAGTTGTCATTTATCGAATCACATAGGACATTCACATCTTTTACTAGACGTGGTAGATTCTTTGTTGATCATTCACCTATCTCGATGCACAACTTATTATACCCAATCATACCCTTTAATATACCCTAAAGGTCTTAAGGACATGTCAAAGTATAACTCATCATACACAAGATACTATGATGATCTGAAGTCCAAGGATCACTTGTACTACTATCACTAGAGGAATTTCTATTGACAGACGAGTAAAACTCCATTAGGTATTCCTTAGCGAGCCACGTTCAGTGAACTTATTCTCCATACATACTTGCATTAGTGTCTCCACACAAATGATTATGAGATCAATCACCCTCTTCCTAAGAGCAAGCAACGTATGTACTAATCTATCCGGATTCACTAATCCCCAAAGTAGTAATCTAACGATTAGGAACAATTTTAGTTTGTGAGTTATCTTGAATTTAGATCTCATTAGCATGATCACCATCATGATTCTAAACGCATTGCTCAAAACTATGGGTGTTTATCACATTTAATATAACAACACTATGTAGATAATGTAAAATGCCTTTTAAGAAAATCAATTCTTTTATTAATAAATGAATAAGATTACAAAGTATATGCTACATCATATCAAATATGATTGGCTTGTGTGCATACTACTTTCAAAGCGAGGGGAAGTTTTTAGGCACCCCCGGCTTCCGTGAAAACACGGTTACCGCTTTCTTGATGCTTTCCTAAGTGTGTAGTGTGTGTGTGTATGTGTGTGATTTTGAAGGAAATCGCTATCTAGTTTTGGTTCGAAATCTTGAGAAGTGCCTTATTTTGAAAGGAGCTTAGAATCTCTTTGAGCCCATGCAAAAGGGATTTGATTTTAGAAAAAGGTTCATTTTAGCTTTGATTTTGATGAAAATCTTTTCGAGGTAATGTTTTTGGAAAACATGATTTTCAAACCCTTCGCCAAATAGGAATAGAAATTTTTTTGTTACTTTCAATTTTAACTTAAAGTGATCTTACTAACCTGAGCGATTTGAGTTTGATTTTAAAAGATCTTCGTGATTTTTGATTTGAAAATTATTTTTGTGGCAAACGAAATTTAAGCATAGAAATAGGGTCGGGGCGATCCGTGGGCATGAAAGCCATTTCAATAGCCCCGAACACCTGCAATCGTAATTTTTTACTATCACGGGGCCTTAAATTCGGTTTTCTTGGGATAAAACCCTCGATATCGTTTGAAGGCCTAAATTTACATTTATAACAATCGGATAATAACTTTACAACCGAAATCGCGTCCATCATGGGAATTACGTCAAGAGACAATAGATGCGAGATCTAGGGTCTTGACTCCATTCTTAGGCTCACATATTTAAAATTTCGACAAGATAATATATATATATATATACATAGCCAACGACGATAATCTCGAGAAAAGGGCTCCCGAAGACCCTAATCCTTTATTTTAATGATCGAAGCAAACAAATCGAGGGACAACTATGCATCGTCGGTATTTAAACAAAAGGACCCAAGATCTTTGGGGATGAGATCTATAGACTTAGATTCCTATATATCCCTTAATGACATAGACGAGAATTTATCGAGGATATATATATATATATATATCCCAAACTGGCTATCAGGTGATTCAATCAATTAGAATCCCTTGACGGCAGGTAGGCGGGACCCCTTCACCACTAGACACGAATCTAGAATTTTACGGGGTAAGCCGTGATCAAAATAATCAACCCCCAACAAAACAATCCAAAGTGAGGAGTTAATCTCGAAAATAAACACAATAAATTACAAAGGGACATCATCGGGTGGCTAAGAATTACATTCGTGATAAATCCTCTCTAGCCACCCTTATCCACATAAAATCTAGCTACGAGGGACTAGAAAATGCCAAAAAGATCAAATCTTTATAATGAAAATGGAATAAAATCACTGGATCAATACAATATATATTAGATCTAAGCCAAACTTATGATAGAGACACAAAAGATTGAATCTTTCACCTTGGGGTGTCTAGTAGATCTAATCAATTCCCGAGCTTCTCTCTCTAGAAATCCTCCACTTTCTCTCTCTAAAATTGCTTTCTCTTTCAAAAATCTGCTGAAATCATCCATATATAGGCTTCCTTGGGCAGGCCCAGGTCTACCTGCGGCTGGCCCATATGGGGCCCACCTACCTCAGTTTTCATGTCATGTGATCGACTTTTCGTCTTATTCGCTGAAACGCTCGTAACTTTCAATTTGGGAAGAGTTGGGAGACGTGCCATACCATTCTGAAAAGCTCTTTTCGAGAGTTACGCAATGGCATAAGGTTTGGCTAATTCTGGATCTGGAAAGATAAAGCAAAATGTAGAAATGGATCTTCCCATCGATGCCAGTTAGTTAACCGTCATGCCTTGAGTAGTTTGTCACTCGGTGGTCGTTGTGATGACTTCGTGTACTTTGATCTGAGCCCCGAAATCCTCTATTCAGATATCTCGTCCTCCGACTGAAATGATTCTTTTTTCCTCCTACCAGGGTTGGAAAATATATGCAAAATTTTCGGGTGTCTATAGCCACCGAAAGTGCCCCCTCAGCGATCTGAACTGAGGACGAAATCGCTGTATTGAAGATGCAAGAGGAATATTTGTCTAAGAAGTCATTTACCCACATCAACACCAAATCCACCATCAATGAACAAGTTCTTACAGACATACGCCAACAATACCACATTCTCCCCACATACGAACTCCGCGCCCCAACCGTTCGCGACAGAATGTACTGCCAACCTAATGGCTGGATTGCCGTCTCCCTGTACACATTGTTTGCCAAAATCTATACTAGCAAAAATACGCAAGTATACGCAGTCCACAAGTAATAAAGTGAAAGTAGAGTATCGTCCCACAGAGAAGAATTGATTCTATAATAACAAATTTCCAATTTAAATCAAATCTATTTTAGTAAACAAATGATCAACGATTTCTGAGGTTTTTGAATTTAACTAATTGATTCAAAATTAAATTACTAACACTAGTTTGAAAACAGATTTTTAAAGACATAAGACTATAACTTCACTTAATGCTCTATTTTACTTAACATGCTCCCCTTTGGATTATGCTAGTTACTCTAGATTGTTAACCAGGAACGCATCACTATTTATGATCATCTTTTAATGTTCCATAAACAACCTAACTTAAATCCACAATTGACAGACCCAAGTTAATCACCCTAGATAACTAACTCACTATATTTCTATGTGAATTACAATTAAAAAGGAGTTAAAGCCCAAGTTCCCTATTTTGATTACATGCGGTGATAGGTATATCTCTAACCTAATCACAAATTATGAATTCCATCGACAACAGAAGACACAATCACATGCTATTATGGTCAGATCTAAATCTATACTTCATCTCTCAAATTCATATAGATTATCTCAATAATTATTGGCCAGATGATTAAACAATTCAGCACAAACCATAATAGACAATCCAAAAATAACTAATCATAATATTCAAAGAAGCATGCTATTCAAAACTACGCATTAAAATCCATTATAGCCTTAAAAGAAATTTAGTTCATAAATAAACTAGAATTCATCACCCACAAGTTTAATAACATCAAAAGTTTGGAATAGAGAGAAAAGAGAAGAAACACTGTAAGCAATCCTTCAAACTCTATCCTGCTCCTCCTTGCTTTCTCCTTGCTATCAACTTGCTTCAAGTCTTCTCCAATTGCTCCAAACTAGGGTTTTCTAATAGATAGATGTCAATTACCAACTAGAAAACACCTATTTATAGTATCTGATAAAGCCCCTAATTAATTACAAAGTTTCAAAACCAAGATCAAATCAAATCCAATTAAAACATCTAAAAAGTCCGTTTTGCCCTCACTCGAACCGGCGCGGCCGCGCCTGAATTAAGCTTGCAAGGCGCGCGACCGCGCTACCCTGACAGTCATTTTTTTTCTAACTCTGACATCACGCACGGCCGCGCTGCTACCCAGTTCATTTTGGGCGCGGCCGCGCTGCTCTGAAATCCTGAAACATCGGCAACATCAGCAACTTCATCCACTTGAATGTCCAATTCTCGCCCAATGCAATCCCAACATGTGCAACCTACAAAAACACACAAAATACATAAAAAGTAACTGCAAACCATGGAAATAAACAATAATTCGCGTATATAGGTAACCGATTCGTAGGTATAAAACCTACTCATCAAATTCCCCAAACTTGAACTATTGCTTGTCCCCAAGCAACACAATGCAATGCAACAACTAACACAATGCCATGAATGCACTAAAAACTAGCATGCCTACGAATCCAACCAATAGCCAGTATGAATGTTAACTGTATGCCTCAGAGATATCAATAACCAGCTTAAAACAGCAAATCCAATCACAAGGAATTAATAATCTCAACCAATCAAGCAATATATACCTATCATCACCCAAGTTATGCGTGTGTGCTCATTAATCGACTTAACTGACCAAAGTTCACAATAAAGCCACATAACTGACTCTAAAACAAGCATAATCCATTTTTTTTCAAATTAAAGTAAATACAACAAATCCGGCCAAAATCAAGTAAATACCAAGCATGAAGGTTCTAACAAGGTTTTATTCCCACTTTATTCTACTACGAGTGCGTTTTACGCTCCATCTCGTATTTATGCTTGACTGTGCAATGTCAAGTTCTCTTAGGCTTTTCAAAATCACCCATGTAGCAAGCGTTCAATCAATGACTCCCAAACCAGACGGCTTTAGGGCACTAGGTGTTAAGACACCCCTAAGGATCTAATAACCCAAGTGATAGAGGCCACATAACCCAACTAGTCAATGCATTTATTATATTTTTGGATTTTTCTGATTTTTTTTAGCCTTAAAAGAACCCCTAAACTCAGCTTTCACCCTATTTAACCTTCCTTGTTAATTCACCTATCAATGATTTACCCAATTCTCATGTAAAAATCAGTTATGCAACCCTTTGAACCCAGCAGTCAAATTAATCAATTTATTCGTGCAATCTAAAAAACTCAAGTTATTAAAAGTAGTATGCACACAAGCCAATCATATTTGATATGATGTAGCATATACTTTGTAATCTTATTCGGTTGTTAAAGGCATTTTACTTTATCTACATGGTGCTGTTATATTAAATGTGATAAACCCATAGTTTTGAGCAATGCTTTTAGAATCATGATGGTGATCATGCTAATGAGATCTAAATTCTAGATAGCTCACAACCTAAAATTGTTCCTAATCGTTGGATTACTAAAAAGGGGATTAGTGAATCCGGATAGATTAGTACATGCGTTGCTTGCTCTTATGAAGAGGATGATTGATCTCATAATCATTTGTGTGGAGACACTAAAGCAAGTATGTAGGTGCTTATTAGAGAATAAGTTCACTGAACGTGGCTCGCTAAGGAATACCTAATGGAGTTTTACTCGCCTGTCAATAGGAATTCCTCTGGTGATAGTAGTACAAGTGATCCTTGGACTTGAGATCATCATAGTATCTTGTTTATGATGAGTTATACTTTGACATGTGATAAGTGCATATTATTCATTTATTTTTATTCCTTTATATCTAGTTTATTGCGTGTTTTATTGTGTATATGCACTTATTAGGTTATTTATTGATTTCAGGATAATTCAAGGTCAAAAGTGGAAAAAGATGGAAAATTGGAGCTTAAAATACACATGGTGGCATTTTTGTAAATTCGAGGACTAGGGCTAGCGCCAGCAGCGCTAGTGCCAGCGCTAGCAGCGCTACACACACCACCACCACCAGACACTGCACACACCAGCGCTATTAGCGCTCAACCACAAAACACAGCGCCAGCAGCGCTACATCAGCGCCAACAGCGCTCAACCCTTCATAAACCAAGCGCCAGCAGCGCTAGGCACAACTTGAGCACACTGCATAGTAGCGCTAGCAGCGCTTGGGACAGCGCCAGCGGCGCTAGTTCGCGTTCTTGAGTACTAAAGGCCAGCTGAAGGAGGAAAAGGAAGTTGATTCGGAAGAGGATTCTATTCATTATGATCAGATAGTAAGAAGGAAACTCTAAGTAGGAACTTGAGGACTTATATATATCTTATTCTATTTTTCTAGAGAAGGATCCTGGCAACTACAATTGTAACTCTAATAGGAGGAGATTGAAGGCATGTCAGGCTAAACTCTTACTTTCAGTTCTAAGGGATGTTGAATCTTTTTCATAATTAATGGTTTAATCAGGTTTTATTTATTTATTCCTTCTTGCATGAGATTTATTCTGATAATCTGTTTTTAATTGATTATTATGTTATCTAATCTTTTGATTTGATTTGGCCAATTGAATTAATTTGATTGATATCATCTGCTAGATTAAGATATAATATTAAGTAAACGATATTATGTCTGATCATAGGTAGCAATTGATAGTATCTGATTGTGGACAAGCTTTTGGATATTATTAAGATTATTAGAAGGCAAGTTAAATAATTCCTGATTGTGCAATTGTTGCTTGGAATAACCTAATTCTCTCATTCTTTATGCTGCTGTTATATTAAATCTAGACTGATAGTTCTAGGTTATATGATAGTTAGAGTCTCTTGAGGCGATTGTCACATTAGATTTACACATAAGGAGAATTGCGGATAATTAGCGATTGCGGTTATCTAGGGTTATTAGTCTCATTGAAGGATAAATATTGTTAAACTTGATTTTCCCATAATTGTGATAAGGTGATACTGAACTGAAGAACTGAAGCTTTTTATTCATTGAGTATTCTTAATTACTTTTGTTAGTTTAGTGAATCAAACTCAAAAACCCCTCATTAATAGAAATAATAGGAATGCTAGAATAAGTAAAAGATTAATTCACTTCTCTGTGGGATCGATCCTTGCTTGTCATTATACTAAGTTTTGTGCTAGTAGAGTGTTAGTAAGGTATTAATTTTGGAGTGTAAAACGACAGCTCCCAAATTTTGGCGCCGTTGCCGGGGAAGTGTTATTTATCTCTATTTATTCTTCATTTTACTTTATTTCATTTTATTTTTGTTTATTATTGTAGTTTATGACACGATCCTCTCAATCCGGTGATTTGAATTTTGATCCAGAAATTGAGAAAACTGCACGCAGGCTGAGGAAAGAAGCTCGTCAAGCTCGAGGCATCACTGCAGAGTCAGACGAAATTCCATCACCGGGACTCAACATAGCACTTGAGTTACTGTCAAATACATCATCCACCGATTCAGAGAAGGAAGAAGAAATGGCGGTGCCAAATAACAACAGAACACTCAAAGAATTAGCCACTCCCAATCTTAATCAACAACCCTTGTGCATTGAATATCCTACTTTAACTGCTGCTTTTGAACTTAAATCGGGACTAATTCATCTTTTGCCTACTTTTCGTGGTCTCACAGGTGAAGATCCATACAAGCACTTGAAGGAATTCCATGTGGTGTGTTCCACCATGAAGCCACATGGAATAACAGAGGATCAAATCAAGCTAAGGGCATTTCCATTCTCACTGGGAGATCTAGCGAAGGACTGGCTGTACTATCTTCCTTCAGGGTCAATACAGTCATGGAATGACATGAAAAGGCTGTTCTTGGAGAAGTACTTTCCTGCTTCAAGAGTTGCCAACATCAGAAAGGAGATATGCGCCATTCGACAGTTCAACGGAGAGACACTGTATGAGTATTGGGAAAGATTTAAAAACTGTGTTCCAGTTGTCCTCCCCATCAAATAGACGATCAACACCTGATTCAGTACTTTTATGAGGGATTATTACCAATGGATCGGAGTATGATCGATGCTGCCAGTGGAGGAGCACTAGTAGATAAGACACACCGGAGGCTGCAAGGACTCTAATTGCAAATATGGCTGCTAATTCTCAGCAGTATGGGACAAGGAATAACCATGCACCTGCAAGAGTGAATGAGATGACCACGAGCAACCTTGAACAACAAATTTCTGATCTAACTGTGCTGGTTAAACAAATGGCTACAGGAAATACACCAGCAGCAAAAGTTTGTGGGATTTGCTTAATGACTGGTCATAGTACCGATTCTTGTCCGACATTGCAAGAGGATGAAACCGCACAGCAAGCTAATGCAGTGGGAAATTATCAAGCACAACCGCAGCGGAAGTATGACCCGTATTCAAATACTTACAATCCAGGATGGAGGGATCACCCTAACCTTAGTTATGGAGGACATAGGCCACCAGCGCAAAGCATGTATCCAGTTAGACAACAAGGGTTCCCACAAGGCTCTCAACCAACTCAACCTCAATATCAACCTAGACAGGCAGCTCCTGCAAATCCTGGAACATCTTTGGAAGACATGTTCAAGGCATTCATGACACAGACACAACAGTTCCAGCAGGAAACAAAAAATTCTGTTCAAGACTTGAGAAATCAGATAGGTCAACTTGCCACCACAGTGGGGAGGTTGGATGCTCAGGGTTCAGGAAAGTTGCCCTCCCAAACAGTTGTCAATCCAAGGGAGAATGCTAGTGCGATTACACTAAGGAGTGGAAAGGAGTTGGAAGTACCCAAAACAGTGACGGAAATTGAAAAGGAGAAGGCTAGTGATGAGATAGAGACACCGAGGGAAGCTGTTACCCCATCTACTACTCCAGTTAAGACTCCACCGTTGCCGTTTCCACCTAGAACACACAAGACTTCAAAGAAGGAGGAAAAGGATAAGGAAATCTTGGAAACCTTCAGGAAGGTAGAAGTCAATATCCCTCTTTTGGAGGCCATCAAACAAGTGCCCAGGTATGCAAAGTTTTTGAAAGAATTGTGCACTAACAAAAGAAAATTGAAAGATGATGAAAAAGTCACTGTAGGAGAGAATATGTCAGCAGTGCTTTCAAAGGAAAATGCCTCCTAAATGTAAAGATCCAGGAATGTTTACAATCCCATGCAGAATAGGTAATACCAGATTTGAGAAAGCCATGTTAGATTTAGGAGCGTCAATAAATGTCATGCCATTATCTGTATTTGCTTCTTTAAATCTAGGACCTTTGAAACAAACTGGTGTTATCATTCAACTTGCTGATCGTACTAACACTTACCCTCAAGGGGTAATTGAAGATGTCTTAGTGCAGGTGAATCAGTTAATATTTCCTGCAGATTTTTACATTGTGGATATGGAAGATGATAGATCTCCAAATCCCTCGCACATCTTGCTAGGAAGGCCATTCTTGAAAACAGCAAGGACAATGATCGATGTGCACAATGGGACCTTGACCATGGAATTTGATGGAGAGAAAATTCAGTTCAATATATATGACGCCATGAGGTACCCTAGTGATGTTGATCATGTTTTTGCCATTGACATCATTGATTCTATAGTGCAGGGATCTTTTGAACAAGACCACAGGGAAAGCTTGGAGATGGCTATTGCTAACAACTTGGACATGGATAAAGAGGAAGAATTTGACCAGAATCAAGAATTGAAGGAAGTTGTGGCTGCATTGCACTCTTTACCAAAATTCACAGATAAGTATGCAGTTCAATCAATTCAATTGCCTATTTCTCATAAAAAATTGTTACCATCTATGGAGCAAGCTCCAATCTTAGAATTGAAACCCTTACCTGTTCACTTGAAATATGCATATTTAGGGACAAATGAAACTTTACCTGTGATTATTGCTAGTAATCTAACCAAAGTGCAGGAAGAGAAATTGTTGAGAGTTCTAAGAGACCATGTCACAGTGTTTGGTTGGACGATAGCAGATATCAAAGGTATAAGTCCCGCGATGTGCATGCATAGGATTCTTTTGGATGACGGAGCAAAGCCCACGAGAGAAGCACAGCGAAGATTAAATCCACCCATGATGGAGGTAGTCAAGAAAGAGGTGATTAAATTACTAGATGCAGGCATAATCTACCCCATCTCCGACAGTCAGTGGGTGAGTCCGGTACAGGTAGTTCCGAAGAAAGTCTGGAATAACTGTCATCACGAATGACAATAATGAGTTGGTGCCCACACGGATACAAACAGGATGGAGAGTGTGTATTGACTACAGGAAACTAAATGCTGTAACCAGAAAAGATCACTTTCCTCTTCCTTTTATTGATCAAATGCTATAACGATTAGCGGGGCATACTTATTATTGCTTTCTAGATGGTTTTTTTCAGGATATAATCAGATCGTGATTGCACCCGAAGACCAGGAAAAGACCACATTCACGTGTCCATTTGGTACTTTTGCATACCGGAGGATGTCGTTTGGACTTTGTAATGCACCAGGTACTTTCCAGCGATGCATGATAAGCATTTTTTCTGATCTTTTGGAAAATTGCATCGAGGTCTTTATGGATGATTTCACAGTACATGGTGATTCTTTGGATTTGTGCTTGGAAAATCTAACGCGTGTGCTAGATAGATGTTTGGAAACTAACCTTGTTCTTAATTGGGAAAAAGTGTCACTTTATGGTTATGGTAGAACAGGGTATAGTGCTTGGTCATGTTGTGTCAGCTAAAGGTTTAGAGGTTGATAAAGCTAAGATAGATATTGTGTCTGCTTTGCCTTACCCTGCTAGTGTGGCGGGAGATTCGCTCTTTTCTTGGACATGCAGGTTTCTATCGGCGATTTATCAAAGACTTCTTTCTCCAAAATAGCTCTGGCCATTATGTAAATTGCTGCAAAAAGATGTGGAATTCCAGTTCGATGAAACGTGCAAGAAGGCATTTGATATGTTTGAAGAGCCTATTGACTTCCGCACCCGTGATTCAACCGCCAAATTGGAATATTCCCCTTTGAAATAATGTGTGATGCAAGCAATTATGCTGTCGGAGCTGTTTTGGGCCAAAGAGTTGACAAAGTTGTCCATGCCATTTATTATGCCTCTAGAACATTGAAATGCAGCTCAGATTAACTACTCGACAACAGAAAAAGAACTTTTATCTGTTGTTTTTTGCTTTAGATAAATTTCGATCTTATTTACTTGGCACTAAAGTTGTAGTTTATTCTGACCATCATGCAGCTCTCAGGTATTTTGTTAACCAAGAAGGACTCTAAACCCAGGATTATCAGATGGATTCTGCTGTTGCAGGAATTTGACTTGGAAATCAAGGATAAGAAGGGAGCAGATAACTTGGTAGCAGATCACTTGAGTAGACTGGTGAGAGATGAGGAGGCACTACCATTGTATGATTCCTTTCCAGATGAGCGTCTCTTTTCTATTCAGGAGGAATTGCCGTGGTATGCTAATATTGTTAATTATTTGGCAAGTGCATTTATTCCCAATGAATTTTCTAAAAACCAGAAGGATAAGCTTAGGAGTGATGCTAGACATTATGTTTGGGATGATCCGTACCTGTGGAAATTTTGTGCTGATCAAATAATCCGTAGGTGTGTGACTAATACCGAAACATTGTCTATTCTAAATTTTTGCCATTCCTATGCTTGTGGAGGTCATTTTGGACCCAAACGGACTGCTCATAAAGTTTTAGAAAGTGGTTTTTATTGGCCAACAATTTTTAGAGACTCATATCTATTTTGTAAATCATGCGAGAATTGTCAACGAACAGGTAACATATCACATAGAAATCAAATGCCACAAACTCCCATTTTAATTGTTGAGATTTTTGATGTTTGGGGTATTGATTTTATGGGACCTTTTCCTGTTTCTCATGGTAATGTTTACATTCTCTTGGCTGTTGACTATGTTTCTAAATGGGTGGAAGCTAAAGCCACCAGGACTGATGATTCTAAAGTTGTTGCAGATTTTGTCAAAACTAATATATTTGTCAGATTTGGAACTCCTCGAGCTATCATCAGCGATAGAGGAACTCACTTTTGCAACAGGATGCTAGCAGCACTTTTCCGGAAATATAATGTTTTGCATAAGATTTCTACATCTTATCATCCGCAAAGCAATGGTCAGGCTGAAGTATCCAACCGTGAAGTGAAATCGATTTTGGAGAAGGTTGTCAAGCCAAACAGAAAAGATTGGAGTCTGCGGTTAGAAGATGCATTGTGGGCGTATAGAACTGCATACAAAACCCCCATTGGTATGTCTCCGTACAGATTGGTTTTTGGGAAGCCATGTCATTTACCCGTGGAATTAGAGCATAGAGCTTTTTGGGCGATCAAGCAATGTAATATGAGTTTGGATGACGCGGGAATGCATCGGAAGTTCCAGCTACAAGAATTGGAAGAGATGAGGAATGAAGCTTATGAGAGTTCTAGACTATACAAGAATAAAACAAAGGCCTTCCATGACAAGCAGATTTTGAGGAAAGATTTCACCGTTGGCCAACAAGTTCTCCTATTCAATTCGCAGGCTGAAGTTATTTCCAGGTAAGTTGCGCTCTCGTTGGGAAGGTCCATTTGTTATTACTAATATGTTCTCTCATGGTGCTATAGATATAAAGAATCCAAAGACAGGGAAAGTATTCAAGGTCAATGGACATAGGCTGAAACCTTTCCGTGAAGGATTTTCGATGGAGAGTGTGGAGATGATAGACTTAGTGAATCCAAGTTATGAGTGATTGCGGAGAATCGATGTCGGGCTAACGACGTTAACCAAATGCGCTGCTTGGGAGGCAACCCAAGACATCAGATTTGCTTTTCTATCCCTTTTTATTTCTTTATTTGTTTTTTTTATCTCGTCTTTGCATGATTGTCTTACATTGGGGACAATGTAAGGTTTGAGTGTGGGGGAGGGGTTTAGGTAGGATAGTATAGGGTTTAGGTAGGATAGTATAGGGTAGGTTTGCTTTAAATGTGAAAATCTGAGTTGTTTTGAGTTGTTTTGTGAAAAATTTGTGCTTGGTCAAGTTTTCAAAGGTTTTTGGTTTTAGAATGAAAATTGATGCTAATTGATAGAATTTGTTTGATGCTGAATTAATTGATAAAAGATGATAATGAAGTTAGGACCCATAGTTGACTGATTTAGATTGAGTTGGTATTGCATGAGTACTTGAATGTGAGATACATGTTTACTTGACTGGGTTAGTTGTGGAGTTGACTATGTGCACTGCTTTCATGATTTAGAACTGTTTAACTGCTTATCTTGTTTCTAGGATCATGTGAAGACAAAATCAAGAATTGGAAATTAGAAAAATTGAGAGCAAAAAAAAAAAAAAAAATTGAGGAAAAAAAACATTTTGTCTCAAAAGGAAAACATGTGGTGGGTTGAGATGGAGCGTAAAACGCACTCACCCATAAACACATGCAATGAGATGGAGCGTAAAACGCACTCGTTGGTGAGAAGAAAAGTGAGATGGAGCATAAAATGCACTCGCTTGAGAAAAGAATGAGGAAGGTGAAATGGAGCATAAAATGCATTCACCTGAATGAAGAAAAAATGAATGGCAGGAAAAAAAAAACATGTTCTGGTTGTGAGTCAATGTGCATAGTTGTTGTTCCATATAAACTGAGTTGAGTATCTGTGTTAATTATAGGAGCTGCTTATGTGGTTTCAATTTGATTTAGAGATGTTCAATGGGGACTGATGGGATTATTGTTATGAATTGATTGATGATGTATAGAATGAATTTCTGTTGATTGGTGTTAGTATTCATGGATGCTAATTGAATTTGAACCTTTGGGAGCTTGGTTGAATAGAATTCAAATGATTCCATTATTTGTTTGAGTTTACACGAGGACGTGTAAAGACTAAGTGTGGGGGAATTTGATAAGTGCATATTATTCATTTATTTTTATTCCTTTATATCTAGTTTATTGCGTGTTTTATTGTGTATATGCACTTATTAGGTTATTTATTGATTTCAGGATAATTCAAGGTCAAAAGTGGAAAAAGATGGAAAATTGGAGCTTAAAATACACATGGTGGCATTTTTGTAAATTCGAGGACTAGGGATAGCGCCAGCAGCGCTAGTGCCAGCGCTAGCAGCGCTACACACACCACCAGACACTGCACACCAGCGCTATTAGCGCTCAACACAGCGCCAGTAGCGCTACATCAGCGCCAACAGCGCTCAACCCTTCATAAACCAAGCGCCAGCAGCGCTAGGCACAACTTGAGCACACTGCATAGTAGCGCTAGCAGCGCTTGGGACAGCGCCAGCGGCGCTAGTTCGCGTTCTTAAGTATTAAAGGCCAGCTGAAGGAGGAAAAGGAAGTTGATTCGGAAGAGGATTCTATTCATTATGATCAGATAGTAAGAAGGAAACTCTAAGTAGGAACTTGAGGACTTATATATATCTTATTCTATTTTTCTAGAGAAGGATCCTGGCAACTACAATTGTAACTCTAATAGGAGGAGATTGAAGGCATGTCAGGCTAAACTCTTACTTTCAGTTCTAAGGGATGTTGAATCTTTTTCATAATTAATGGTTTAATCAGGTTTTATTTATTTATTCCTTCTTGCATGAGATTTATTCTGATAATCTGTTTTTAATTGATTATATGTTATCTAATCTTTTGATTTGATTTGGCCAATTGAATTAATTTTGATTGATATCATCTGCTAGATTAAGATATAATATTAAGTAAAACGATATTATGTCTGATCATAGGTAGCAATTGATAGTATCTGATTGTGGACAAGCTTTTGGATATTATTAAGATTATTAGAAGGCAAGTTAAATAATTCCTGATTGTGCAATTGTTGCTTGGAATAACCTAATTCTCTCATTCTTTATGCTGCTGTTATATTAAATCTAGACTGATAGTTCTAGGTTATATGATAGTTAGAGTCTCTTGAGGCGATTGTCACATTAGATTTACACATAAGGAGAATTGCGGATAATTAGCGATTGCGGTTATCTAGGGTTATTAGTCTCATTGAAGGATAAATATTGTTAAACTTGATTTTTCCATAATTGTGATAAGGTGATACTGAACTGAAGAACTGAAGCTTTTTATTCATTGATTATTCTTAATTACTTTTGTTAGTTTAGTGAATCAAACTCAAAAACCCCTCATTAATAGAAATAATAGGAATGCTAGAATAAGTAAAAGATTAATTCACTTCTCTGTGGGATCGATCCTTGCTTGTCATTATACTAAGTTTTGTGCTAGTAGAGTGTTAGTAAGGTATTAATTTTGGAGTGTAAAACGACAGCTCCCAACATGTCCCTTAAGACCTTTAGGGTATATCAAAGGGTATGATTGGGTATAATAAGTTATACATGGAGATAGGTGAATGATCAACAAAGAATCTACCACTTCTAGTAAAAGGAGAGAATGTCCTATGTGATTCGATAAATGACGACTCAGAAGTCTTTGGCCAAAGCAGAATGAAATTAGAAAGGAGTTTCTAATTTACATTATCAGAGTTGTGCATTTGAGAATCGAAATACATATAATTAAATAAAATAAGACTTGATAGTAATTCCATGTCTTATATTTAATTGGGACATTGTATGGTAGAAGGATTGAATTGTACGGTAACTATTCAGTGAAAGGTTCTTTTGTGATTAATGTTGAAATATATATTATCTGGAAAGTCGTTGATCGCTAAGGGGGCTTACCCTTATTGTAGAATAAATATTATTTATTTAAATGAATTAAATAGTTTAATTTATTTATTTAAATAAGATTAGAATTGTTATAATTGATTTATTCACAACCGGTTTAATATGGAGAACCTAAAGGGTCACACCGCAAAAGAAAAATATTTATTTAAGAAGTAAATGGCATAATTGTGATAATAAGTTAAGTGTATTTAATTTAATCTATGGAGACAGAATAAATTAAATAGCTTAATATTTATTATTTAATATTTTGAAAATATTAAATATAAATTAATAAGAAGAGTCTTATTATTATTATTATTATTACAATTACTATTATTTAATTCCTAATAGGGATTGAGAAATAATTAATTGAAGTACTCTCTCATGAATTCCTAATTGAATTAGGAGTTCAATTAATTAAAGGAGTTTAATTAAAATAAAAACCCTAATCCTAAATAGTTTAGGAGGGTTCCCTATATCTATAAATAAGAGGAGTCTTATCATGATTTGGGGTTAGACAATTTACACACTCTTCCATGAGAATTAGAGAGAGAGAGTACTTGCAATTTCTATAGAGATAGAAACTAGGGTTTTGCCAACACCCATCTTCTTGAACAACTATTATTCCTTGGTGGATCACCTCTAGAGGCCAAACACTTGGGTGGCTAACGTTGATCAAAGGAAGGAATTTAATCGGTGAAATTCAAGGAGAACGCGAAGGAATTGGAGGTGAACTTGTACCCGAGGAAGCACGGTTCTACGAGGATATAATTTCTTAATCTCTATCTCTTTCGTTTAATTGATAATTGAGCACATGGATGATCATGGTGATGGTGATAATTGAGCACATAAATAAAATCAAAATGAAAATTTTAAAATCCGTTTTATCGCGCTTCTGCACTATTTATGTAATTTGATTGCATATTCGCGCTATTTACAAACCTAACAGTGGTATCAGAGCCTAACCTTGTGCTAATTATCAATTATTATGATTCCATGTATGTATGGGTATGTGATTGGATCAATTTTCTGGGCAAAGAAAAAAAATTCGAACTCTGCTACGCGGCGCGGCCGCGCCGCTTTTAGTTCATTCTGGAGCGCGGCCGCGCCCGAACCCAGAAATCGTTTCTGGGGTGCAGCGCGGCCGCGCCACTCCTAGTTCATTTTGGAGCGCGGCCGCGCCGGTCTGCAGGATTTGAAATTTTTTTTATTTTGATTTTATTTATTTTCAATTTAGATAAAATGCTTATTTTAATTGGAATATGATTAAAATTAAAAGTTTTATTTTAACTTGGAATTGGATTCTACGTTAACTAGAATAAAGGAGTTTATTCACATATGGAATAGGATTCCATGTTTCCTAGAATAAATGAGTTTATTCACATATGTAATAGGATTCCATGTTTCCTTAAAAAATAAAGATGTTTATTTTGATAAGGAATATGATTTAACATATTTTATTTTTCCAAGCAATTTTAAGTTAAAATAAAGGAGTTTATTTTGAACTTGAAATTGGTTTCCATGTTAATTGAAATAAAAGAGTTTATTTTGATTTGGAATTTGATTAAAAATAAAAGAGTTTATTTTTATTCAAAATTGAATAAAATAAAATAAATAAGTTTATTATGATCTAAATTTTGATTAAAATAAAGGAGTTAAATTTTGTTTCAAAATTGAATTTCTAGTAAACTTGTAATTGCCCATTAAATGATATCAATGCATATATGGAATGGTTTTATTATTCATGAGATGAATGTTATTTATTGATACATATGGAGATATGTATGATAATAAATAGGGATTAATTATGGACTACTGACCAATGTGTGATTGGATTTATTTTAGTGGATGCTTGAATGAATGAGTTTTTTATAAATAGGGTCTGCGTACCTCGTCTTCTCTAGTTTTTCTTGATGTAAATTATATCTTCCTCCTATGTACCTCCCCTTGACTGCTGATCAAGGTTTCTATTTATTGTAAATAGTTTATGTAATAGGTTTAGTTAGAATTACTTGAAGAATTGGAGACAAAGGAGCAAGGAGCGCTTGAAGACCCGTTTGTAATGGAGCCCGGGTTTAAATGTAATAGTTATATTTAAATTTTGTTCTTGCACCCTAGGTTTGACCTTTTGGTTCACTTGGTGGCTCTAGTGAACCAAACTAGAATAAAAGTCCATAATCAATCCGGGTAGAATATAGTATTCTATATGTGCATGCTTACTATGTATATATTATATATTATACAACATGCTTCGCATGTTAAATAATATGACGCGCATCTTATATATATATGTGCATGCGCGCTAAACAAGATGAGACAAATAATAACAAACCCCTCAAAGAAATTATATTAAGTCCTAAGCGTTCAAAGATATTTGGAATATCGAACGTCACCTTCTAGCATGGTAAAGCAATAGAGTATTAAATATTTAATATGAGTTTGTTGTGTCACCACAAGGCAAGTATTAAATATTTAAGATGTTACATTATCACATTTGATGCTTATACATAGACTGAACGATGCTGTTTTGTTGTGTCACCACAAGGACAGTGTTTTTCTTTCGAATATATGGAAGTGCTAGGATGGACTTAACTTGGATAATTTTGATTTGGATGTGTCACCACTTGATCAAAATAATTTAAGAGGCAAAATACAAGGAGTTACATAGAGATGTAATTGACAATAGTTGTCTACCTATTTATTTATATATCGTTTGTTGTGTCACCACAAGGCTATATACATTTGAAATAGGATCCTTAGTCTCACTAGTATATCTTTAATTAGAATTGCCGAACTATATAATGAGGGTAATATAGTTTGATGAAAATAGTGGGAGATACCAATTTAAAATAAAGACCTAATTTATTTTGGTAATTAATTAAAAATGAATGTATGCTAAAATGTTGTTAAATTACAAATTCATTTACAAAATTTTACAATGTCTAATTTACTATCACTGCGGAGCATATTAATGCTAATACCGGACCAAATTAAAAGGACTGGTTAAGAATTTGAGAATAGTTCTCAAGGCTGAAAAGCTATCTTATGTCCTTAATATGTCTATCCCTGCAATGGTTGCAGACAATGCCTTTGAGGAAGAGATTGCTACTTTTAGAAAGTAGTAAGATGATGCACAGTAGGCTCAATGCATCATGCTCGCATCCATGAGTAACGAGCTTCAACGTCAGCATGAAACTATGGATGCTCCTACTGTACTCCGGCACCTTCAAGGAGTTGAATGGTGAGGAAAGTAGGACTATTAGATATCAGATATCTAAGGAGCTTTTCCGATCTAGAATAACCGATGACACTACAGTACAAACATATGTCCTAAAATGATCAATCTGATTGAACAATTGGGACAATTGGGTTTTAATGGATGGAGAGTTGATCCAAGATTTGATCTTGCAATCACTTTCGGACTCTTTCTCACAAATTATTGTGAATTTCCACATGAACAAGCTATATGTCAGCCTGCCTGAGTTGCTTAAACATGTTGAAAACTGTAAAGAGTCACTTTCCAACCAAGAAAGACCAAGTCTTACTGGTAGATGATTCTTGTAGGAAGCGGAAGAGGGCCAAAGGATCTTCTTAAAAGAAGAACAATTCAAAGAAGGTAAATGGAAAGGCAAAAATAAAGGACAATAAGAACAAGACTGATACAGATAGCAAAGGAGTTTGCTTCCACTGCAATAAGCCTGGATACTGGAAAGGAAAACTGTAAGGAGAATCTTACAGAGGCTAACTAGAAGAAGCTTAGTGAAGCTTCGGTTACAGATACAGATTTGTTCATGATTGAAATAAATTTTTCTATAAGTCAAGGTTCTACTTGGGTATTGGATACCGGCTGTAGTTCTCACGTATGCAATTCAATGTAGAGACTAAGCAGAAGTAGAAAGCTAAACAAAGTAAGTAATCTTACGTGTGGAGAATGGAGCAATGGTTGCTGCATTAACCGTAAGAACTTATAGTTTAGCGTTGCCTACGAGCAAGTCTATTAAGTTAATAAATTGTTATTATGTTTCAGTTTTCATTAGAAGCATTATTTCTTTCCGTTGTTGGACAAGAAAAGTTCTGGTATTATATTTAAGAACAATTGTCGTTCTATTTATAATAAAAATGTTTTGATTGAAACTGGAAGATTACTTGATGGACTTTGTATACTTGACTTACATAAAAAAATAATTTTGCAAATTGAACAAACTAGTAAAAGAAAAAGGAGATGGCCATTCAAAGAGTTGAATGTGTGTATTTGATGAAATACAAGTCTGAATCATTTAAAAGGTTCAAAGAATTCAGAAGTGAAACAATTTGACAAAGTATTAAGATTCTTTGATCAGATCGAGGAAAGAATACTTGTGCAATGAGTTTCTAGATCATCTCAAAATGGTATTTTCTCATAATAGAAACCTCCTGATATGCAATAATTGATTAGTATATCTAAAAGGAGAAATTGTACCTTGTTGGACATGGTGCAGTCCATAATGATTTTTACCGACATTCTAGTATCCATCTGGGGTTATACCCTAGAAATGGCTGTATATCTACAAGATAAGGTAACCTCAAAAATCCGGCCCCAAAACTCCATAAAATTATGGATAGGGAGGATTCCTATTCTTAAGTATGTTAAGATAAGGGGTTGTCCAGCTTATGTGAAAAGGTTTCAAAGATAAGTTTGGGACAAAATCTGATAAGTGCAGATTTGTGGGATATCCTAAAGAAGTTTAGGGTACTATAATCCTACATGCTACCTTCTTTGATAAATGTGTTTATCATTGAAGGAGTTAGTGGGAGGGTAATAGATCTTGAAGGAGTTCAAGAACCACAAAGCACTTTAAGTCAAACCGAGGAACCTGTAGATAGACCTATTGTACCACAATCGAATCGTAAATCTGGAAGAGTACTGAAGATACCTGGGAGGTATGGATTCATCATAGAGGATGATGATGAGGTACGCGTTATAGATGATGATGATCCAGTTATATACGATGAGGCTATGAGTAGAAGACACTTAGAGAAATGGCAGATGACCATGAAATCCGAAATGGACTCCATGTATGAGAACCAAGTATAGACTCTGGTTACTCCACCGAAAGGCATAGTGCCTAAAGGGTGTATATGGGTCTTTAAGAGAAAGACTACGACAAATGGCAAGGTGGAGACCTATAAGACCAGACCTGTTTAAAAGGTTTTTCAAGTCAAGGAGTTGACTGTGATAAAACCTTATTACCGGGTAATGCTCAAGTCTATTTGGATTTTACTTGCAATTGCAGCTTATTACGAAATCTGGCAAAATGGATGTGGAGACGTCCTTCCTCAATGAAGACTTGAGGAGAATGTATGTATGATACAACCAGAGTAATTTGTTTCAAAGGTTGAAGCAAATCGTGTATAAGATGCAACGATCCATTTATGGATTGAGGCAAGCTTCTCAAAGATGGAACATTCATTTTGATGAGACAATCAAAAGAGTTTGATTTTATCAAAAATGAGAATGAACCAAGTGTGTACAAAAGGGTCAGTGGGAGCACTGTGACATTCCTAGTATTATATGTTGATATATTACTGATGAGGAATAACACACCAATGCTACAATCAGTAAAGATAAAATTGTCTAAACATTCCTCCATGAATGACTTGGGAGGAACATCCTATAAATTGGGGATATAAATCTATATAGATAGATTTAAAAGGATGTTCGGCTTGACCCAAGGAACGTATATTCATTTGATGCTAAAGGCGTTTAGCATAACAAACTCCAAAAGAGGTCTCATGATGATGAGCCATGGAGTGTATCTCTCTAAAATTGTCTCCAATTAAAAGAGAGATCGCATGAGTTACTATCATGTATGCAATGAATATACTAGGCTTGATGTTGATCAGTCATATTCTGGAGAAGATCACTGTAAGACAGTGATAAACATCTTTAGGTACTTAACCGGTACTAAAGATGTGATCACGATTCATGGTAGGTCTGAATAAAAACTAGAGGGCTTAACAGACTCAAGTTTTTTCAGACTGACCAAGACGATAACAAATCCACTTTAAAGTAAATCGTTACCTTGAAAGGTGGTGCAGTGAATTGGAAAAGTTCCAAACAGCAAAGAGTTGCTGGTTTAGTGACAAAGTATATAATTGTAAATGAAGCTGCAAGTTTGATTGTTTGGATGAAAAGTTCATTATAGAACTAGGAATAGTTCCTAAGTCTCATCTTGGATTCAAACATGTATTGCGGCACTTTCATTTGATTAAGTAGAATCATTGAAAGAGGAATAGTCACTATAGAGATAGTGGACTCTCAAGAACGACATTACATATCCATTTACTGAAGCTTTATCCAAACAGCAGGATGATCGTCACTTAGAGAAGAAGGGTATTAAATACCATGACGATTGGCTTTAGTGCAAGTGGGAGATTGAAAGTAGTATGCACACAAGCCAATCATATTTGATATGATGTAGCATATACTTTGTAATCTTATTCGGTTGTTAAAGGCATTTTACTTTATCTACATGGTGCTGTTATATTAAATGTGATAAACCCATAGTTTTGAGCAATGCTTTTAGAATCATGATGGTGATCATGCTAATGAGATCTAAATTCTAGATAGCTCACAAACTAAAATTGTTCCTAATCGTTGGATTACTAAAAAGGGGATTAGTGAATCCGGATAGATTAGTACATACGTTGCTTGCTCTTATGAAGAGGATGATTGATCTTATAATCATTTGTGTGGAGACACTAAAGCAAGTATGTAGGTGCTTATTAGAGAATAAGTTCACTGAACGTGGCTCGCTAAGGAATACCTAATGGAGTTTTACTCGCCTGTCAATAGGAATTCCTCTAGTGATAGTAGTACAAGTGATCCTTGGACTTGAGATCATCATAGTATCTTGTGTATGATGAGTAATACTTTGACATGTCCCTTAAGACCTTTAGGGTATATCAAAGGGTATGATTGGGTATAATAAGTTATACATGGAAATAGGTGAATGATCAACAAAGAATCTACCACTTCTAGTAAAAGGAGAGAATGTCCTATGTGATTCGATAAATGACGACTCAAAAGTCTTTGGCCAAAGCAGAATGAAATTAGAAAGGAGTTTCTAATTTACATTATCAGAGTTGTGCATTTGAGAATCGAAATACATATAATTAAATAAAATAAGACTTGACAGTAATTCCATGTCTTATATTTAATTGGGACATTGTATGGTAGAAGGATTGAATTCTACGGTAACTATTCAGTGAAAGGTTCTTTTGTGATTAATGTTGAAATCTATATTATCTAGAAAGTCATTGATCGCTAAGGGGGCTTACCCTTATTGTAGAATAAATATTATTTATTTAAATGAATTAAATAGATTAATTTATTTATTTAAATAAGATTAGAATTGTTCTAATTGATTTATTCACAACCGATTTAATATGGAGAACCTAAAGGGTCACACCGCAAAAGAAAAATATTTATTTAAGAAGTAAATGTCATAATTGTGATAATAAGTTAAGTGTATTTAATTTAATCTATGGAGATAGAATAAATTAAATAGCTTAATATTTATTATTTAATATTTTGGAAATATTAAATATAAATTAATAAGAAGAGTCTTATTATTATTATTACAATTACTATTATTTAATTCCTAATAGGGATTGAGAAATAATTAATAGAAGTACTCTCTCATGAATTCCTAATTGGATTAGGAGTTCAATTAATTAAAGGAGTTTAATTAAAATAAAAATCCTAATTCTAAATAGTTTAGGAGGGTTCCCTATATCTATAAATAAGAGGAGTCTTATCATGATTTGGGGTTAGACAATTTACACACTCTTCCATGAGAATTGGAGAGAGAGAGTACTTGCAATTTCTATAGAGATAGAAACTAGGGTTTTGCCAACACCCATCTTCTTGAACAACTATTATTCCTTGGTGGATCACCTCTAGAGGCCAAACACTTGGGTGGCTAACGTTGATCAAAGGAAGGAATTTAATCGGTGAAATTCAAGGAGAACGCGAAGGAATTGGAGGTGAACTTGTACCCGAGGAAGCACAGTTCTACGAGGGTATAATTTCTTAATCTCTATCTCTTTCGTTTAATTGATAATTGAGCACATGGATGATCATGGTGATGGTTTGTATGAAAATTTTAAAATCAGTTTTATCGCGCTTCCGCGCTATTTATGTAATTTGATTGCATATTCGCGCTATTTACAAACCTACCAGTTATGACAGGCATAATTACCCTCATGATCAAAATTATTATATCCCTAACGACTTTCAAACTGTCCAAGCTAACACAATAACACCCATCTCATCATTGGCCGAGCCAAAATCATACCAACTAATCAATTGGATTCATACAAACAAACTAAATGCACCTAACACAACCAAACTAAACTATGCAAGATACTAATATACTAACATATATGATGCACAAAATCAATAAACATGCTAAACAAAAACCTAAAAGAACTCCCCCAAACTTAAAACAGACAATGCCCTCATTGGATAAACAATAAAAGAAAAGGAAAAGGAAAGAAAACTCCCCTAATCCGAAGTAGCATCATCTGCCTCCTCCCCATCGGAAGGTGTGTCCGGAGGTGGGTAAACTGAGGTTGCACCAAAAGTCAGGAATTGGACTTGAACGCCCAACTGAGAAAATGCCTGTGAGAAGCTATCCGAAAGCTGAGTGGAGAAGGAATGAAGCTCTGTCATGCTCGAGTGTATAGCATCCATCCGCCGAGTCATCCTCCTCTCCATACGATCCAATCGAGCCTGCGAGATATTAACCGGTTGTTCAGGCTCAGGCACCGGCTGATCAGACGCCTCCTCACTCTCAGAATAGTCCCCTAACAAGAATCCTGCTGCACGAGCATGCGACGGGGCTCCTTCCCACACCTTATACTTTGCTATCGTCGCGTGATCAATGGTATTCATCGGGAGCTGCACTGGCTCACTGTCGGCCCACTCCACCCCCGCAGCTGAACATAAGCGGGTAATCACCGAAGCATGCAGGATACCACCTGAAGTACTTCCCTGAAGGTAACGACGAATAGACTGGTGAATCACATAACCAACATTGACAGACTTTCCCATCACTATCCCATATAGCAGAATTGCCCGGTCCTTGGTCACGTCGTTCTGGTGCCTGGTGGGCATGAGATTGGCACAATGAAGCTGTACCAGGCTTTACCGTAGCGACTCAAGGTTGTGTGCGGGAAGTGAAGCTTCTGGTCGGTCCCCTGCTTCGTAGTCCACTCGGTACCAGGCTTACATAAGGCATTTTTGATTCTTTCCAGCTTGGGTTCCCAGTTTGTAGAATGGAAACTCTCAGGGTCAGAAATGGGAATGGTAGGCAAGTGGTAGATATCATTAATAGAGCGGCTATCATAAGGCACCTGACAACCCCTCACAAACGCAGTCCCATCCTTTGTAATCTTGGCGTTGGCATAAAATTCTTGAACCACAGAAATAGGCGCTGACAATGGTGTCTCCACAAACAATATCCAGCCCTTAGCCCTGATCATACGCATCATCTCTCCATCCAAAGCAGGATCAGGCTTTAGCCCACGCTCCAATACAAAGGTCTTTCCCAACAAAACCTGGTGATAGAAGTCCTCCGCCTCGGCCGAAACAAACCGACTCCTATCAAAATCTACATCCTCAACGTGTGCATGTGAACTGGACGATTCCCCTCGTGGTCGTTTGGAAGCCATATCAACTCAATTCCCAATTCACAATAAAGCAAAATCTCCCCCAAACTTGAAAGAAACTACACTAGGGTTTTTCAAACAATAACAATCCAAAATACTTGCATGCACAACTCAATTACAAGCAACAAAACCAATATAATGCAATCCCCTGTGTAAGATCTGACAAGAAGCTTAGTACAATATAAAACCCTAATTGTAATATACTTACTTCAATAAACCCACTGTGATTCCTTGCTAACCCACTGCGTTGCACTGACAATCTCCTTGATGAACTCTGTGATTGTTGAAGAAATCGAATTTGGGGTGTGAATGGAGAGTGACGGCTATGTATGTATGTATTAGAGAGAGAATGGAGATGAATGATAATACGAACTAGGGTTTGATGTTGGTAGAGTTTAATTTATAGAATGCTTTTGTAGAGATTGGGATTTGATAAGGAATCCGATTTGGAAGAGAAGGAAACAGAGAGAGTCAGTTTTTTTAGATGGAATAGGTTTGAAGAAATAGAGTCCAAGCGGGAAAAAGAAATAAAAAGCAGTCGTGGGTCAGGTCGAACTTGATTTTTAAAAACTGGGATCCGATCGCGGCGCGGCCGCGCTTGGATTTGACCTGAATGGGGCGCGACCGCGCTGGTGTGCCAGCCAATTTTTTTTTTCAACTTTTGAGATGCGGCGCGGCCGTGCTAGTTTCCTTCACAATTTGGGCGCGGCCGCGCTGGTGTACCAGCTGGACCATTTTGAGTTTCTGAAGTTAGGCGCGGCCGCACTGGTTTTCTTCACATTTGGGGCGTGGCCGCGCGAGGCTAAAATCTGGAATTTGAACTATTAAGCCCTTTTGATGATTTCTTCATGTATCCTTCTTGGTGTATGACCTATAAACAACAAAAACCCAGACACAAAGTATCAAATTACTACAAGATAAAAACTAAATCTAAGTCCTAAAAAATCACAAAATGATAACTAAAAACAATTAGAAATTGGGTTGCCTCCCAAGTAGCGCTTGATTTAAAGTCTTTCAGCCTGACTACTTCCTATTTCATCTTTAATCGGCAAGAGTGATTGAGGTTTTCTGGCGATCAACACCACCACCCCAATAATGCTTCAATCTTTGGCCATTAACTTTAAACGACTCTTCCGGATTGCTTGCAAAAACTTCAACGGCGCCATGAGGGAATGCTTGTTTAACAATGAAAGGACCCGACCACCTAGACTTGAGCTTCCC
Source organism: Aralia elata (assembly GCA_034770075.1). Lineage (NCBI taxonomy): Eukaryota > Viridiplantae > Streptophyta > Magnoliopsida > Apiales > Araliaceae > Aralia > Aralia elata. Next base: position 45,768,472 of record CM068388.1, on the reverse strand, counting down.
TGGAAATAACTTCAGCCTAGAATTGAAAAGAAGCACTGCCTATCCCGGCTCAAAAGTCCTATCGATGATTTTCCGATCATGCCACTTCTTGACTTTTTCCTTGTAAAGCTTTGAATTCTCATATGCTTGTAACCGGAATTCATCGAGTTTGTTAATCTGAAGTAGCCTCTTTTCCCCAGTAGTCGCGAGATCAAAGTTCAACTTTCTGATGGCCCAATATGCTCTGTGTTCTAGCTCAACCGGTAGGTGACATGCCTTTCCATAGACTAATTGGTACGGTGACATGCCAATGGGCGTCTGATAAGCTGTCCAATAAGCCCAAAGTGCATCATCCAATTTTGCTGACCAATCTTTTCTATTCGGATTGACGATTTTTTCCAGAATTCTCTTCACTTCTCTGTTTGACACTTCGGCTTGGCCACTGGTTTGGGGATGGTAAGCTGTAGCAATTCGGTGGTTTACCCCATACTTAGCTAAGAGAGCCGTGAAAGACCTGTTGCAAAAGTGACTCCCTTCATCACTGATAATTGCTCTTGGGGTGCCAAAACGTGTGAAGATGTTTTTCTGCAGAAATTTAAGAACCACCTTGGCATCATTAGTCGGCAACACACTTGCTTCCACCCATTTAGAGACATAATCGACCGCCAAAAGGATGTAAAGGTTGTTAAAGGACGATGGGAATGGTCCCATAAAATCTATTCCCCAAACGTCAAAGACTTCAACTTCTAAAATGGCATTCAAAGGCATCTCATGATGCTTGGAAATATTTCCTACCCTTTGACATCTGTCACATCTTTGCACGAAGTGGTGGGCGTTCTTAAACAACGTTGGCCAGAAAAATCCTGCTTGTAACACCTTGGCCGATGTCTTCTCGCCTCCATAATGACCTCCGTAAAGCGAATCATGGCAATGATGTAAAATACTCTCTACTTCACTTTGTGGCACACACCGTCTAATCATCTGATCGGCACAATGTTTGAACAGAAACGGCTCATCCCACATGTACCTTTTTACATCATGCAGAAACTTTTTCTTTTGTTGACTGGTTAAATCAGGAGGAAGTACGTTGCTCACCAAATAATTGACAAAATCGGCATACCATGGGACTTCTGAATGGATCAAAAATAATTGTTCATCCGGAAAGAACTCATTGATCACCGTGTTGTCACCCTTGACGTGGTCATTATTTTCTAATCTCGAGAGATGATCTGCCACTTGATTTTCCGTCCCCTTCCTATCCCGAATTTTCAAGTCGAACTCCTGGAGTAGAAGTATCCATCGAATCAACCTTAGCTTCGCATCCTTCTTCGAAATCAGATATCTTATGGCAGAATGGTTAGTGAACACCACTACTTTAGTTCCAATCAAGTACGACCTGAATTTGTCAAATGCGTACACGACCGCGAGCAACTCCTTCTCGGTCGTCGTATAGTTGAGTTGGGCATCGGATAGTGTTTTGCTAGCATAATAAATGGCGTGAAAAATCTTTTCCTTTCGTTGACCCAAAACAGCCCCAATAGCATAGTCACTAGCATCACACATCAATTCAAACGGCATTGACCAATCCGGTGCTACAATTACTGGCGCTGTAGTCAATTTCCTTTTCAACAATTCAAAAGTTGCAAGACACTAATCATCAAATTTAAAGGGAACATCTTTTTCCAATAGGCTACATAAAGGCTTAGAGATCTTAGAAAAGTCCTTTATGAATCTTCTATAAAATCCGGCATGTCCCAAGAAACTCTGTATTCCCTTGACTGTAGTTGGTGGAGGTAGATTTTCTATTGTCTCCAGCTTGGCTCGATCTACCTCTAACCCGTTTGACGATACCTTGTGCCCAAGAATTATCCCCTCTTGCACCATAAAGTGGCATTTTTCCCAGTTGAGCACTAAATTGGTCTCCACGCATCTTTTCAAAACCAGGACCAGATTTTCCAAGCAACTATCAAATGTGTCACCAAACACTGAAAAATCGTCCATGAATACCTCCATGTTACGTTCAACCATATCTGAGAAAATAGCCATCATGCATCTTTGGAACGTTGCTGGTGCATTGCATAAGCCAAAAGACATCCTCTGAAAAGCGAAAGTGCCATAAGGACACGTGAAGGTGGTCTTTTCCTGATCTTCGGGGGCAATCACTATCTGATTATAACCTGAGTAGCCATCCAATAAGCAATAAAACTCGTGTCCAGCCAGTCTATCTAACATCTGATCAATGAAGGGTAAAGGAAAGTGATCCTTACGGGTTGCCTTGTTTAATTTCTTGTAGTCCATACAAACCCTCCATCCAGTCACTGTCCTTGTCGGTATCAACTTATTATTTTCGTTTTCCACAACCGTCATACCACCCTTTTTCGGCACGCACTGTACTGGACTCACCCAACTACTATCGGAGATGGGGTAAATGATACCTGCATCAAGCCACTTCAAAATTTCTTTTTTCACCACCTCTTTCATGATCGGATTCAGCCTCCTTTGTTGTTCTATCGTTGGTTTGGCATCGTCTTCCAAAAGGATCTTGTGCATACAGAATGATGGGCTAATTCCTTTTATGTCTGCGATGGTCCAACCAATGGCTGATTTGTATTCCCGGAGAACTCGAATTAACTTACTTTCCTGCAATTCGTTAAGTACAGATGCAATAATAACAGGCAAAGTAGATGATTCACCCAAATAAGCATACCTCAGATGGCTCGGTAAAGGTTTAAGTTCCAGAGTAGGAGGTATTTCAAGAGATGGCTTCAAGCGCTCTAAGGATTTGTCTGAAAGTTCCAAAGGTTCATAGGGGATCTGAAATTTGCGTACTCGTGGCACTGTATCTAAAATGTGAAGAAACTCCATCATCTCTAGGTCATCCATGTCAGTCTCCCCTAATAAAATAGATTCCAACGGATCCTCAGTCAATTTCCTCAAAAACTTGTCTTCCACCTCTTTTTCTACCACATCCAACCGAAAACACTCTTCCTCATCTGTGGGAAATTTCATGGCTTTGAACACATTGAGTGTCACTTCTTGGTCTTGCACCCTCATAGTCAATTCTCCTTTTTGTACATCTATAAGTGTTCTTCCCGTTGCCAAGAAAGGTCTCCCAAGTATGATAGGAATGTCTTTGTCCTCCTCATAATCCAAAATAATGAAATCGGCTGAGAATATGAATTTATCCACTTTTACCAAGATGTCTTCCACGATACCTCTAGGATACGTAACCGGCCGATCAGCAAGCTGAAGAGAGATGTTGGTCGGTTTCGGTGCAGGTAGACCCAGCTGGACATATATCGATAACGGCATAAGGTTGATGCTCGCACCTAAATCACACAAGCATCTGCTGATTGATAAGCTGCCAATAGTGCAAGGGATAGTAAAACTACCCGGATCCTTCAACTTCGGTGGCAACTTCTTCTGCAATATCGCACTACACTCTTCAGTCAATGTTACTGTTTCATAGTCCTCCAACTTTTTCTTCCTTGACAAAATTCCTTTCATAAACTTGGCGTAGCTCGGCATCTGCTCTAAGGCCTCGGCAAACGGTATGTTGATCTGCAGCTTCTTAAAAACTTCCAGGAATCTGGAGAATTGTTTATCTAATTTCTGCTTGTGAAATCTCTGAGGATATGGCACAAGAGGGTATACTTCTGCTTGCTTTGCTTTCTCTTTGTCTTTCTCCTCATTCTCCGTTTCCTTGTCATTTCCTACCAATTTCTCTGCAGGATCTGGGACTGGGGATGGGCGCGACCGCGCTGCCTCCCCTTGTATTTCAGGCACGGCCGCGCTGGTCTGCTGGAGTTGCTTCCCACTTCGAAGTGTTACAGCTTGACATTGTTCCTTACCATCTCTCTTGGGGTTGACTTCTGTATCACTTGGAAGGACTCCTTGTGGTTGATTGTTCAAAGCTTGAGCCAACTGTCCCAGCTGATTTTCCAAATTCCTAATTGACACCGCTTGGCTCTTCACATTCAAGTCTACCTGATTTAACAGCTTATCTTGCTCATTCATTCTTTTTTCCGATGCTGTGATAAATCTTGCCAAAGACTCTTCTAAATTGGGTTTTCTCTCTGCCTGTTGTGGAGCTTGGTTCTGAAAATTCGGAGGATTCTGTGATCTTGGAGCGGGATTTTGAACTTGAGTGTTATTGCTCCATGAGAAACCCGGATGATTCTTCCACCCCGGATTATATGCATTCTGGTATGGTTGTTGCTGTCGGTTGTAACTCCCTAAGTACTGTACAGATTCTGGATTAATAGCACAATATTCCGTCGGATGTGCACCTGCATATAACTCACACATATAAGCTGCTTGTTGGACCTTTGACTCCTCCAAAGCTTCAATTTTCTTAGACATGGCCGCCATCTGAGCTGTTAGTGCAGTGACCGCATCTACTTCCAAAACTCCAGCTACCTTTTGGTGATTCATCCTTGACGTCGGCCATTGATAGTTATTTGCAGCCATAGTTTCTAACAAGGTGTAAGCTTCATCAAAATTCGTATCCATAAGTGCTCCCCCCGCAGCTGCATCTATAAGTGTTCGAGTATTACTACTCAGCCCATTGTAGAATGTCTGGACTTGCAGCCACTTGGGTAATGCATGATGTGGACATCTTCTCAATAACTCTTTGAACCTTTCCTAAGCCTCATACAGTGTCTCTCCATGACTTTGTTCAAAAGTGGAAATATCGTTTCTCAACTTAGCAGACTTAGCCGGCGGAAAGAATTTTGCTAGGAATTTCTGGGCCAAGTCATCCCAAGTTGTGATGGACCCCGGTGGAAGTGAGTGCAACCAACTCTTTGCTTTATCCCTTAGTGAAAACGGAAACAAACGTAGTCTCACTGCATCATCAGTTACATTGGGATATTTGAATGTATCACAAATCTCAAGAAAGCTAACCAAGTGCTCGTTAGGATCATCGTTGGCTAATCCCCCAAAATGTACCGCATTCTGAATCATCTGAATTGTACCCGACTTGATCTCAAAGGAATTAGCCGTGATGGCTGGCCTCGTGATGCTTGACCTGATTTCATCAAGCTTCGGCATGGCATATTCCCTCAATGATTTCTGTTCTTCGTTAGCCATTTTTTCTTTCTCGATGGTCTCACAGCAAAACTTTCTCAACTTGCGTAACTTGTTTTTAAGATCGTCTTCATTCTGCACAAGTTCCGGCTGCTTGGATCGTGTTTGCATAAACAAACCAAGATCACCTGAAACAGGAAGTAACAAGAAAAACAATGTTAACTAAAACTGAATTAATTAAATTAAAACTTGAAATTATAGACACAATTGTTCCCCGGCAACGGCGCCAAAAACTTGTTTGCCAAAATCTATACTAGCAAAAATACGCAAGTATACGCAGTCCACAAGTAATAAAGTGAAAGTAGAGTATCGTCCCATAGATAAGAATTGATTCTATAATAACAAATTCCCAATTTAAATCAAATCTATTTTAGTAAACAAATGATCAACGATTTCTGAGGTTTTTGAATTTAACTAATTGATTCAAAATTAAATTACTAACACTAGTTTGAAAACAGATTTTTAAAGACTTAAGACTATAACTTCACTTAATGCTCTATTTTACTTAACATGCTCCCCTTTGGATTATGCTAGTTACTCTGGATTGTTAACCAGAAACGCATCACTATTTATGATCATCTTTCAATGTTCCATAAACAACCTAACTTAAATCCACAATTGACAGACTCAAGTTAATCACCCTAGATAACTAACTCACTATATTTCTATGTGAATTATAATTAAAAAGGAGTTAAAGCCCAAGTTCCCTATTTTGATTACATGCGGTGATAGGTATATCTCTAACCTAATCACAAATTATGAATTCCATCGACAACAGAAGACACAATCACATGTTATTATGGTCAGATCTAAATCTATACTTCATCTCTCAAATTCATACAGATTATCTCAATAATTATTGGCCAGATAATTAAACAATTCAGCACAAACCATAATAGACAATCCAAAAATAACTAATCATAATATTCAAAGAAGCATGCTATTCAAAACTACGCATTAAGATCCATTATAGCCTTAAAAGAAATTTAGTTCATAAATAAACTAGAATTCATCATCCACAAGTTTAATAACATCAAAAGTTTGGAATAGAGAGAAAAGAGAAGAAACACTGTAAGCAATCCTTCAAACTCTATCCTGCTCCTCCTTGCTTTCTCCTTGCTATCAACTTGCTTCAAGTCTTCTCCAATTGCTCCAAACTAGGGTTTTCTAATAGATAGATGTCAATTACCAACTAGAAAACACCTATTTATAGTATCTGATAAAACCCCTAATTAATTACAAAGTTTCAAAACCAAGATCAAATCAAATCCAATTAAAACATCTAAAAAGTCCGTTTTGCCCTCACTCGAACCGGCGCAGCCGCGCCTGAATTATGCTTGTAAGGCGCGCGGCCGCGCTACCCTGGCAGCCATTTTTTTTCTAACTCTGACATCATGCGCGGCCGCGCTGCTACCCAGTTCATTTTGGGCGCGGCCGCGCTGCTCTGAAATCCTGCAACATCAGCAACATCAGCAACTTCATCCACTTGAATGTCCAATTCTCGCCCAATGCAATCCCAACATGTGCAACCTACAAAAACACACAAAATACATGAAAAGTAACTGAAAACCATGGAAATAAACAATAATTCGCGTATATAGGTAACCGATTCGTAGGTATAAAACCTACTCATCACACATTGAGGTATGGGGTGAGATTCCCTCTCCATAAATTCATCTATACTTTTCTCGGTTTCGTAGGAATTGGGTTCGCACAACTAGTGTCGAACTCCTTCAATCATCTTATTTGCTTTATTGCCTTCTGCCACGAATGTGGTGTCCCACCTTCCATTGATTTCTTTTTCACTTTGTTTACCCTGGTTTGATACAAAGAACCCAAATTCCGCCAAGTAAACAAACAAGCATAAAAACGATCTCTGATGAAGACCCCCTCAAGCAACAAAGGATAACATTCCCACTAGTTTTTCATCCGAGGACCCGACACCCACCAATTTCTCGAACCTGAACTCACCCAATCCCTAAAATCTGAACTCCAACAAATCATTAAAATCAAACCAATTAACCAAAAGAGAAAAGAACATGAAGAATCAACCTCCGAGCCACCTTCTAAAAGACCCCATACCGAAGCACCACCCCAACCTCTACAAATAATACCTCCACCAACTGGATCACCCTTCACCTTGACCCAAGCACGAGGGGCTCGTTCCTAGACGACGCTTTGGCCCGAGGACCCAGAAGACTACCCATATAAGCTCTTTGAGCATTTCATTCTCCCTGCTGACGAGGACAAATTTAAAGATATCACCCCTCAACAGCTCATCTACGCCAACGTGATGCACCATGGTCGAGTAAGTACACCTACTCCCAACCCTCCTTACACATATCTTCTATTTTTCCTTAATTCTGAATTAAGTGCCCCATATTGTAGTCCACCGCTGTCCTTGCCAAAACCCTGCGTCACTTCTCCAAGATAAAGGCTAGAGAGGAGGAATTGGAAGCCAAAGTCGCTCGCTTTCAGCTCAAAATAGAAGCCTTGAAGTCTGGCCTTAAGAAGGAAAGAAGTCTACAAGCCAACACTACTTTCCACTGCCAAGAGTTGATGGGCAAATTGAAATACATCAAGTGGCAACTTTTCGAAGTAGCCAAAAAAAGGAAACAACTCTTGGTAGACCATGGCAAACTGAAGGGTAAAAATGAGAAACTGGAGAAGGCATTGGCTGGCCTCTAAAAATAAATCGGTACCATGCATTCACAAATGATGGAACTGATGAGGGTCAACAAGTCATTGGAGAGAGACTACACCAAACTTAAGGCACAGGGTCCTCCAATGACTGAAGCTGCCAAGCAAGAACTCATCGCCGAATATCGAAAATCGCCCAAGCTGACTGAGGAAGTTATGAAGTAGTATGGCGATGGCTATTCTGTAACGACCCCAAAATTCCTACAGTTCAACTCTCAACATCGGTCGTTATCAATACATCCTCATTCTGACTTTACAACATTATTCAATGTTAAACTTAATAAAAATGCAGAATAATTTAAACTTTTCTATTACAAATCAGTTACATTGAGGACTCCATCGTTCAAAATACATTTTGATAATTTCAAATCATTTTTGTCTGGCTGAAACAATTAGCATAGACATATGAATAACAACACCTTTTTAAAACTTATTGGCTCAAACATTGACCCAATATATTTTTGAGAACTCAAAATTGCGTATATCAGCATGATGTCAATAAATTTCGAAAATCTAGCATAGTTAGAAGATATAGAATCTCCATTTTCTCCATCAACTTCGATCTTTATTCCATTACTTCATTAATCAATCATTCTATCATTCTTCAGTATCATCAATGCTCTTTATACCATAATTTTTCTATACCCAATATAGTTCATCAAACTTACCACACTTTGGAAGTTCAGGAACTTACCACAATCATATGATTTTAGGAACTTATCTTAGTCAGACCAAAATCGTCCATTCGCTGAGGAGTTCCACCATACGATTATGAGTCACGAACTTACCATAAGTATGAGTTTTAAGAACCGTACCTAATCTTAATATTCTATAAATATCAAATATAAATATGAGAAAAGAATCACCTTCTCGTCATACGTATAGTGATAGTACGATACCAACATTGCAATGAATTGTCAATATAGGAAGCTAAGTGGTCATCCAACCAAACACAATCCCCTGCCCATACAAGGAATTGGTTCACTCGGCCACTAATCAATATAGGAAGCTAAGCGGTTGTTACACCAAACACAAATTCCCTGCCCATACAAGGAATTATTCAACTCAACCACTATATCGATATAGGAAGCTAAGTGGTTCTCAAACCAAGCACAAATTCCCGTCCCATACCAGGAATCGTACAACTCAGCCACTAACATGAGTCCTCCATTGAAATCCCACCTAATATCATCTTGCTCTTAACTTAACTCTTTGCTTGATACGAATTGCTCGTATTTCATCATCCATAACTCCTCGTGAGTTTACCTCGTACTATTTCATAGTACCATTTCTTTATAGCATCATGCTACAACTATTCAATCATTTGAGATCCTCTGACATTTTACAACTTTAACAGATCACGTCGTGATCTCGTTCTATCATCAACTCTTCTTACGATTCTTTCTTAACTTATGATCGTCTCATCGTACGATCTTCTTTATTCTTCTCTTTAATCACGTTATCTTATGATTAATCAAGTAAGGTGTTCCCTGTTCTTTTAGCTCTTTAGGTTCTTCTTTGAACCTAAACATTTTATCATAATCTTGTCTCACATGAATTCTTTAAACTCTATTTGGGTTCATCCTTATCATTAATATCATTCTCATCTTATAGATATCGTCTATTTATTAACACCATCTTTATTACTGGAGTCAGGTAACTCCTGGTCCTCATCTTATATAACTCTTCAAGATTCTTCTTTGAATCTCCTTATTTCTATTAATTCTTCCTTAAAAAAAAATTTCTAGCTTCATTCATATTATTCAATATTTTATTCGAGTTTACTTCGCGTCATTCGTATCTTCTCCTTGTAACGTTCCTAGGACTTAACTCATCTCATGTATCCACCTATATGAAAAGAATCACTTCGTAATCATACGCATCCATAATTTTATACTCGGTACACCTCGAGTCTCTAACAATGTTCAGTATAGCACCTGAGTGGTTTCCCACAAACAACCAACAAACTAGTTCCCGTCTCGCTCTCTCACAGCGAGTTAGATCGGTTGCTAGTTCGTATCAACCTCTGCTCTCTGAAGGAATTGTTTAGTCCAGATACCATACATCAACCATTAAAAAATACGATTGCACCATAATTATACTTAACTCATTATTCTTTTAACTCTATCATCTTCACCTCTTTTCTCTAAGGTTATAGCCTAAGGTACTCGTACCTAAGGTTTCTAACCTATCAGCTCTGATACCAACTGTAACGACCCCAAAATTCTTATAGTTTAACTCTCAACATCGGTCATTATCAATACATCCTCATTATGACTTTACAACATTATTCAATGTTAAACTTAATAAAAATGCGGAATAATTCAAACTTTTCTATTACAAATCAAGTAACGACCCCAAAATTCCTACAGTTCAACTCTCAACATCGGTCGTTATCAATACATCCTCATTCTGACTTTACAACATTATTCAATGTTAAACTTAATAAAAATGCGGAATAATTCAAACTTTTCTATTACAAATCATTCTCAATCCCAAAATTTTCAACCTTTACATCTAAATATCTTAGAACCATGTTAATATCACGATTCGCCCTGTCAAACTTATTATAAAAAAATTTACACCTCAATACAAACTTTACAACTTAACGTAAATACATTTATCAAAATCTTAACATAATTCAGGTAATAAATTTTAACTAAACATTTAATCTTCATGCATCACTTTGATCCACGTCATTGGATATCACATAACGTTACCTTGTATCTTTAACCTGCAAAAGTGGTTATTTGCAAGAATGAGCTTGACAGCTCAGCAAAATCTAACAGTTTTCATGCATCACATAACACATATCAACATGCTTAATTTATACGATAATGAACATTATAATTCTAGCATAACATACATGTTGTACATCAATTACCAAGTAATAATTGAGTTCCATAACTCAATCAACATTCTAACTCAACAAACGTAGTCATAAATTGACTTTGTCGTTTCATACATATAACATATAGAATTTATCATGCTTTTACAGCATAGGTTTTAACACAATCAGTCATTTAGTTCACATAACAAATAAGAACTGAAAGACTTGCCTAGTTCGTAGATTACCAATTACCATAATTAGCTTATACTTATCTGCACTTCACGTATCCTACACGATATATAGTCATGCACAATATTTATTAGTCATACAGCAATACTTGGTATTAACTTTACTTTACATTTCATAGTCCTTCATTTTATTCTCTATTCAATATCATCATTTTAATATCTCAATTAATACATTAGTCGAAACTTTAGACATGCATATAATAACATAGCATGGCCACAAAGAAAAAGAAATTTTTTTTTATATCACCGCCGGGGCGGTGGATTTCCTTTACAAAATGCCGTCGGGGCGACTCTACCGCCGGGGCGAGAAACTCAGTATAGTTCTACCGCCGGGGCAAGTCTACCGTCGGGGCGACTTTGCTAGTACAATTTCACCGCCGGGGCGGTGAACCTAAAACTTGACTTCTACAATTCGCGAACTGCAGAATTTTCAAAGCCAAAAACTCCAATTTCTTCATTTTAACAACAAATTAAAATTACCCAATCTCTATAACTCATATATGATCATTACCCAAACCTTTTAGCACGATTCTAACAACTTAAACAACCAATTTAAAGGCTTAAAAATCACAATTCATACTAGTTTTATAAACTTTTACAAATTTAGCGCAATCAATCGCTACGGATTCGTTTTTCAGCCAAATTGGTCCGTTCAACTTCTTTTGTTTTCGTTTTTAAACGCATAACAACAATCCATCATCAATTTACAGATCAACATGCAATTCAAACATAAATTTTCATATATTTAAGCCATATCCATATTTTTCTTCTCTGTAAATTTCTAAACTCTAATTAAACATAGTTTCATGGATTTAATTACTCTAAATCACATATAAATCATATAAAATACATTTATTCTTGCTTACAAACATCTAACATCAATTTTATTAACAATTAACCATACAATTTAATTTACAAAAAACTCAAAACGTACATTCATGGAGATATTAAAGAAGAACATAATCAAATACTTTTAATTTAAGGATTACATTTGATAAGATGCTAGATTATGCAATAAAGATGAATGGATTTCCTTCTTCAATTCTCTCAAACTCTCTCTTTTTCTCTCCGTATCTCCAACTTAGCCAAAAATAAGAGTTACTTAATTGAAAATACGTTAAACTTAATTTAATGAGTGGGTGTTAGTTAGTAACTGGCACTAACCCCCACTAAGGCCTCGTTTAGCCAATTCCTTTATCCTCCCTTCTAGTTTATTTTATTAACTTGCTTACAATATAGTTTAGTGTCACATATTTAGACAATTAAATAATCTCATTTAAATCAATTAAATAAAATAGAATAATATCACATTAAATTACATAGTCACATAGTCACATAATTAAAATTCTCATTTATTGATCATGACAAATTGTTCAATCTCTAATTAATTATTAATTAATTAGAAATAACATTATATTTATTTAAATAATGCATTTAATCAAATAAACTCAATTAAATACATACTTTGAATATAAAAATTCTCCACATTAATTTAATTAATGTAACACATATAATTAAATTAATATACCACAAACTCATCAATTAATTATTTAATTTAATAATTAAATCATCGAAAAATATTTATTCAATTCAATAAATATCTAAATTAAATTACAAAAATCTCGTTCGTCACATATTCAAGCGCACGGGTGAAAGATAAAGCTAAAATGCTTGTAGCCGGTCTCGACCCTTCCCTCCTAGACTCTTCAGATGAAGAGTTCGAAGCCGAAGACGACCCTCCATCCAACCCCTAATCTCTTGTGTATATTTTCATTTTTGCTACATATGTAAAGAACTCCTGATGTACAACCAATGGAATGAAATGAAAATATATTTTGCAAAAACAAACTATTTACTTTTATTGATAAATGAATGAGATTACAAGTTTATAATAATGAAATAACACAACTCATTGATGGTACTTCCTAAGCCTCCCAACATGCTAAGTATTTTTTATTTCAGATCCATCCATTACCCGAAGCCGATAAGTACCTGGCTTCGGCACTTCAATAACTTCATAAGGACCCTCCCAGTTAGGTATGAGCTTGCCTGTGTTTTGGGGAGTAGAAGCTTCAGCCTCCCGAAGTACTAGATCACCGAACTCAAACCTTCTCAACTTAACACCTCGGTTATAGTGCCGAGTAGTCCTTCGTTGATAAATTACCAACCGCACCATTGCCGAATCTCGAACCTCTTCTAGCAAATCCAAGTTGAGCCGAAGCCATTCGTTGTTATATAGCTCTTTATACTAATTGACCCAAAGCAAGGAGACCCGACCTCTACTAGGACAAGGGCAACAGTCCCATACGCTAGCCTGAACGGTAAATCTCCGGTTGTAGTCTGAGGAGTAGTCCGATACGCCCATAGTACACTAAATAACTCCTCGGGCCACAGACCTTTGGCCTCATCTATCCTCCTTTTTATACCATTGAGCAAGGTTTGATTCGTCACTTATACTTTACCGTTAGACTGAGGGTGTGCAACCGATGTCTTCCGATGCTGAATACCCAAATTCTTAAGAATTCCTCAAACTTAGCAACTACGAATTGTCTTTTGTTGTCAGATACTAAAACCCTGGGGTTGTCGAACCGAAACATAATAAATTCTTTGAAGAACTTTAAACACTCCTGCTCTGTGATTGTCCGAAGAGGTTTGGCCTCCACCCATTTGGTCATATAGTCGATATTCACTATGACGAAGCTTATCTGTCCTTTAGCCTTCAGAAGTGGACCCAAAATATCGATCCCCCACACAACGAATGGGATCGGGGACAGAACCGAGGACAACTCTTCGGGCGACTGATGCGAAATAGGACTTTCAGCTGGCACTTTGGACATTTCTTCACATAATCCTTTGCTTCCTGGAACATCGTCGGCCAATAGTAACCCCACCTCAACACCTTATAAGCCAACGCCTTGGCTTCCATATGATCCCCGCAGATCCCTTCATGTACTTCACGAAGGACATAAGCCGCTTCGGAAGGCACCAAACACATTAATAATGGCAAAGAAAATGCCTGTCGATACAAGTCTCCATTGATCAAGATGAAATAAGAACTCCTATGTTTTATTTTCTTTGTTAATATTCGATCCGAAAAAAGAATCCCATCAACTAGATATTCTATGTAAGGTGTGAGCCAACAATCTGATCTTTTTATTACCATAAACTTTGTCCTCTGAACACTCGGAACATCAAGAACTTCTAGATATACTGAACTGCTGAAAGAACTCGCCTCCGTCGTGGCCAACTTGGATAAAGCATCGGTTATAGTGTTGTCTGATCTATCCACCCCTTGAAAAGCATACGATCCGAAATAGTACAGCCGATCCTTAACTTTGGGTAAGTACTTAGTCATCCTTGCCCCTAAGCCTCACACTCCCCTGAAATTTGCTTCACAATCAGTTGAGAATCGCTAATGATAACCAAACACTGAATTTCCAAACTCCAGGCCAATCGCAATCCGGCCAATATTAAAAGTAGTATGCACATAAGCCAATCATATTTGATATGATGTAACATATACTTTGTAATCTTATTTGTTTACCAATAAAAGAATTGACTTATTAAAGGCATTTTACTTTATCTGCATAATGTTGTTATTTAATATGTGATAAACCCATAGTTTTAAGCAATATTTTTAGAATCATGATGATGATCATGCTAACGAGATCTAAATTCTTAGAAAGCTTAAAACTAAAATTGTTCCTAATCGTTGGATTACTAAAAAGGGGATTAGTGAATCCGGATAGATTAGTACATACGTTGCTTGCTCTTAGGAAGAGGATGATTAATCTCATAATCATTTGTGTGGAGATACTAAAGCAAGTATGTAGGAGCTTATTGGAGAATAAGTTCACTAAATGTGACTCGCTAAGGAATACCTAATGGAGTTTTACTCGCATGTCAATAGAAATTTCTCAAGCGATAGTAGTACAAGTGATCCTTGGACTTGAGATCATCATAGTATCTTGTGTATAATGAGTTATACTTTGACATGTCCCTTAAGACATTTAGGGTATATCAAAGGGTATGATTGGGTATAATAAGTTGTACATGGAGATAGGTGAATGATCGACAAAGAATCTACCACATCTAGTAAAAGATGTGAATGTCCTATGTGATTCGATAAATGACAACTCAGTAGTCCTTGGCCAAAGCAGAATGAAATTAGAAAGGAGTTTCTAATTTACATTATTTATAGTAGTGCATTTGGGAATCGAAATACATATAATTAAATAAAATAAGACTTGACAGTAATTTCATGTCTTATATTTAATTGGGATATTATATGGTAGAAGGACTGAATTGGTCGATTTCACAACCGAAAAATACGCGCAAGTATACGCGGTCAACAAGTAATATAATGATAAGAGAGTTGTCGAACCCACAGGGAATTGTTCTAGTGTATCCCAAGTGCCAACTATATATTGTCTCGATTTTAATTAGACAAATGATGATTTGATGTTTTTGTTGTTGGTAGAGACTAAGATAATAATAATCAAGTAAAAGATAATGAAATCTAATATTAACAAGTCTAAGATTGCAATTTCCCCCAACACTTTATTTGAATATCTTAACTCTCTCATTTGAATTAATTAACAACATAGAATTGCCAACTAAGAAATCAAAGCTACTTATAAGCCTCTGTCGATGGTCAAATTCGAATCTTCCTGATGCGACATGTAGGTATATGTCTATCCTACACACTATTAAGAGACCAATTTCAAGAACAATTACAAGACACGTGTCACTAAATCTCATTAACCGTTCTTTCAATTACCAACTTTCACATAGGAAGTCATTAAGAATAGATTTTCCATTGGTTGTACACGGTATCTAGGTATATGTCTATCCTAAATACTATCAAGTTACCTATCATTCAGGATAATCAACAAGATGTTAGGTTTGTATATAGCGCGAACATGCAATCAAATTACATAAATAGTGCGGAAGCACAATAAAACGGATTTTAAAATTTTTCATACAAACCATCACCATGATCATCCATGTGCTCAATTATCAATTAAACGAAAGAGAAAATATATGAGAATCATACCCTTGTAGAACCATGCCTCCACAGGTACGAGTTCACCTCCAAATCCTTCGCGTTCTTCTCGAATTCCACCGATTAAATTCCTTCCTTGGATCAACGTTAGCCACCCAAGTGTTTGGCCTCTAGAGGTGATCCACCAAGGAATAATAGTTGTTCAAGAAGATGGGTGTTGGCAAAATCCTAGTTTCTATCTCTATAGAAATTGCAAGTACTCTCACTCTCTCCAATTCTTATGGAAGAGTGTGTAATTGTCTAACCCTCAATCATGATAAGACTCCTCTTATTTATAGATATAGGGAACCCTCCTAAACTATTTAGGATTAGGGTTTTTATTTTAATTAAACACCTTTAATTAATTGAACTTCTAATCCAATTAGGAATTCATGAGAGAGTACTTCTATTAATTAATTCCCAATCCCTATTAGGAATTAAATAATAGTAATAGTAATAATAATAATAATAATAAGACTCTTATTAATTTATATTTAATATTTCCAAAATATTAAATAATAAATTTTAAGCTATTTAATTTATTCTATCTCCATAGATTAAATTAAATACACTTAACTTATTATTACGATTATGTCATTTACTTCTTAAACAAAAATTTTCCTTTTGCGGTGTGACCCTTTAGGTTCTCCATATTAAACCGGTTGGGAATAAATCAATTAGAACAATTCTAATTTTATTTAAATAAATAAATTAAACTATTTAATTCATTTGAATAAATAATATTTATTCTACAATAAGGGTAAGCCCCCTTAGCGATCAACGACTTTCCAGATAATATAGATTTCAACATTAATCACAAAAGAACCTTTCAGTGAATAGTTACCGTACAATTAAATCCTTCTACCATACAATGTCCCAATTACTGTCAAGTCTTATTTTATTTAATTATATGTATTTCGATTCTCAAATGCACAACTCTGATTAATGCAAATTAGAAACTCCTTTCTAATTTCATTCTGCTTTGGCCAAAGACTTCTGAGTCGTCATTTATCGAATCACATAGGACATTCTCTCCTTTTACTAGAAGTGATAGATTCTTTGTTGATCATTCACCTATCTCCATGTATAACTTATTATACCCAATCATACCCTTTGATATACCCTAAGGTTCTTAAGGGACATGTCAAAGTATAACTCATCACACACAAGATACTATAATGATCTCAACTCCAAGGATGACTTGTACTACTATCACTAGAGGAATTCCTATTGACAGGCGAGTAAAACTCCATTAGGTATTCCTTAGCGAGCCACGTTCAGTGAACTTATTCTCTAATAAGCACCTACAGACTTGCTTTAGTGTCTCCACATAAATGATTATGAGATCATTCATCCTCTTCATAAGAGCAAGCAACGTATGTACTAATCTATCCGGATTCACTAATCCCCTTTTTAGTAATCCAACGATTAGGAACTGATGAGTGTGTTTTATACACACAAATTGGGTACTTTTAGCCTTGATAATTTGTAAGTCTTTAGCTATTTCCTTTGATTTTATGTGTTTTCATGTTATTATTGTGTAATGTAGTTTTGTATTACTTTTATATGTTTTTGTATGCTTTTATGTGTTTTTACTTTGTTTTGTAGGAATTGAAATAAAGGCCCCTTGGATCGTTGTGTTTTTAGCTTGAATTTGGCATTCTAGCTGCTTGTTTCTTAATTTAACCCATGATGCAATCCGAATCTCTCAACACTCAAAAAACGAAAGTTGTATATTTTGATCTTAGCTTTCCAGAGCATCTTGGATCATCCAATTTGAAGTTCATATGAGAGAGTTATGGTCATTTTACCGTCGGATTTAACATGGATTTTACAGGGCAGTTTCTTCGAACTCCATTTGAGCCTTTCTCCGGCCATTATCTCGACGAGCTCTAGTTATAAATGTTGTAGAGCTACTTCTTAGCTTTCCATAGCCTACTTAATCGCCTTAATCCGAGTTCGGACGAAGACGTTATGACCATTTTACGAATAGACGTTAAAACTGGTTTTGGCTACAGACGCGAGCTCGCCGGGGCGAGCTCCCCAGGCCATTTTTGGCGCCGGGGCGAGCGCATTGCGGACAACAGCAGATTGTGCGGGTTTTTTGGTCATTTTAGTGTACTAAGCTAGGTTAGGCATCCAGGGACTTATATCAGCTCTTGGAGGCACGAAATATGAAGATATTGGAGATAAAAATCAGCAACTCTAGAGAGAGGAGGCTACACAATACATCAAATTAGAGGGCCAAAGTGCTAAAATCAAGCTAAATCAAGCAAGACCAAGGAGCTAAAGCATCAAGGATTGCAAAACTATGGAGGAGAAGCTAGGGTTCATCATCAATCCATCAAACATCATATGAAAATCTACAAAAGTGGTTTTATCTCTAGTTTTCCCTTCTATTTTGTAATCCAACATGATGTATAAATTGAATATGATGTTATTTGTAGTTACCATGACCTAGAACTTGTTTTCTAAGATTTCAATGGAACCCAACACCTAGTTTGAATTGAATGATCTCTCTTTGATATTGGTTATCATTTGTGAATTGGGTATCATAATTTGTGCTTTATTTATTAATTACCTAGCTAGTAATTACCTTGGGAACTTATATGGAATTGAGAGACCTTGTTATGATATCATATGAAAATTAGATATTCCTATGGGTAATTTATGAAATTAAGTGGCGTGTGTTTTATTTATTACCCTCATGAATGCACTAAAGCCAATCGTCATGGTATCTAATACCCTTCTTTTCTAAGTGACGATCATCCTGCTGTTTGGATAAAGCTTCAGTAAATGGATATGTAATGTTGTTCTCTAGAGTCCACTATCTCTATAGTGACTTTTTCTCTTTCAATGATTCCACTAATCAAATGAAAGTGTCGCAACATGGTGTGATGTCGCAAGCAACCAAAAATAAAACCTTACTGCGAAAGATAATAATTTAGCAGTGCAAGTAAGAGTCGATCCCACAGAGAGTGATTAGTCTAAAATTATGCTTTGTTTATCAAAAAGGGGGGTTTATAATTTGATTTCACTAATTATCAAGAATAGAATTTAAAGTGATAAGAATAACCAATTAATTAAATATTTCAGTTCTTCCGGTTCAGTATCACCTTTTTACAACAATAGAATAATTAAGTAAAGTAATATTTATCCTTCAATGAAATTAATAGCCCTAAGTAGCAACAAGCTCTACTACCCGAAACTCCCATTAGATTATCACTTAATGAAACAAGCTCTTCACAAGATTCTAACCATTATACAACCTAGAACAAGCTCTCTATATTTAATATAATAGCAGCATTAAGAACTAGGGAATTAGACTAATCCAAGCAATAATCACACAAGTTCGGATTATTTAACTTGTCTTCCGATAATCATAGCAATACTCAAAAGCTTGACCACAATCATGTATCACTAATTGCTACTTGTGATTAGGAACAATATCAATTACACGTAACACTATCCCTTAATCTAGCAGATGAAATTAATCAAATTGACTTAATTGATCATATTAAACCAATCGGAATAAATATCATTCAAAAGTTAAAATAGATTATCAAGAATGAACTCCATGTAAGAAGGAATAAATAGTTTATACTTAATCAAACCATTACCTGTAAACAAGGTTCAACATCCCCTTCGAACTGAATAAGGGAACTAACCTAACATATTAAGTCCAATGAATATTTTCTTGAATTATAAAAGGGGTGAGGACAACAACCTCACTATGGAGGTGATCCTCTTTCCCTACTAATTTATTAAAGTGGTGAGGACAACAACCTCACTATGGAGGTGATCCTCTTTCCCTACTAATTACACTAGAATTTGGAGAAGATGAAGAAGATGGTGTGTATTAGTTTGTGAATTAGCAAAATACAAGCCTAGCTCACTTGGTATTTATAGGCACTTAAGTGTACAAGATGTCAAGATCCAGCAACTAATCTTGGTCATGTAATTCAGCCATCTAATGCAATCAAAAACCCAAAAACGTGCACATCATGAGAAGTCAAAATACGACACCAAAACTGATTAGCACCTTGCAAGCTAATTTTGAATTAGTAGACTACCGATTTTGGACTTGAGCAAAGAAGGAAAGTGGTAGCCCTGGAGTTTCTAATGAATTTGGGCTTTTGAATCACCTGATTTGGAGTTGGGAAGCTCAAGGTATGGCCCAAATACGCTAACTGGTCCGAACAGAAATCCAGTCCATGCGGGATTCGGATCAGCTGTCTAAAAAGCAATATTTGGAGGCCCAAATGAACTCGGATTTTTGCTCACCATACATTCTGGAAAGCTTGAGAAGTCTAATAAAAACTTCAATAAGGCCACATTTTCATTTGGAAACTTTAATACAATTCAAATTTCAACCGAAGCCCCAAAGGTTAATCTGTCTAAAAGCTCAATTTCCTAAAATTTTCAACTTTAACGTATGTGGGTAAAATGGTCATAACTCTCTCATCCGAGCTTCGATTTAGGCGTTTCAAGATGATTCAGAAAGCTAAGAAATAGATATACAAATTTTCTTCTTTGAGAGAATAAGGCCTGATCAAGTATAAAATTGAGCCTCAAGCGGACAGACAGATTTGAAAACAATCCAAAAGTGTGGCAATAACACAGTTTTCATTTAATGGCTCCATTTGCAACCTAAATCAAAATATAAGAATAGTGAGTACATTTAGGTGCCAAATAAGTATAAAAAACTAGATATTAAGAGATAAAAACATAATATATTTTATACTTATCAAATTCCCCCACACTTATCTTTTGCACGTCCTCGGGCAAAACAAAAAATAAAGTATAACAAAAAATTCAACTAATCAAACTTGACAACCTTGAGCCACAAATTAAAATGAACTTCAACATTAACCTCAAAGATTCAAAACAGTAACTCTTGAAAAACTTCAAAACACTGCTTCATCTAAAATTCAAGCTTACTTATCAATCTTACTCTACTCTTAACCCTTCGCGCGTGTGTGTGAATCCACATGTATCAAGCCAATTAAAACTTAGAAAAATTTACAAAATCAAAGCCTTTAAGGAGAAAGAAAAACTCTAAACACCTATTTTCACACTACTCTCAGTTAACATAAGCAAATAATAGCAGAGGATTAATAGGCTTTTTCTTCCTTCGGTAAGTGCATTTTATGCTCCGTCTTACCAACGAGTGCGTTTTACGTTCTATCTCGCATGTCACGTGTTTATGAATGAGTGCGTTTTACGCTCCATCTCAATTCACCACATGAATCATAATTTTTCTTTTTCTTTTATTTTTTTTTGTTAAATCAAACATCTAACTTTTGCCTAAATCATTTTCCCTTTCTTAAATAAAACCTCATGTTTACTTCAAGTTATGATCAAACAAATGATAGAGTTCAAGAATTTCTCCCCTCGACATTCAATCAAAATAAATAAATAAATAAATACGCCTTTCTAAGTTAAAACTAGGCCGACCAAATGGACAAGTGTAAAAAAAAATAAAAATTAAAGGGTCTCAAATAAAGTAAAAATCAACAAAGAAAAACAAATTCAAACTACACAACGTCTATCAATTTTCCAAAATGTTATCAACCAGAATCAAGATTTTATCATTGGTCAAAAATCAAAATCCAAATTAACTCATTGCTCAAGTGACTTATTTTAAAAATTACCCCATTTTCGTAGAAAACACGATTGCACTTAGCATGTACAACAAGCCATTAAACCCCAAGGTTACCCCAAGTGGACGAGTTTTGTCTCGTGAGGGTATGCAGAGAATATACCCACAAAATTCAAAATTCAAACTAACAAAATCAAACTTAATTTTTTTTTATTTTATTATATATATTTTTTTAAAACACCCTAAATTTTAAAACACCCTAAATCTTTCCCCCACACTTAAAACTTACATTGTCCCTAATTTAAAGTAAAATGCAAAGAAAAGAAAAAAACACATAACCGAAATATAAATGCGAAAATAAAAAGAAATGAACTCCCCTTGGGTTGCCTCCCAAGTAACGCCTTTGTTTATTGTCATTGGCTTGACATTAAACTTCTCAATCTTCATAAACTGGATCCACCAAATCCAGCAGCTCAATATTCTCCATTAGATATCCTTCATAGAAGGGTTTGAGCCTGTGACCATTCACTTTAAAAATCATCCCTGTGCTTGGACTTTGAATTTCCACTGCACCATGATTAAAAATGTCAGTAATAATAAAAGGCCCGACCCAACGGGAGCGCAACTTACCTGGAAATAATTTTAGCCTTGAATGATAAAGGAGAACTTTCTGTCCAACAACAAAGTTCTTCCTAGTAATCTTCTTGTCATGAAAGGCTTTTGTTTTCTCTTTGTAAATTTTAGAGCTCTCGTATGCATCATTCCTTAATTCCTCTAGCTCTTGCAATTGCAACTTTCTATGGACTCCGACTGAATCTAAGGTCATATTAAATTGTCTAACTGCCCAAAAAGCCTTGTGCTCTAACTCCACTGGTAGTTGACATGGTTTCCCAAACACGAACCTATAAGGTGACATACCTATTGGAGTTTTGTAAGCTGTTCTATAGGCCCAAAGTGCATCTTCTAACTTCAGACTCCAATCCTTTCTACTCGGCTTGACTACTTTTTCCAAAATGGACTTAACCTCCCGGTTGGATACCTCAGCTTGCCCATTGCTTTGTGGATGGTAGGATGTAGAAACTTTATGCATCACATTGTATTTCTTGAATAATGTCGCTAGCATCCTATTGCAGAAGTGGGTTCCCTTATCACTGATTATGGCCTTTGGCGTTCCAAACCTGACAAATATGTTAGACTTGATAAAATCTGCAATAACTTTAGAGTCATCAGTCCTGGTGGCTTTAGCTTCCACCCATTTAGAAACATAATCAACTGCCAAAAGAATGTAAACATTACCATAAGAAGCAGGAAATGGTCCCATAAAATCAATACACCAAATATCAAAAATTTCAACAGTTAAAATAGGTGTTTGTGGCATTTGATTCCTACTTGATATATTTCCTGTCTTTTGACAATTTTCACATGACTTACAGAACTGATAAGAGTCTTTAAAAATAGTCGGCCAAAAGAAACCACATTCCAAAACCTTATGGGCTGTTCTTTTAGGTCCAAAATGGCCTCCACAAGCATAAGAGTGACAAAAAGTTAGAATAGATAAAAACTCACTTTTAGGCACACACCTTCTAACTATCTGGTCAGCACAAAATTTCCATAAGTATGGATCATCCCATATATAATATTTAGTATCACTCTTAAGCTTTTCTTTTTGGAATTTAGAGAACTCTCTAGGAACATAGGCACTCACTAAGTAATTCACGATATTGGCATACCAAGGTATAGCCTCATCAATGAAAAATAAATGCTCATCTGGAAAAGAATCATGCAATGGTAGCGCCTCTTCATCCTTAATCAACCTGCTCTAGTGATCTGCCACCAAGTTGTCCGCTCCTTTCTTATCCTTGATCTCCAAGTCAAATTCTTGTAGCAATAGAATCCATCTAATGATTCTTGGTTTGAATTCCTTCTTGCTTAGTAAATACCTGAGAGCAGCATGGTCAGAATAAACTACAACTTTAGTACCAAGCAAATATGATCTAAACTTGTCTAAAGCAAATATAACAGATAAGAGTTCTTTTTCAGTCGTAGTGTAATTAATCTGAGCAGCATTTAGAGTCCTAGAAGCATAGCAAATGGCACGGACAACTTTGTCAACCCTTTGGCCTAAGACAACTGCTACTGCATAGTTGCTTGCATCACACATGATCTCAAATGGCAACTTCCAATTTGGTGGTTGTATCACTGGTGCCGAGGTCAATAGCTTCTTTAATTTGTCAAACGCCTCCTTGCACTTGTCATCAAATTGGAATTCCACATCTTTTTGTAGCAACTTACACAATGGCAAAGCTATTTTTGAGAAGTCCTTGATAAATCTACGATAGGAACCTGCATGACCAAGGACAAAACGAATCTCCCGCACACTGACGGGGTAAGGCAGAGCAGTAACAATTTCTATCTTAGCTTTATCCACTTCTAATCCTTTAGCTGAAACTACATGGCCAAGTACTATACCTTGTTCCACCATAAAGTGACACTTTTCTCAATTAAGAACAAGATTAGTTTCGAAGCATCTATCTAGCACACGAGTCAGATTATCGAGGCATACATCTAAAGAATCACCATGTATTGTGAAGTCATCCATAAATACTTCAATGCAGTTTTCAAGAAAATCAGAAAAGATGCTTACCATACATCGTTGGAAGGTACCTGGTGCATTACATAGTCCAAAGGACATTCTACGATACGCAAATGTACCAAAAGGACATGTGAATGTGGTCTTTTCTTGGTCTTCGGGTGCAATCACAATTTGGTTATAACCTGAAAAACCATCTAGAAAACAGTAATAAGCATGCCCAGCTAATCTTTCTAACATTTGATCAATAAAAGGAAGAGGAAAGTGATCCTTTCTAGTTACAGCATTTAACTTCCTGTAATCAATACAAACTCTCCATCCTGTCTGCATACGTGTAGGCACCAACTCATTATCATCATTTTTGATGACTGTGATTCCAGATTTCTTTGGTACTACCTGTATTGGACTTACCCATTGACTGTCTGAGATGGGATAAATTATACCTGCATCAAGTAATTTCAGCACCTCCTTCTTCACTACCTCTATCATGGGTGGATTAAGTCTTCTTTGTGCGTCTCTAATGGGCTTGGCTCCATCTTCCAAAAGGATTCTATGCATGCACGTAGCAGGACTGATACCTTTAATATCTGCTATAGTCCAACTAAAGACTGTTATATGGTCCCTTAGGACTCTGAGCAGTTTGTCTTCTTGTACTTTGGTTAGATTGTTAGCGATAATCACTGGCAGCATCTCATTCTTCCCTAAGAATGCATACTTCAAGTGTGTAGGTAATGATTTTAGTTCTAAGGTTGGGGCCTGCATAACAGATGATAATAACTTTTGATGAGAACTAGGCAATTGAATAGAATAAACTGCATATTTAGCTGAGGTTTTAGGTAAAGAATGTAATGCAGCTACAGTCTCCTTCAAGTCCTGATTCTGCTCAATCTCTTCTTCTTTATCTAATTCTAAACTGTTGGTGATGGCGACCTCTAAACTTTCCTTTTGTGTGTGTTTAAAAGACTTCTGCACTAAAGAGTCAAGTACATCAATAGCAAAAACAGGGTGAATATCACTAGGATACCTCATGGCCTCATATATGTTGAATTGTATCTTTTCACCATCAAACTACATGGTTAAGGTTCCATTGTGCACATCAATCATAGTCCTTGTTGTTTTCAAAAATGGCCTCCCTAAAAGTATATGTGCAGGATTTGGGGATTTATCATCATCCTTATCCACTATGTAAAAATCTGCAGGAAAGATTAATTCATTCACCTGCACCAAGACATCTTCAAGTACCCCTTGGGGGTAAGTGTTAGTACGATCAACCAATTGAATAATAACACCAGTTTGTTTCAAAGGACCTAGATTTAAAGAAGCAAAAATAGATAATGGCATGACATTAATTGAAGCTCCTAAATCTAGCATAGCTTTCTCAAATCTGGTATTACCTATTTTACATGGAATTGTTAACATGCCTGGATCTTTACATTTAGGGGGCATTTTTCTTTGAAGGACTGCTGATACATTCTCACCAACAATAACTCTTTCATCATTTTTCAATTTTCTTTTGTTAGTGCATAATTCTTTCAAAAATTTTGCATACCTGGGCACTTGCTTAATTGCATCTAGGAAAGGAATATTCACCTCTACCTTCCTGAAAGTTTATAGAATTTCTTTTTCTTGCTCATCCTTCTTTGAAGTTTTAGGATTCCTGGGAGGAAAAGGTGAAGGATTAGTCTTTAGCTGAACATGAGTGTTAGGTTTTACCTTTGATATTTCTGTATCCTCCTTAGCCTTATCTTCCTCAAGTTCACAAGTAACTTTTGGTGCTTCTAATTGTTTTTCACTTCTCAAAGTTATGGCACATGCATTCTCTCTCGGATTGACAATAGTTTGAGAAGGTAGCTTTCCTGAACTTTGAGAGTCCAATCGACCAACTGTCGTAGCAAGTTGACTCATCTGATTTTCTAGATTGTGGATGGAAGTCCTTGTCTCTTGCTGGAATTGTTGTGTTTGATTCATGAATGCCTTGAACATGTCCTCAAGAGATGTTCCAGAATTAACAGGAGCAGCTTGTCTAGGTTGGTACTGTGGTTGAGCTGGTTGAAAACTTTGTTGCCCATTTGGGAAAACACCTTGCACTAGTGGCCTAGTACCTCCATAGCTCAAATTGGGATGATCCCTCCATCCGGAATTGTAAGTGTTAGAGTAAGGATCATATTTTCTCTGGGGTTGTCCTTGATAATTCCCCATTGTATTTGTCTGTTGCATATTATCATCCTCTTGCAGTGTTGGGCATGCATCTGTATTGTGATTTGTTAACAAACAAATACCACTAGCTTTTGCTGCTGACATGTTTCCTGTAGCCATTTGACGAACAAGAGAAGTTAGACTTGCAATTTGTTGTTCAATAGCAGAAACTTTTACCTCATTCACATTCCTAGGTGAGAAATCAAGTCGACTGCCAAATTGTTGAGAATTAGCTGCCATATTTGCAATGAGATTTCTTGCAGCCTCGGGAGTCTTGTCCACCAGAGCTCCTCCACTAGTAGCATCAATCATGCTCCTATCTGTAGATAAAAGACCTTCATAGTAGTATTGGATGAGGAGTTGATCACTAATTTGATGATGGGGGCAGCTTGCACATAGTTTCTTAAAACGTTCCCAATACTCGTAGAGGGTTTCTCCATTATTCTGCCTCACACCACAGATTTCTTTTCGAATGTTGGCTGCTCTTGAAGCGGGGAAATATTTTTCTAAGAATAATCTTTTCATCTCTTTCCATTTTCTGATACTTCCAGAGGGTAGATAGTAAAGCCAATCCTTAGCCAAATCTTTTAGAGAAAATGGAAAGGCTCTTAACTTGATTTGTTCTTCCGTTACTCCGGTAGGCTTCATACTTGTGCATACCGCATGAAATTCCTTCAAATGTTTGTGAGGGTCTTCACCTGCCAAACGATGAAAAGTAGGTAAAAGATGTATTAGTCCAGATTTTAATTCAAAATGAGTATTAGCATCTAGATTAGGGAAGGTTATGCATAAAGGTTGTTGATTCAAAGCAGGGGCCGCAAGCTTCTTCAAAGTTCGGGTTTCTGCCATAGTGTCATTCTCTTCACAATTTTTCCAAGCTACCTTCCTTAATCTACGAATGGTTCTCTCTATTTCTAGATCACACTTTAAATCACCTTGATTAGTAGATCGAGTTTTGGACATAAACAATCAAATGAAATTCAAATTACCTGAGCACAAAAAAAAATGAAGATAAAAATAATGATAACAAAGAAAAATAATCTAAAATCACTCCTCGGCAACGGCACCAAAATTTGGTGTGCTGTCGCAAGCAACCAAAAATAAAACCTTACTGCGAAAGATAATAATGTAGCAGTGCAAGTAAGAGTCGATCCCACAGAGAGTGATTAGTCTAAAATTATGCTTTGTTTACCAAAAAGGGGGGGTTTATAATTTGATTTCACTAATTATCAAGAATAGAATTTAAAGTGATAAGAATAACCAATTAATTAAAGATTTCAGTTCTTCCGATTCAGTATCACCTTTTTAGAACAATAAAATAATTAAGTAAAGCAATATTTATCCTTCAATGAAATTAATAGCCCTAGGTAGCAACAAGCTCTACTACCCGAAACTCCCATTAGATTATCACTTAATGAAACAAGCTTTACACAAGATTCTAACCATTATACAACCTAGAACAAGCTCTGTAGATTTAATATAATAGCAGCATTAAGAACTAGGGAATTAGACTAATCCAAGTAACAATCACACAAGTTCGGATTATTTAACTTGTCTTTCGATAATCATAGCAATACTCAAAAGCTTGATCACAATCATGTATCACTAATTGCTACTTGTGATTAGGAACAATATCACTTACACGCAATACTATCCCTTAATCTAGTAGATGAAATTAATCAAATTGACTTAATCGATTATATTAAACCAATCGGAATAAATATTATTCAAAAGTTAAAATAGATTATCAAGAATGAACTTCATGTAAGAAGGAATAAATAGTTTATACTTAATCAAACCATTACTGTAGACACCCAAATTTTGCACTTCGCATACTAACCCTGACAGGAGGGCAAATTCGGCAAATGAACCGGCCTGTGAGAGCGAGGGATGGAAAAGTACGAACACTCGACGCCACCGCAACGATTTGCAAATCAAAACCAACGTGACAGCGGGGCCGTCTGAAATGAGCATGCCCGAATGATGTGGCACGTCTCCCAGTGATTCCCGGACTGCAAAATACAAGCCTGTCGGCGAAAACCGACGTCACGACACGAGAATCGAGGCGTGGCACGAAAAACGAGAAAGTCAAGCCTGCCAGCCGTGGATTGATCTGCGGCCAATAGTGCGCCTTTTGAAAACACGGAACTCGAAACACGGAAACCAGGAAATCAGCTGAGTGCGATGGGAGGCGGCCAGCCAGCCGCAGATCAATCTGCGGCCAGCCGTAGATCAATCTGCGGCCAGCCGCAGATCAATCTACGGCTGCCCTGGACCAGCCTATTTCAGCTCAGTTTCTTCATTTCATCCAGGGAGTTGGCAGCAGGCGGAGAGAGGAGAAGAAATCAGCAGCAGCTCGAAAATATGGAGAAAAAATAGCAGAATTTGCAAGGAAAATAGAGAGAAAAGAGAGAAAAGAAGTGAGGAATTATATCTTTTGTGTAAGATTATATATCATATATCTTCTATTCTACTCAATACATAAATTCATACCTATTGTAAGGATTATTTGCAAGGTGAAAAGACTATTTCCATAGCAATTTTTGTATATCATTTTGTTAATCTTCTTGTCAATTGGGTTATGTGAAATGTAGTTTTCTTGTATATTGTTGTGGATCCATGGATTGAGGAATATTCGTGAGGGTTCCAAATGGAACAAAATTCTTCCTAATGGCCCGATGATATCCATTTGGCAATTTTAGCTTGTTTAATTTGTGTAGTATCCATTGCGTGGGTGTGTATAAATTGGGGATGTGAGCCTAGGAACGCGACCCCGTGGTCCAAATCCGATGATGGACAATGTTGATGTATGTAATCGTTTATTATAAATTATAATTGTCGGGCCTTAAAACGATACCAAGTTAAAAATCGGGTTTAAGGCCCCCGTAATAGTGAAGTATGTGATTGTGGGCGTTGGGGTTATTCAGATGGCTTACATGCCCATGAATAGCCCCAATGCATTTTAATGCTTGATTTGATTTACGACCTAAAATTGATTTCAAAGCTAAACAATGAAGACTTTCATAAAATCAATCAAATTAGGTTATTAGAATCACGAGGATAAGAAATTGGGAATGCTAATGAATGTCGATTCCTCTTTAACGAGAAGGCCAAAGAAAAAATCGTTTTCAAACATCACAAAAATGGTTTCATAAAATAAGTAACGTTTCATTAAATCTTTGTGCATAGGGTTAAAGAGATTCTAGAAGTTGCCCATCACTTGAGTTACGAAAGCAACGTATAGATCTCGATTCCTATTTTGACGAAGGTTTAGAAAACTCTTGTTTTTGCCAAAACGACACCTAATGAAAATCTCATAGTTTTGACAATTAAAATCAAACCTTTCTCATAAAGCTTTCTCGTATAAGCCGAAGGACATTCTAAAGCATCCCCAAAACACGACTTTCCCTAAAAATCCAAATGATTCTTTCATACAAACTCACCACAACATACACATACACACATTCGAGAATTAAAGGATAGGAAAGCATCAAGATTGCGGTAACCGTGTTTCACGAAAGTCGGAGGGTGCCTAACACCTTCCCCTCGCTTAAGCAAGCCCCCGAACTCTATGAATCTCGGTTCGCAGACCAATTAATTCGGAGACACACATGAGCCAGCGATTTACGAAAACGAAACTCGGATGAGTTGGTACATCCATTTCAAATATACCAACTGGCGACTCTGGTTAATTGGCTCATCATAAACAAACGATCTTTCAAAACCCCGTCGACACTCATGCCGACCTTTTCCAAACATCATCTAATAACAAAGGCTAAAATTGGAAAAGGACAAAAAATCGGGAAAGGCGAAAACCCGGCGTCGACAGCTGGCGACTCCGCTGGGGACATTAGAGGGCTTAAGCCGCTTTCGAATCTTGATGCTATCCTATCCTTTTAAAATTCATAAAATGTGTGTATGTGCAATATTTTGATTTTACTTTTGATGTGTTAATGTGTGTTTTGCCCAATAAATGAATGATTGAATGGATTTGCTTTACTTTTAAGTAATTATTTGCATACGATGAGGACGATGAATGTGAATGTATGTTGAGAGAGTACCTCCTCCTGAGGCGAACTTGTTGGTTGCTTATTACTGGACTCGAAGGGGCTGCTCCCCGGAGATGGCTCAGGAAACGCACCACCCAAATCCGCTCCAGTCGAAAGGACTCAGACGAGTAGATTGCGAAGATTTGGGGACCTTCATGCCGAAAAGCCCGTGAGAGATACCCTATGATAGGTCAGCCTCCGATTAACCCAACGCAGGAAAAGTCTCTTCATGCCCTTTTACGTTCACGCGTATAAATGTCATGATCTCATTCATATATGTTTCCCTTTCTGTCAAAAGAAATCACTAACCTCTATGTTTTGCAGGGAACAGCTGGGGAAAGCATAATAAAGTCAGGTTTAGCATTTGTTATTGCATTAAAGGATTGCTAACTTTCTGTTTTACAGGGAAAGATTAAAAAACCCAAAAACACAAAAATTACAGCTTTAGCATGCATCCACATTTTCCCTTCCCCAGGACTAAACTTCGAACCATTATCTCTGTAGGATTGCTCCTCAAACCCGTTTGCAGTCTAAAAGGGCCCAAAACTCTACATCTGAAATGGCTGAGCTCCCACCTACTAATCCTGGCTCCATATCTAGGGAGGAATTTGATGATTTCAAGAAGCAGATGTTAGAAATGGCCATAATGCTGAGGGAACAATTGATACCCCGACAGGATCCACCTAAAGAGGATCCACCCTAACCTAAGGGCGAGCCAGTCGTCCCAAAGGCCATTCCCGTACCTAACAAAACAGTGATTACTATCCCGGAAGAGGGAGATACGGATGACCTGCGAAAGAAAATGAAACAAATGGAGGAAACTATGCAATCTATGAAGGGCATAGGGTCCCTAGGCAGGGTGAACTACTCAGATCTTTGTGTCTTCCCCGGAACCAGATATCCAGAGAAATTTTAAATCCCCGAATTTGAGAAATACAATGGGAAGGGGGATCCTTATACACATCTGAAAATCTACATTGGGGAGTTGGGATCTTATGCAGAAGACGAGGGTCTAAGGATGCAACTTTTCCAAAAGAGCCTGACAGGAGAAGCGAGAATCTGGTATGCCCGTCTTGACAATGCTCGGATTCACAATTGGGAGGAATTGGCCCACACATTCTTAACACAGTATAGCTTCCAGGCACAAATGGCCCCTGATAGATACCAAATGACAAAAGTTAAGAAGCAACCAAAGGAATCTTTCAGGGATTATGCACAGCGATGGAGGGGTATGGCTGCACAGGTGAATCCCCCAATGAGCGAATCGGAGATGGTGATGACCTTCGTGGACATTCAAGAGGCACCTTATTATGAGCGGGTTATATCGGGGATTGGAAGACCTTTTGCCGAGATGATTAAATACGGAGAAATGGTGGGCATGGGGTTGAAATCTGGCAAGATTCGGGATTTCACGGCTTTGGAAACAGCTGCAGAGCAAATCCAGAGTGGAAACTATGGCAACACTTTCCGTAGGGTCCAAAAGAAGGAGGAGGAAGATGTTTCCCTCATCCTGCAGGGATCATCTAGAAAGACAGAGAACAATCCTCCAGTACAGATACAGAGAGTGGGGCCATCCCGAAAGCCTAACTTCACTGATCAAAGGACGGACGGGCGAAGAAGGTTCGAGACCACAAAAAATCGAGTATTCACCCCGCTCGGGGATCCTCTTGAGCATATTTTGGCAGTATTGAGAGCCCAGAGAAAAATAGTCGATTTGGCACCCCCAAGTGACCCGAATGGAAGAAGGTTTGACCCAAGCAAGCGATGCGCATACCATTCAGGTTCCCCTGGTCATGATACGCAGGAATGTTGGACGCTGAAGCACAAAATTCAGGACTTGATTGATAGTGGGGAAATCGTGGTGGAACAGCCAGGGTCACCAAATGTTAAATCCTCTACTTAAGCATGATGGGGAAGGGGGTAAATCCAGGAGTATGGCAGTGAATCCCGGCCAGTAGAAGATCAATGGGTTTTAAAATTCTGAGTTTTATTTCAAATCCCTGCAGGCTCATGTCATTTTGTCATGTTATCCAAAAAGAAGATCATGTGCTGAAATGTTTTATATATATGACAAGCATTTTTTGGTTTATGGCAGTACCCCGAATTGAGGCATTTTAGCCTGTCAAGCAATAGGCCAAATTTGAAGGAGGATCACGATTTTGGTATAAAGCTAGATTTCGATGTGATGGGGATCGAGCAGGACGAGACAAATATCGACAATACGCCTGGCGAGAGGAAAAGATGGGTCGAAGGTAAACCCAAACCCGACTTAGACCAAACCTTCGCCATCAAACATCAGAACCCCTGACGGTCACAAAGAACCCGGAGTAGGGGCAAAAAAAAAATCTCAAAAATCTCAAAAATCAAAAATCAAAAATCCCCCAAACCTTTCAACAGGTCAAAGGGACCGGATCTTTTGTCAGTCCAGCGAATACCGATGCAACCAGTACGAGGGAGATCACAGAAAAGCAACTTAACACTGGGGCATTTATCAACTACCCAGGAAATGGTGACGTGCAAATTGGCACCCATGCAATAATCCCATCAACATGCACCATCATCATCAGATGCTACCTCATGTCAATATTCAACGATACGATCATCTGGCATTTGTTAAGCATAGTTTTCCCGGGATACGATGACCCGCATGAAAGGGGATTTTATTTGACTTGATAGGAATCAGATTGATTCTGACAAGCATCCATGGAGCACGATCGTGAGTATGATTAGACGAAGAAGGCTATTCAACCTTTTGATCGGGTACAAAGCCTTAATTCAAAGCAACGTTTGCGACAGAATCGACCTCATGTGCCAGTCTTCACTTTGCATTACACAAACTTTCAGTTGTGGGGTATAAAACTATGACGACGTTGATGGCAATTAACACGTAGTCAAACAGTCAATAATTATCAGGCTAATATCAAGAAGTCAGACGATAAATGATTATCAAGCTAATGTCTCGAATCGTGGCCTGGGTTATTCGAATAATTAAGCCCGAGGGGTGTCTCTACACCTGGTGCCCTAAAGCCATCTAGTTTGGGAGTCGCTGGCCCAACACTCGTTACATGGGTAACTCAGAGCCTAAGAAAACGAGCATTACAGTAGAGGAGGCCCGAGCAGATTCGAATCGTGGCATGGGCTACTCGAGTAATTAAGCCTAGGGGGTGTCTTTGCATCTGGTACCCTAAAGCCGTCTGGTTTGGGAGTCACCGGCCTAACACTCGCTACATGGGTAACTCAAGCCTAAGAAAACGAATCTTGCGCAAGGGCAAGCAAAGAATGAATGGTGCAAATCACCAGCTTGTCTCGAACCGTGGCCTTTGTTACTCGAGTAAATAAACCCGAAGGGGTGTCTGTACACCTAATGCCCCAAAACCGTCTGGTTCGGGAGTCATTGGTCCAAAACTCGTTAAATGGGTAACTTTGAATAGCCTAAGAAAACGAGACAAGTGAAGTGGGCTGATAAAGAGAAAAGATAAATAAAAAAAAAAACTCTTGGCCTTAAACAAGAGGTCATGGAAGAGAAACCCCTACTGAATGCTGCATCGCACAGTGCATTTGTCATATGACGTCAATCCTGCTAAGGATGTTGTCGAAAATGGAGACAGAATACCTTTGACGAGGGAAGGTAGTTCTTTTGAAATTCGACCTTACTCACGTACAATGACCATGAATGCTTGAAGGTCTTCTTACGATTTCATAACTCGTTAAATAGAAAATCATCAACTCACGAAGGATCGAAAATAACTTCCAATCTAGTACATGCACGGTTCACAACTTGCTAGATTGTGCGATCAAAAGATATTCAATTTCATGTGCTTTAACTGCATTTACTCTTTTGTCGAGATTATAATATCTTTGTGTTGAATTAACACTAATGGCCCGAGCCTTCAAGTTTTTGGCATTCGTTAGTTATCTGATATGCAGGATCTTACAGAGATGTGGATAACTCAGCACGGTCAACATCGCGAGATTTCGATAGAAATTCTTGGTAGCGACACGCGCCAAGGCAGGGGCAGTTAAGAATCGTGAAATGGAAGGAGCCTGAGGTTGTACAGAACTTCTCATCATTGGGCCTCTCCCCAATCCTGACTATCACTGCCTCGACATCCAAATGATCCACGTGCATGAGCATATAAAAGGATGATATAATGCGGGACAACAGCATATCGGCCGTCAGAAATGATCAAAAGGCCAAGGAGCCCAACATAGCTGTCGGTCATCACAGAGAGCGAAACCGACTGCCTCAACTCGATGAAATGTAGACGACCAAGAACAGGCAGAGTACCAAACCAATGTTGAAGTCTAGAAACTACACTTCACGACGAGGCGTGATCCAGTTAAGTGTGGGCAAGCAACGACGACTGTCGAAACGTATCATTTGACTGAACAGGGGTCATTTCTATCTAAACATATGTGTGCACATGCATCTGTCCATAACATATCTGCCAGATCATGCATAACATCTTTTGCATGCATACATGTACGATCAAAATGAAAATCTTCAGGGGAAAGTACAAGCACGACGCTTTCAAGCTCACAAATGATCAGACCGTGATGGCTTTTGCGGCATGGTACATGGACGATGGGGGTGGGAGATCCAGGACAAAGGCTGATCACACATCCCATATCCAAAAAAAAAAAAAAACACAAATCACTCAAATCAAACTAACACCCTGGGAAGGGCTGAGATCCAAACAACTAACACCCTGAGAAGGGCTGAGATCCAAACAACTAACACCCTGGGAAGGGCTGAGATCCAAACAACTAACACTTGGGAAGGGCTAAGATCCAAACAACTAACACCTTGGGAAGGGCTGAGATCCAAACAACTAACACCCTGAGAAGGGCTGAGATCCAAACAACTAACACCCTGGGAAGGGCTGAGATCCAAATAACTAACACCCTGGGAAGGGCTGAGATCCAAACAACTAACACCCTGGGAAGGGCTGGTATCCAAACAATCAACGACCCCTGGGAAGGGCTGGTATCCAACCAATCAACGACCCCTGGGAAGGGCTGGTATCCAACCAATTAACGACCCCCTGGGAAGGGCTGGTATCCAACCAATCAACGACCCCTGGGAAGGGCTGGTATCCAATCGAATCAATGACCCCTGGGAAGGGCTGGTATCCAACCAATCAATGACCCCTAGGAAGGGCTGGTATCCAATCAAATCAATAACCCCTGGGAAGGGCTGGTATCCAACCAATCAATGACCCCTGGGAAGGGCTGGCATCCAAACAATCAGTGACCCCTGGGAAGGGCTGGTAACCAAAAAATCAACGACCCCTGGGAAGGGCTGTTATCCAAACAAGAAGTGAACTTAGGAAGGCATCCAAGCAAACCACAACAAGGTGGTGAGCAAACTTGGGAAGGCATCCAAGCAAACCACAACAAGGTGGTGAGCAAACCTGGGAAGGCATCCAAGCAAACCACAACAAGGTGGTGAGCAAACCTGGGAAGGCATCCAAGCAAACCACAACAAGGTGGTGAGCAAACCTGGGAAGGCATCCAAGCAAACCACAACAAGCTGGTGACCACCCTGGGAAGGGCTGAGATCCAAACATTAACACCTTGGGAAGGGCTGATATCCAAACAACTAACACCTTGGGAAGGGCTGATATCCAAATAACTAACACCCTGGGAAGGGCTGAGATCCAAACAATTAACACCCTGAGAAGGGCTGAGATCCAAACAACTAACACCCTGGGAAGGGCTGAGATCCAAATAACTAACACCTTGGGAAGGGCTGAGATCCAAACAACTAACACCCTGGGAAGGGCTGGTATCCAAACAATCAACGACCCCTGGGAAGGGCTGGTATCCAACCAATCAACGACCCCTGGGAAGGGCTGGTATCCAACCAATCAACGACCCCCTGGGAAGGGCTGGTATCCAACCAATCAACGACCCCTGGGAAGGGCTGGTATCCAATCAAATAAATGACCCCTTGGAAGGGCTGTTATCCAACCAATCAATGACCCCTGGGACGGGCTGGCATCCAAACAATCAGTGACCCCTGGGAAGGGCTGGTATCCAAAAAATCAACGACCCCTGGGAAGGGCTGGTATCCAAACAAGAAGTGAACCTGGGAAGGCATCCAAGCAAACCACAACAAGGTGGTGAGCAAACCTAGGAAGGCATCCAAGCAGACCACAATAAGGTGGTGAGCAAACCTGGGAAGGCATCCAAGCAAACCATAACAAGGTGGTGAGCAAACCTGGGAAGGCATCCAAGCAAACCACAACAAGCTGGTGAGCACCTTGGGAAGGGCTGAGATCCAAACACTAACACCTTGGGAAGGGCTGATATCCAAACAACTAAAACCTTGGGAAGGGCTGATATCCAAACAACTAACACCATGGGAAGGGCTGAGATCCAAACAACTAACACCCTGTGAAGGGCTGAGATCCAACCAATCAATGACCCCTGGGAAGGGCTGGTATCCAACCAATCAATGACCCCTGGGAAGGGCTGGCATCCAAACAATCAGTGACCCCTGGGAAGGGCTGGTATCCAAAAAATCAACGACCCCTGGGAAAGGCTGGTATCCAAACAAGAAGTGAACCTGGGAAGGCATCCAAGCAAACCACAACAAGGTGGTGAGCAAACCTGGGAAGGCATCCAAGCAAACCACAACAAGGTGGTGAGCAAACCTGGGAAGGCATCCAAGCAAACCACAACAAGCTGGTGAGCACCCTAGGAAGGGATGAGATCCAAACACTGACACCTTGGGAAGGGCTGATATCCAAACAACTAAAACCTTGGGAAGGGCTGATATCCAAACAAATAACACCATGGGAAGGGCTGAGATCCAAACAACTAACACCCTGTGAAGGGCTCAGATCCAACCAATCAATGACCCCTGGGAAGAGCTGGTATCCAACCAATCAATGACCCCTGGGAAGGGCTGGCATCCAAACAATCAGTGACCCCTGGGAAGGGCTGGTATCCAAAAAATCAACGCCCCCTGGGAAAGGCTGGTATCCAAACAAGAAGTGAACCTGGGAAGGCATCCAAGCAAACCATAACAAGGTGGTGAGGAAACCTAGGAAGGCATCCAAGCAAACCACAACAAGGTGGTGAGCAAACCTGGGAAGGCATCCAAGCAAACCACAACAAGGTGGTGAGCAAACCTGGGAAGGCATCCAAGCAAACCACAACAAGGTGGTGAGCAAACCTGGGAAGGCATCCAAGCAAACCACAACAAGCTAGTGAGCACCTTGGGAAGGGCTGATATCCAAACAACTAACACCTTGGGAAGGGCTGAGATCCAAACAACTAACACCTTGGGAAGGGCTGATAGCCAAACAACTAACACCCTGGGAAGGGCTGAGATCCAAACAACTAACACCTTGGGAAGGGCTGAGATCCAAACACTAACACCTTGGGAAGGGCTGATATCCAAACAACTAACAGCTTGGGAAGGGCTGATATCCAAACAACTAACACCTTGGGAAGGCTGATATCCAAACAACTAACACCTTGGGAAGGGCTGATATCCAAACCACTAACACCCTGGGAAGGGCTGATATCCAAATAACCATACCCCTGGGAAGGGCTGAGATCCAGACGATCGACCGGTGACGATACCCGGCGATTACGAGATGGGTGATCGACGACGAAACCCGGCCCCGACAAGACAATCGACCGGCGACGATAACCGGCGATTACGAGATGGGTGACCGGCGACGATACCCGGCCCCGACAAGACGATCGACCGGCGATGATAACCGGCAATTACGAGATGGGTGACCGGCGACGAAACCCGGCCCCGACGAGACGATCGACCGGTGACGAGACCCGGCGATCACGAGACGAGCGACCGGATACGAGACCCGGCACTCACGAGACAATCATCCGCATTGACACTCTTTTACGAATGTTTTGCATGCCCTACATCTTGCGTTACATCATAAGTTGTGTGTGTTGCATCATGTATGTATTGTCATTCTTTCATGCATCGGGTGTCTATTTCTTTTTCCTGTTCATTTCATTTAACATTTCATAAACATGATAAAGAGGGGCAGCTGTAGACACCCAAATTTTGCACTTCGCATACTAACCCTGACAGGAGGGCAAATTCGGCAAATGAACCGGCCTGTGAGAGCGAGGGATGGAAAAGTACGAACACTCGACGCCACCGTAACGATTTGCAAATCAAAACCAACGTGACAGCAGGGTCATCCGAAATGAGCATGCCCGAATGATGTGGCACGTCTCCCAGTGATTCCCGGACTGCAAAATACAAGCCTGTCGGCGAAAACCGACGTCACGACACGAGAATCGAGGCGTGGCATGAAAAACGAGAAAGTCAAGCCAGCCATCCGTGGATTGATCTGCGGCCAATAGTGCGCCTTTTGAAAACACGGAACTCGAAACACGGAAACCAGGAAATCAGCTGAGTGCGATGGGAGGCGGCCAACCAGCCGCAGATCAATCTGCGGCTGCCCTTGACCAGCCTATTTCAGCTCAGTTTCTTTATTTCATCCAGGGAGTTGGCAGCAGGCGGAGAGAAGAGAAGAAATCAGCAGCAGCTCGGAAATAGGGAGAAAAAATAGCAGAACTTGCAAGGAAAATAGAGAGAAAAGAGAGAAAAGAAGTGAGGAGTTATATCTTTTGTGTAAGATTATATATCATATATCTTCTATTCTACTCAATACATAAATTCATACCTATTGTAAGGATTATTTGCAAGGTGAAAAGACTATTTCCATAGCAATTTTTGTATATCATTTTGTTAATCTTCTTGTCAATTGGGTTATGTGAAATGTAGTTTTCTTGTATATTGTTGTGGATCCATGGATTGAGGACTATTCGTGAGGGTTCCAAATGGAACGAAATTCTTTCTAATGGCCCGATGATATCCATTTGGCAATTTTAGCTTGTTTAATTTGTGTAGTATCCATTGCGTGGGTGTGTATAAATTGGGGATGTGAGCCTAGGAACGTGACCCCGTGGTCCAAATCCGATGATGGACAATGTTGATGTATGTAATCCTTTATTGTAAATTATAATCGTCGGGCCTTAAAACGATACCAAGTTAAAAATCGGGTTTAAGGCCCCCGTAATAGTGAAGTATGTGATTGTGGGCGTTGGGGTTATTCAGATGGCTTACATGCCCATGAATAGCCCCAATGCATTTTAATGCTTGATTTGATTTACGACCTAAAATTGATTTCAAAGCTAAACAATGAAGACTTTCATAAAATCAATCAAATTAGGTTATTAGCATCACGAGGATAAGAAATTGGGAATGCTAATGAATGTCGATTCCTTTTTAATGAGAAGGCCAAAGAAAAAATCGTTTTCAAACATCACAAAAATGGTTTCATAAAATAAGTAACGTTTCATTAAATCTTTGTGCATAGGGTTAAAGAGATTCTAGAAGTTGCCCATCACTTGAGTTACGAAAGCAACGTATAGATCTCGATTCCTATTTTGACGAAGGTTTAGAAAACTCTTGTTTTTGCCAAAATGACACCTAATGTGTAAACAAGGTTCAACATCCCCTTCGAACTGAATAAGGGAACTAGCCTAACATATTAAGTCCAATGAATATTTTCTTGAATTATAAAAGGGGTGAGGACAACAACCTCACTATGGAGGTGATCCTCTTTCCCTACTAATTTATAAAAGGGGTGAGGACAACAACCTCACTATGGAGGTGATCCTCTTTCCCTACTAATTACACTAGAATTTGGAGAAGATGAAGAAGATGAAGAAGATGATGTGTATTAGTCTGTGAATTAGCAAAATACAAGCCTAGCTTCACTTAGTATTTATAGGCACTTAAGCGTACAAGATGTCAAGATCCAACAACTAATCTTGGCCATGTGATTCAGCCATCTAATGCAATCAAAAACCCAAAAACGTGCACATCATGAGAAGTCAAAATATGACACCAAAATTGATCAGCACCTTGCAAGCTAATTATGAATTAGTAGACTGCCGATTTTGGACTTGAGCAAAGAAGAAGAGTTGTAGCCCTGGAGTTTCTAATGAATTTGGGCTTTTGAATCACCTGATTTGGAGTCGGGAAGCTCACGTTATGGCCCAAATACTCCAACTGGTCCGAACAGAAATCCAGTCCATGCGGGATTCGGATCAGCTGTCTAAAAAGCAATATTTGGAGGCCCAAATGAACTCGGATTTTTGCTCACTATACCATTCTGGAAAGCTTAAGAAGTCTATTAAAAACTTCAATAAGACCACATTTTCATTTGGAAACTTTAACACAATTCAAATTTCAACCGAAGCCCCAAAGGTCAATCTATCCAAAAGCTTAATTTCCTGAAATTTTCAACTTTAACGTATGTGGGTAAAATGGTCATAACTCTCTCATCCGAGCTTCGATTTAGGCGTTTCAAGATGATTCGGAAAGCTAAGAAATAGATCTACAATTTTTCTTCTTTAAGCTATGAGAGAATTGTTAGGTTTGTATAACGCGAACATGCAATCAAATTACATTAATAAAGCGGAAGCGCGATAAAATCAGATTTTAAAATTTTATACAAACCATCACCATGATCTTTCTTTATGCACAATTATTAATTAAACGAAAGAGATGGAGTATAAGAATTATACCCTTGTAGAATTCTAGCTTCCTCAGGTACAAGTTCACCTCAAATTCCTTCGCGTTCTCCTTGAATTCCACCGATTAAATTCATTCATTTGATCAACGTTAGACACCCAAGTGTTTGGCCTCTAGAGGTGATCCACCAAGGAATAATACTTGTTCAATAAGATGGGTGTTGGCAAAACCCAAGTTTCTATCTCTATAGAAATTGTAAGTACTCTCTATAATTCTTATGCAAGAGTGTGTAACCCTAATCTATGATAAGACTCCTCTTATTTATGGATGTAGGAAAACCCTTCCCTAAACTATTTAGGATTAGGGTTTCTATTCTAATTAAACTCCTTTAATTAAATTAAATTCCTAATCTAATTAGAAATTAATGTGAGAGTACTTGTATTAATTAATTCCCATTCCCTATTAGAAATTAAATAATAGTAATAGTAATAATAATAATAAGACTCTTCTTATTAATTTATATTTAATATTTCTAAAATATTAAATAATAAATATTAAGCTATTTAATTTATTTTATCTCCATAAACTAAATTAAATACACTTAACTTATTATTACAATTATGCCATTTACTTCTTAAATAAATATTTTCCTTTTGCGGTGTGACCCTTTAGGTTCTCCATATTAAACCGGTTGTGAATAAATCAATTAGAACAATTCTAATCTTATTTAAATAAATAAATTAAACTATTTAATTCATTTAAATAAATAATATTTATTCTACAATAAGGGTAAGCCCCCTTAGCGATCAACGACTTTTCAGATAATATAGATTTCAACATTAATCATAAAAGAACCTTTCAGTGCATAGTTACCGTACAATTCAATCCTTCTACCATACAATGTCCCAATTAAATATAAGACATGAAATTACTGTCAAGTCTTATTTTATTTAATTATATGTATTTCGATTCTGAAATGCACAACTCTGATTAATGCAAATTAGAAACTCCTTTCTAATTTCATTTTGCTTTGGCCAAAGACTTCTGAGTCGTCATTTATCGAATCACATAGGACATTCTCTCCTTTTACTAGAAGTGTTAGATTCTTTGTTGATCATTCACCTATTTCCATGTATAACTTATTATACCCAATCATACCCTTTGATATACCCTAAAGGTCTTAAGGGACATGTCAAAGTATAACTCATCATACACAAGATACTATGATGATCTCAAGTCCAAAGATCACTTGTACTACTATCACTAGAGGAATTCTATTGACAGACGAGTAAAACTCCATTAGGTATTCCTTAGCGAGCCACGTTCAGTGAACTTATTCTCTAATAAGCACCTACATACTTGCTTTAGTGTCTCCACACAAATGATTATGAGATCAATCATTCTCTTCATAAGAACAAGCAACGTATGTACTAATCTATCCGGATTCACTAATCCCCTTTTTAGTAATCCATCGATTAGGAACAATTTAAGTTTGTGAGCTATCTAGAATTTAGATCTCATTAGCATGATCACCATCATGATTCTAAAAGCATTGCTCAAAACTATGGGTTTATCACATTTAATATAACAACACTATGTAGATAATGTAAAATGCCTTTTAACAACCGAATAAGATTACAAAGTATATGCTACATCATATCAAATATGATTGGCTTGTGTGCATACTACTTTCAAGAATAAGGTCTGATCAAGTATAAAATTGAGCCTCAAGCGGACAGACGGATTTCAAAACAATCCAAAAGTGTGGCAATAACACAGTTTTCATTTAATGGCTCCATTTGCAACCTAAATCAAAATATAAGAATAATGAGTACATTTAGGTGCCAAATAAGTATAAAAAACTAGATATTAAGAGATAAAAATATAACATATTTTATACTTATCACAACGCTTGTTTGAATCCAAGATGAGACTTAGGAACTTATTCCTAGTTCTGTAATGAACTTTTCATCCAAACAATCAACTTGTAGCTTCATTTACAGCTATATACTTTGTCTTTGTCACTAAACCAGCAACTCTTTGCTGTTCGGAACGTTTTAATTCACTGCACCACCTTTCAAGGTAACGATTTACCTTAAAGTGGATTTGTTATCGTCTTGGTCAGTCTGAAAAACTTGAGTCTATTTAGCCCTCTAGTTTTAATTCAGACATACCATGAATCATGATCACATCTTCAGTACCGGTTAAGTGCTTAAAGATGTTTATCACTGTCTTACAGTGATCATCTCCAGAATATGACTGATCAACATCAAGCCTTGTATATTCACTGCATACATGATAGTAACTCATGCGATCTCTCTTTTCATTGGAGAAAATTTTAGAGAGATACACTCCATAGCTCATCATCATGAGACCTCTCTTGGAGTTTGCCATGCTAAACGCCTTTAGCATCAAATGAATATACGTTCCTTGGGTCAAGCCGAACATCTTTTTAAATCTATCTATATAGATTTATATCTCCAATTTATAAGATGCTCCTCCCAAGTCATTCATGGAGGAATGTTTAGATAATTTTATCTTTACTGATTGTAACATTGGTGTGTTATTCCTTATCAGTAGTATATCAACATATAATACTAGGAATGTCACAGTGCTCCCACTGACCCTTTTATACACACTAAGTTCATTCTCATTTTGATAAAATCAAACTCTTTTGATTGTCTCATCAAAATGAATGTTTCATCTTTGAAAAGCTTGCCTCAATCCATCAAGGGATCATTGTAGCTTAAAACACGATTTGCTTCAACCTTTGAAACAAATTCCTCTGGCTGTATCATACATGCATTCTCCTCAAGTCTTTATTGAGGAAGGGTGTCTCCACATCCATTTTATGGACTTGAGCATTACCCGGTAATAAGGTTTTATCACAGTCAACTCCTTGATTTGAAAAACCTTTTAAACAAGTCTGGTCTTATAGGTCTCCACCTTGCCATTTTCCCCAGTCTTTCTCTTAAAGACCCATATTCACCCTCTAGGCACTATGCCCTTTTGTGGAGTAACCAAAGTCTATACTTGGTTCTCATATATGGAGTCCATTTCAGATTTCATGGCCATCTGCCATTTCTCTGAGTGTCTTCTACTCATAGCCTCATCGTATATAACTGGATCATCATCCTCTATGATGCATACCTCATCATCATCCTCTATGATGAATCCATACCTCCTAGGTATCTTTGGTACTCTTCCAGATTTACGATTCGGTTGTGGTACAATAGGTCTATCTACAGGTTCCTCGGTTCGACTTAAAGTGCTTTGTGGTTCTTGAACTCCTTCAAGATCTATTACCCTCCCACTAGCTCCTTCAATGATAAACACCTTTATCTAAGAAGGCAATGTGTAGGATTATAGTAATAATACCCTAAATTTTTTTTAGGATATCCCACAAGTCTGCACTTA
The DNA here is from genome assembly GCA_034770075.1 of Aralia elata. Classification (NCBI taxonomy): domain Eukaryota; kingdom Viridiplantae; phylum Streptophyta; class Magnoliopsida; order Apiales; family Araliaceae; genus Aralia; species Aralia elata. Next base: position 45,724,192 of record CM068388.1, on the reverse strand, counting down.
TCAGATTTTGTCCCAAACTTATCTTTGAAACCTTTTCACATAAGCTGGACAACCCCTTATCTTAACATACTTAAGAGTAGGAATCCTTCTTATCCATAACCTTTATGGAGTCTTGGGCTCGGATTTTTGAGGTTACCTTATTTTTGTAGATATGCAGCCGTTTCTAGGGCATAACCCCAGATGGATACTAGAATGTCGGTAAAATTCATTATGGACTGCACCATGTCTAACAAGGTATAATTTCTCCTTTTAGATACACCAATCAATTATTGTGCATCAGGAGGTGTCCATTATGAGAAAATACCATTTTGAGATGATCTAGAAACTCATTGCACAAGTATTCTTTCCTCGATCTGATCAAAGAATCTTAATACTTTGTCAATATGTTTCACTTCTGAATTCTTTGAACATTTCAAATGATTCAGACTTATCTTATCAAATACACATATTCAACTCTTTGAATGATCATCTCTGTTTTCTTTTACTAGTTTGTTCAATTTGCAAAATTATTTTTCATATAAGTCAAGTTTACAAAGTCCATCAAGTGATCTTCCAGTTTCAAACAAAATATTATCGTTATAAATAGAACAACAATTATTCTTAAATATAATACCAGAACCTTCCTTGTCCAACAACGGAAGTAATAATGTTTTTAAAGAGAACTGGAACATAATAACAACTTATTAACTTAATAGACTTTCCCGTAGGTAACGCTAAACTATAAGTTCCTACGGCTAATGTAGCAACCATTACTCTATTCTCCGGACGTAAGATTACTTACTCTTTGTTTAGCTTTCTACTTCTGCTTAGTCTCTGTATTGGATTGTACACATGAGAACTATAGCCGGTATCCAATATCCAAGTAGAACCTTGACTTACAGAAATATTTATTTTTAATCATGAACAAAACTATATCTGTAACCGAAGCTTCACTAAGCTTCTTCTGGTAGCCTTTGTAAGATTCTCCTTACAGTTTCCTTTCTAGTATCCAGGCTTATTGCAGTGGAAGCAAACTCCTTTGCTATCTGCATCAGTCTTGTTCTTATTGTCCTTTATTTTTCCTTTTTCTTTTACCTTCTTTGAATTGTTCTTCTTTTAAGAAGATCTTTTGGCCCTCTTCCGCTTCCTGGAAAAATCATCTACCAGTAAGACTTGGTCTTTCTTGGTTGGAAAGTGATTCTTTACAGTTTTCAACATGTTTAAGCAACTCAGGCAGGCTGATATATAGCTTGTTCATATGGAAATTCATAACAATTTGTGAGAAAGAGTCCGGAAGTGATTGCAAGATCAAATCTTGGATCAACTCTCCATCCATTAAAACCCAATTGTCCCAATTGTTCAATCAGATTGATCATTTTAGGACATATATATGTACTATAGTGCTATCGGTCATTCTAGATTGGAAGAGCACCTTAGATATCTGATATCTAAGAGTACTACTTTCCTCACCATTCAACTCCTTGAAGGTACAGGAGTTATAGTAGGAGCATCCATAGTTTCATGCTGACGCTGAAGCTCGTTACTCATGGATGCGAGCATGATGCATTGAGCCAACTGTGCATCATCTTACCACTTTCTAAAAGTAGCAATCTCTTCCTCAGAGGCATTGTCTACAACCATTGCAGGGATAGGCGTATTAAGGACATAAGATAGATTTTCAGCCTTGAGGATTATTCTCAAATTCTTTAACCAGTCCTTTTAATATGGTCCGATTAATTAGCATCTAATATGCTATGCAGTGATAGTGAATTAATTTAACAACATTTTAGCATACATTCATTTTAATTAATTATCAAAATAAATTAGGTCTTTATTTTAAATTGGTACCTCACTATTTTCATCAAACTATATTACCCTCAATATATATGGTTCGACAATTTTACTTAAAGATTTGCTAGTGAGAATAAGGATCCCATTTCAAATGTATATAGCCTTATGGTGACACAACAAACGATATATAAATAAATAGGTAGACAACTATTGTCAATTACATCACTATGTAACTCCTTGTATTTTGCTTCTTAGATTATTTTGATCAAGTGGTGACACATCCGAATCAAAATTATCCAAGTTAAGTCTAACCTAGCACTTCCATATATGTGAAGAGAAAAATACCGTCCTTTTGGTGACACAACAAAACAGTAATGTTCAATTCCTTAATAAGCATCAAATATGATAATGCAACATCTTAAATATTTAATACTTGCCTTGTGGTGACACAATAAACTCATATTAAATGTTTAATACTCTATTGCTTTACCATGCTAGAAGGCAACGTTCGATATTCCAAATATCTTTGAACGCGTAGGACTCAATATAATTTCTTTGAGGGGTTTGTTATTATTTGTCTCATCTTGTTTAGCGCGCATGCACACACACACACACACACACACACACACACACACATATATATATATATATATATAAAATACGCGTCATATTATTTAACATGCGAAGCATGTTATATAATATATAATATATATATACATAGTAAGCATGCACATATAGAATACTATATATTCTACCCAGATTGATTATGGACTTTTATTCTAGTTTGGTTCACTAGAGCCACCAAGTGAACCAAAAGGTCAAACCTAGGGTGCAAGAACAAAATTTAAATATAACTATTACATTTAAACCTGGGATCCATTACAAACAGGTCATCAAGCGCTCCTTGCTCCTTTGTCTCCAATTCTTCAAGTAATTCTAACTAAACCTATTACATAAACTATTTTAAATAAATAGAAACCTTGATCAGCAGTCAAGGGGAAGTACATAGGAGGGAGATAGAATTTACATTAAGAAAAATTAGAGAAGACGAGGTACGCAGACCCCATTTATAAAAAACCCATTCATTCAAGCATCCACTAAAATAAATCCAATCACACATTGGTCAGTAGTCCATAATCAATCCCTATTTATTATCATACATATCTCCATATGTATCAATAAATAACATTCATCTCATGAATAATAAAACCATTCCATATATGCATTGATATCATTTAATGGGCAATTAAAAGTTTACTAGAAATCCAATTTTGAAACAAAAATAAACTCCTTTATTTTAATCAAAATTTAAATCATAATAAACTAATTTATTTTATTTTATCCAATTTTGAATAAAAATAAACTCCTTTATTTTTAATCCAATTTCAAATCAAAATAAACTCCTTTATTTTAATTAGCATGGAAACCAATTTCAAGTTCAAAATAAACTCCTTTATTTTAACTTAAAATTGCTTGGAAAAATAAAATATGTTAAATCCTATTCTTTATCAAAATAAACATCTTTATTTTTAAGGAAACATGGAATCCTATTCCATATGTGAATAAACTCCTTTATTCTAGGAAACATGGAATCCTATTCCATATGTGAATAAACTCCTTTATTCTAGTTAACGTAGAATCCAATTCCAAGTTCAAATAAAAAAAACTTTTTAATTTTAATTATATTATAATTCAAAATAAACCTTTTATCTTAATTGAAAATAAATAAAATCAAAATAATTTTTTTTTAAAATCTGCAGACCTGCGCGGCTGCGCTCCAAAATGAACTAGGAGCGGCACGGCCGCGCTGCACCCCCAGAAATGATTTCTGGGTTTGGGCGCAGCCGCGCTCCAGAATGAATTGGAAGCGGCGCGACCGCGCCGCGTAACAGACTTCGAATTTTTTTTCGTTGCCCAGAAAATCGATCCAATCACATACCCATACATACATAGAATCATAGTAATCGATAATTAGCACAAGGTTAGACTCTGATGCCACTGTTAGGTTTGTATATAGCGCGAACACGCAATCAAATTACATAAATAGTGCGGAAGCGCAATAAAACGGATTTTAAATTTTTTCATACAAACCATCACCATAATCATCCATGTGCTCAATTATCAATTAAACGAAAGAGATAAAGTATGAGAATCATACCCTTGTAGAACCATGCTTCCACAGGTACGAGTTCACCTCCAAATCCTTCGCGTTCTTCTCGAATTCCACCGATTAAATTCCTTCATTTGATCAACGTTAGGCACCCAAGTGTTTGGCCTCTAGAGGTGATCCACCAAGGAATAATAGTTGTTCAAGAAGATGGGTGTTGGCAAAACCCTAGTTTCTATCTCTATAGAAATTGCAAGTACTCTCACTCTCTCCAATTCTTATGGAAGAGTGTGTAATTCTCTAACCCTCAATCATTATAAGACTCCTTTTATTTATAGATATAGGGAACCCTCCTAAACTATTTAGGATTAAGATTTTTATTTTAATTAAACTCCTTTAATTAATTGAACTCCTAATCCAATTAGGAATTAATGAGAGAGTACTTCTATTAATTAATTCCCAATCTCTATTAGGAATTAAATAATAGTAATAGTAATAATAATAATAAGACTCCTCTTATTAATTCATATTTAATATTTCTAAAATATTAAATAATAAATATTAAGCTATTTAATTTATTCTATCTCCATAGATTAAATTAAATACACTTAACTTATTATTACGATTATGCCATTTACTTCTTAAATAAATATTTTTCTTTTGCGGTGTGACCCTTTAGGTTCTCCATATTAAACCGGTTGTGAATAAATCAATTAGAACAATTCTAATTTTATTTAAATAAATAAATTAAACTATTTAATTCATTTAAATAAATAATATTTATTCTACAATAAGGGTAAGCCCCCTTAGCGATCAACGACTTTTCAGATAATATAGATTTCAACATTAATCACAAAAGAAACCTTTCAGTGAATAGTTACCATACAATTCAATCCTTCTACCATACAATGTCCCAATTAAATATAAGACATAGAATTACTGTCAAGTCTTATTTTATTTAATTATATGTATTTCGATTCTCAAATTCACAACTCTGATTAATGCAAATTAGAAACTCCTTTCTAATTTCATTTTGCCTCGGCTAAGGACTACTGAGTTGTCATTTATCGAATCACATAGGACATTCACATCTTTTACTAGACGTGGTAGATTCTTTGTTGATCATTCACCTATCTCCAAGCACAACTTATTATACCCAATCATACCTTTTAATATACCCTAAGGGTCTTAAGGGACATGTCAAAGTATAACTCATCACACACAAGATACTATGATGATCTCAAGTCCAAGGATCACTTGTACTACTATCACTAGAGGAATTTCTATTGACAGGCGAGTAAAACTCCATTAGGTATTCCTTAGCGAGCCACGTTCGGTGAACTTATTCTCTAATAAGCACCTACATACTTGCTTTAGTGTCTCCACACAAATGATTATGAGATCAATCATCTTCTTTATAAGAGCAAGCAACGCATGTACTAATCTATCCGGATTCACTAATCCACTTTTTAGTAATCTAACGATTAGGAACGATTTTAGTTTGTGAGCTATCTTGAATTTAGATCTCATTAGCATGATCCCCATCATGATTCTAAAAACATTGTTCAAGATTATGGGTTTATCACATTTAATATAACAGCACCATGTAGATAATGTAAAAAATGCCTTTAATAACCGAATAAGATTACAAAGTATATGCTACATCATATCAAATATGATTGGCTTGTGTGCATACTACTTTCACAAGACACACGTCACTAAATCTCAATTAATTACCCACAACAATCTTTAACTCTCGCATGATATCATAACAAGGTCTAAACACTATAATCCGTTCGTCATGTTCGTATAGGTTTCCACGGTAATTACTAGCTAGGCAATTAAGATATGAAGCATAAATCATGATGTTCAATTCACAAATGAGTAATTAATAACAAAAAGAGAGAAGTCAATTCAAACTATGTGTTAGGTTCCATTGAAATCTTAGAATACAAACTCTAGTTCATGGTAGCTAAACAAAATATCAAACACATGGTGTACATCATGAAATAGAAATACAAATTCAAAGGAAAGTAAGAGATGATAAAACCCATTTAGAAGATAATTATGTGTTGCTTGCTTGGTTGATGACAATCTCTAGCTTTTCCTCTTCATTTAGCATTCGTTTCTCTTTTTTCTCCTTAGCTTGTTGCTGGAAAGTTCCTTGAATTGCAGCCCTCAAGCTCTTCTTAATGATGTATGTGCAGCCTCCTAAGGTCTAGATATCCCTTTGACAATCATTTCCTTCTTGGTTCTTTGGATTTTGCTGAGTTTTTCCTTGTATTGCAGCACTTTTGCTCTCAAATTGATGTTTTAGTGTAGCCTCTCAATCCCTAGTTATCAAACATGAAGCTCCAATGAGATATTATATAGTACCTCCATGAAAACCCTAGCAAAAATCAGACTGCGGGTCAAAAATCTGCTCAGGCCCGCACGCCGCCTGGCGTGTGCACACCCAGGCCCTGGCGCCTGCCGTACGCCCACGTCCAACTGCTGAGGCACAGTGCCCAGCGCCTGCCGAGGCCCATGCGCGCCCGCGCCCAGTGCCTACCTAGCAGCGCCCACGCCCTTGCCTACCAAGTGTTGTGCCCCTCTGCCAAGGCCCGCGCGCGCCCATGCGCCCGCGCCCAACGCCAGCGCCTGACGCCCAACGCCAATGCCAGTGCTCGACGCCCAGCGCCCAGCGCCCAACGCCAGTGCCCAACGCCCAGCGACTACGCCAGCGCCTAACGCCAGCGCCCGACACCCAGCGCCCAGCGCGCGCCCGTGGCTTGGCCGACGCCGCACGTCGTGTACGCTCTCCAATGCCGTACACGCTCTCCAAGGCCGTGCGTGCTCAACTTTTGAATTTCATCCACTTACACATCGAGCATCGCCAAACATTAATTTTCACCATAATACCATTCGGGCATGGATATTCAAGCACGGGCTTGCCCTCGTGGCTTGGCCGACGCTAAACGCCGTGCACGCTTTCTAACGCCGTGCACGCTCGACTTCTAAATTTCATCAAATTAAATATCGAGCGTTGCCAAACACTAATTTCCATTGTTCTACCATTCGGGTACGGACGTCCAGGCACGAACATTGAATCATTACGAACAACGATCCCGGCGGTCTTTATTTTAATTCCTACAAATAGAGTAAAAATGCATAAAAAACAATACTAAATAAATACAAGCAATCTAAAACCATAATATCTAAAATAAAGATAAAAATACAATAAAACCACATAAAATACCCAAAGACTTACAAATTATTAAGGCCAAAAGTACCCAAATTGTCTGCATAAAACATACTCATCAAATACCCCCAAACTTAAATCTTTGCTTGTCCTCAAGCAAAACAAACCTAAACTAAACAATTCAAAAACTTCTAATACAATCTAACTTGAGCAATGAATCAATAAGCCGAAAATGGTCTCAAAGGCATCAACACATGGAACTCAAGAAAACAAACAAAGTGTTACAAGTCTTAAAATTTTAATTTGCTAGTCATATCTTGCTTTAGGTCCCTTTCGTGTATGTGTGTGTGTGAGTACCCAATAGCACTAAACCAATCAAGCTCGGATGAAACTATGCAACCACATTACCTTATGAAATAATCAAAATAAACCCCAAAACAACATGCTTAACACATCACTCAATACAAAGGTATACAAATCACAATTCCAAAAATTTTGAGAATCAAGGGCTCTAGGTGAGTGCATTTTATGCTCCATCTCAACCTTAAGCGCGCTGATATGGGCGAGTGCATTTTACGCTCAACCTCAACCCCTTGCGAGATTTGTAATATACAATTTTCTTTCTTTAATCACAATTATAAGAGAGTGCGTTTTACGCTCTATCTCTCCTACGCATGTGTCCATGAGTGAGTGCGTTTTACGCTCCATCTCAACTCACCACATGACCATCAATTCAAACATAACCAATTTAGACACCTTACTTCGAGTGATGTTTAAACGAGTTCTAGAGTTTATAGATATTTCCCAAAAACATTCGGTTATAAAAGCCTTCTCTAAGTATACAACTAGCTTAATACTCATGGGTAAGTGGATAAAAGTGAAAGGACGCATAAGCAAAATAATAACCAATAAACGATAAGCACAAAGACTAAGCAACAATTGTCTACATCTCATGAGTTAGATTCTCTTCAAACAAGCCATTATCATAGTCCATGGATTATGGTTCAAATCAAATTAAAACAATGCTCAAGGGACACATCCTAAAAATAAATAATTTTTTTTGAATAAAAAGAAAAACATACTTAAATCACACAAAAACTAAATTAAAAACACACAAATACGCAAATACGAAGTACTACCCCCAAACTTAAATAAAGTTGTTTCTTTTTTTTTTCCAAATCCAAAGAGTTTTTTTTTCTTTATACACAATACATAGGTCGTCGATTCAGCATTGGATAAAAATGGGTATTTGACATTGTCCTCAATGTCTGATATAGGAAAAATTAAAATAAAAGACTTCCCTGAAAACGTGTCAGGCGCCATTGATATCATCTTTCAATACCTCTAAGTTGGGGGCGTACCTGAAAGCAGATGACTAAAGAAATTAAAATGCAATTAAACCACTAAACTGTAATCAAACAAAAATAAAAACAAAACAGTAAACTTGGGTTGCCTCCCAAGAATTGCTTGGTTTATAGTCGTTAGCCCGACTCTTTTATTTCCCTTCAATCCAGCTCAATCACAAAATTGACTATTGCATACCGCCTCACTGTTCTTTCTTTGATTTGCATGACATGCATGCCCGATTGGCAACCCTCAAACTTAGCTTCAACCGGTGGTAAAAAGAAGCTTTCATCATCCATATTATCCATTATTGCACTAACATCAAGATCAACATGACGAAATTCTTCATGAACCAATGGGTGCTCGATGGCTTTGAAAACCTCGAATGTGATTTCTTGATCTTCAATTACTTCTTCATAATCCCCATTCATGCTCCTCGTCTCATCAACCTCAGAATCAACATCCACAATAGGATGTACACTCTCAAAATCTTCTTTAATAGCTTCGTGCAACTCCTTGCCACTTCCATGTTCATCCACCAAGCACTGCTTTTTACCTTCCTCTATAAGGTTAATCTTTGTGTCGCTAAGAATGGTGTTTTACAGGTGAATAATGTAAGTATTGGCAACATAGTTCATGATGCTCTGCACTGAAGCTTGTAGATTTGCCATACTAACCTCATTTTGAGAGATATAAGATATGTTTCGAGTCATGAGCTCCTCCCTCATTCTTTTCTCTTCATCGCATCTATGCGAATTCACCATACATTGCTCTTCATCTTCCTCTATAGGGTTAATTTGTGTAATGCAAGGTAAGGTGCTTTGCGGGTGAATAAGCACAGCCTCAACAAGTTGTGCCATTTGGTTCTCGAGGTTTCATAATAATGCTTGTTGCTCAAGGTACATGGGAAGAATCTCCTCCAAATTAGATGTATCCTCATGGTGTGGTGAAGGTTGGTACATAAATTTTGAATGGTATGAGAGACTTGGATCAAAGAATTGATCTTGATTATTATCCCATGAAAAGCTTAGCTGATCTTGCCAACCTGGTTGATAGTAGTTTGGGTAGTAGTCAGCTTGATTCTGACTGTAGGCATTTTGAGTGAACTAGCCTTCAAGAGTGTCAACAGCCCTTTAAAGCATTGCAACTTATTCTTGCAATTGCTCAAGAAGTTTTGACGAACTTGGTTGTGTCGTCCCCTCATAATCCCATTGAGAGTTATGCTCATCCATTAACTGAAAAGCAAAATCAAAATAAAACAAAATACTAATAAGCAAATTATTTACAAGTCTAAATTAAGACCAATTCAATTGTCATTAATATTGGAAAAACACTAGAAGAATAATTCCCCGACAACGGCGCCAAAAACTTGTTGGTCGATTGTTGTCCGATTAATATAATGACAAATACGCGCAAGTAAACGCGGTTAACAAGTAATAAAGTGTAAGTAGAGTATCGATCCCACGAGGAATTATCTCTAATTTAGCCCAATAACAATTTCAAAGCATCTCGATCTTAATTAAATAAATTTATTAAAATATAAATAGATAGGTAAAGAGCTAAGAACAAAATATCCACACTCAAGCATTTTGTCAAACACTTGGTGTGCATTACTTTGTTCAAATCTCTTAACTCTCCTTTTGATCATGGTGGTCATAATGAATTGACAAAACACAAATTATATATAACACAATCACATGTCATTATATTCATGGTATGAATCTATAATCTATTTTCCAATTTCATATAGATTACCAAGCTAATCACCAATTCCTTAGCAATTAAACATTAAGCACAAAATATAAAGAACCAATCCATATGGTACCAATCAAAAGGAAAGCAAGATAAAAGTTTAATTCATAACATATAAATCAAACTATTCCAAATATTGGTTAATCATCCATGGATAATACAAGTATCAAATAAAAAACTACAACTTTAATTCAATTCATTGCCTCTATTGGTGTTACAATTGGTAGCACTAGATCCACAAGAATGAGTTCTAGCCACTAGAGGAAAAAGAAAAGAAATGATGACTTCCCTTAGTTGTTGGTTGAAGCTCCTCCATTGATGTTGTTGAAGCTCCCACCATTGTTGCTCCTTGAAGCTCTTGAAGAACCATGGTCAAGAGCAATGGCCTCCCTCTCCAAGCCGCCTCTCTCCCTCTTTCTCACTCTAGGTTGCAAGTAAAAATGAAGAAAGATGTGTTTTTGCCACCCCCTGGATGTTATAAGAGATGGGTCTCTCAAACCCTAGCATAGCCCCCCAGTTTTGGACCAAAAATCGCAAAAACCTGCTGTATCCAGCGACGAGCTCGCCCTGGCGCCAAAAATGGCCTGGTAAAATCAGTTTTGACGTCTGTTGGTAAAATGGCCATAACTTCTTCGTCTGAACTCGGATTAAGGCGATTAAGTAGGCTATGGAAAGCTAAGAAGCAGCTCTACAACGTTGATAACTGGTGTGCGTCGACATAATGGCCGGAGAAAGGCTCAAATGGAGCCCGAAGCAACTGCTCTGTAAAATTTATGCAAAATCCAATGGTAAAATTACCATAACGCTCTCATACGAACTTCAAATGGGATGATTTCAGATGTTCTGGAAAGCTGAGATGAAGATCTACAACTTTCGTTCTTTGAGTTTTGAGAGATTCGGATTGCATCATGGGTCAAATTTAGAAACAAGCAGCGGAAATGCTAGATTCGAGCCAAAAACGCATCGATCCAAGGGGCCTTTATTTCAATTCCTATAAAACAAAGTAAAAACACATAAAAGCATATAAAAACATATAAAAGTAATACAAAACTATATTACACGACAATAAGATGAAAACATATAAAACCAAACGAAATAGCTAAAGACTTACAAATTATCAAGGCTAAAAGTACCCAATTTGTGTATATAAAACACACTCATCAAATACCCCCAAACTTAAACCTTTGCTTGTCTTCAAGCAAAACACAAAAACTATAAAAATTAATCATTTCTAAATGAAACCTATCTTGAGCAATGAGTTAATAAGTTTAAACAATGGTCTCAAAGCATAAACACATGAAAACTCAAGGAAACTTTCAAAACGTTGCAAGTCTAGATTTATAATTAGCTAGTTATAGCTTGCTTTAGGTCCCTTTCGTGTGTGTGTGAGTACCCAATAGCACTAAACTAATCAAGCTCGGATGAAGTTATGCAACCACATTACCTTATGAAATAATCAAAATAAACCCCAAAACAACATGCTTAACACATCACTCAATACAAAGGTATATAAATCACAATTTTTAAAAAATTTGAAATCAAAAGACTCTAGGTAAGTGCATTTTATGCTCCATCTTATCCTAAGTCCACTCTTGTGGGTGAGTGCGTTTTACGCTCCATCTCAACTCAACACAAGATTTGAAATACATAAATGTCTTACTTTTATCTAAATTATAAGAGAGTGCGTTTTACGCTCTATCTCTCCTACGCATGTGTCCATGAGTGAGTGCGTTTTACGCTCCATCTCAACTCACCACATGACCATCAATTCAAGCACAATAAATTTGGACACCTTGCTTCGAGTGATGTTTAAACGAGTTCTAGAGTTTATAGATATATCTCACAAGCATTCGGTTATAAAAGCTTTCTTTAAGCATACAACTAGATTAATACTCATGGGTAGGTGCAAAAGAGTGAAAGGACGTATAAGCGAAACAATAACCACAATAATGATGAAGCACAAATACTAAGCAACATTTATCTATTTTCCACGAGTTAGAAACTATTCAATCAAGTTCTTATCATAGACCATGAATTGTAGTTCAAATCAAATTAAAACAATGCTCAAGCGACACATCCTAAACATAAAATTTTTTTTTTAAAAAAAAATAGCAAACAAACATTAAAATGCACAAATAACTAAGACATGTTATGTAGCCATGATGCCAATACTATATGATCCACCCCCAAACTCAAAGTGAACAATGTCCTCATTGTTTATAAGATAAAGAAATGAAAACTGAGAACTTCCCTTATTGGCCAAGCGTCATGCTCGACCATAGCCTTCTAAACATTTGAGTCTGATGGTGGATAAACTGGTAACGGTTATGGCTCAGGAACATGCATTGGGGCAGCATTCGGATAATAACCAAGCAATTCCTTACCAAACAATGCTCAATCAGGCCAACTTTCTTTTAGACCATTCGTTAACTACGTGATGTGCACTGACTGAAATTCTTCATTAACTACCTCCCCAAACTCAGTTTCAACAAAAATTACTAAGTTATTGTAATATTCAATCAAATCATAGCAATGAATAACCCAAAATCCTCCAACTGAGCCAAAACAAACTCAATTGGGCAACCAATCTAAATTTATCCAAATTTGACAGTGCATGATTACCCAATACAAATCCAAGTACAATAGTTTAACTAACCAAGAATACCCATCACAATTGACAAATTTATTTTACTTGTATGCAAAAATTGGAGTGAGTACCTTGCTTTGTGTTGGCAAAAGAAGTTGTTTGTTTAGTACCTTCAATTTGGAGATGAATCCTTTTGAATGCTCAGTGGGTTAAGATGAATCCATGTGGGAGAGGGGAAGAATGAGTTTGGAAGTGTGAATGACAATACAATCCGGCTTGGGAATAAATAATTATTTTTTTCTTTTGGCTCGCCGGGGTGAGAAAATCATGCCTTGTGAGCTCGCCGGGGCGAGAATTTTGTACTGCATTTTGTCGTCGGGGCGAGCTCTCGCGAGGGCGGGAATTTTGTTCTTCAGGAGCTCGCCGCGGCGCCAACCCCCTGTATCCCAAAACTTGATTTTTCACAATTCAAAGCAATGGCCATCCTCAACACACCCAACCTGATACAATGCAACATATCGAGCATACATTAGACAATTTGAGCGAGGAATGGTCCTAAATAGCAAATCAAAGTCACAAGCTAAACTAACAAAAACACATGCATTGAAATTTAGAAACTTGAAAATTTTGAAACTTGCGAAATTGAAATATAACAACTAAACATAAAGGATACGGATAGAGATAATGGGTTGCCTCCCATCAAGCTCTTGGTTTATAGTCCTCGGCCTGAGTTTAATTAAAAACAGAAATACAAGTTTAAATTATAGCTCTTTTTTTTTGTAATAAAAACATGTCATGCAAAATTGAACCTTGAGGCCCCAGCTTACGCCAAGTCTCGGGCAAGGCCCCAGCTTATACCAAGTCTTGCCAATCCATTTCGCAAACAATAACAATAAATAGAACTGTGAGGCCCCAGCTTATGCGAAGTCTCGCACACGAGCAATGCATTTACCCATTGTCCTGTCAGCATATTTATCACAATTTGTGAACACGTGTAATCATAAAATAAATACATGAATTAAAGTTTAACCTATGATCAAATTGATTGAAATCACCATTGGAAAACAGTAGAAAACTAATTCCCCGACAACGGTGCCAAAAACTTGTTGCTTGATTTCGCAATCAATAAAACACGCGCAAGTATACGCGATCGTTTACACTCCAAAATTAAACCTTACTTATACTCTATGAACACAAAATGCAATATAGCAACAAACAAGGATCGATCCCACATAGAGTGAATTTATCTTTGTTTATTCTATTGTTTTCTAGATCAAAATACTACTAATATAAATTGGGGGGGTTTTGAATTGATTTTAACTAACTAAAGCAACTGTAAAGGAGCTATTGTTTACACTCCAAAATTAAACCTTACTTATACTCTATGAACACAAAATGCAATATAGCAACAAGCAAGGATCGATCCCATATAGAGTGAATTTATCTTTATTTATTCTATTATTTTCTAGATCAAAATACTACTAAATATAAATTGGGGGGGGTTTGAATTGATTTTAACTAACTAAAGCAACTGTAAATAATTAATAAGAATAATCAAGGAATTAAAGACTTCAGTTCTTCAGTTCAGTTTTGTCTTTTCACAATTATTTGGAATAATGTCCTTCAATGAAATTAATAAACCTAGATAACCGCAATCGCTGATTATCCGAAATTCTCCTTAAGTTTTAAATCTAATGTGACAATCGCCCCAAGAGACCCTAACTATCATACAACCTAGAACTATTAGTCTAGATTTAATATAACAGCAGTATGAAGAATTAGAGAATTATGTTATTCCAAACAACAATCACACAATTAAGGATTATTTAACTTGCCTTCTGATAATCTTAGCAATACTCAAAAGCTTATCCACAATCATGCATCACTAATTGCTACTTATGATCAGATATAATATCGTTTGCTTAATACTATATCTTCATTTAGCAGATGATATCAATCAGATTAATTTAATTAGCTAAGTCAAATCAATCAGATAAAATAACATGTAACTAATTAAAACAGATTATCAGAATAAATATCATGCAAGAAAGGATAAATAAAGTAAACTTGATCAAACCATTAATTATAAAGAATGTTCAACACCCTTTAGAATTGAAATAGAGAATTTAGCCTGACATTCAATGTAGACGATGATAATACGTGACTAAAAATATGTATCTATATTCCTAGAATAAAGTCCTAAGCCTCTAAGAAATAACAATCCAAATTGGAGTTGTATTGGATAAAAATTACAAAGCTTTTAAAATTCCTGATCCCGACCTGGCGCGACCGCACTAGGATTTGTTCTTGAAATGGTGTTGTCGCACCCTCCTCCAGAAAAGCTTTCTGTCTGCATTACAGCACTGTCGCACCACATTTGTACTAGCTCACAGTGCTACAACTCCGTCTTCTAGACCAGCCTCATCAGTTCTGCATCATGGCGCTGTCGCGCCCATTCCCAGTGCTATTCCAGCGCGGGCGCGCCTGACCCCAATCAACAATAACTTTTTCATCTTTTTCCTCTTTTAGCTCCAATTTTTCTTGAAATCAATAAACACCTTAATAAGCTCATATACACATAAAACATGTAATAAAATTAAACATAAATGAACCATAATTAATGAATATTATGCACTCATCAAATTCCCCTACACTTAGGGGGTGTTTGATAAAACTGAGTGAAATAGTTCTGAATGTTTAAGTAATATGAATGAGCTAATGGAACTGAATGACCGAATACTAAATGGAAAAAGTTGTTTGATAATTGGCATGTCTGAAACATCTAAATAACAGATTTTTATTATTTTACCCCTCTAAAAAATTTCAAAATTGTTATAAATTTATTTAATATTACTTAATATAATAGTTAATATTGTAAAAAAAAATTAAATATAAAATACTTTATTCAGCAGTCATTCAGACCATTCAGCTAAAAAAATTATACTTAGCCATTCAGCCCAAAAATATGACTGATTCAGCCATTCAGACGATTTTTATTCAAAATAAACGCACTGAATGGATGACCGATTCAGCTATTCAGCTCTAAACAAACACCCCCTTAGTCTTTACACATCCTCGTGTAAATCAAAACAAAGGTCTTATTATTGTTCAGCTCTGAATTCTACTTAACCATCTTTTAAAAAGGTTTCAAGTCAATTACCAACCATGAATATCAACACTAACTGACAGATATCCGACTAGCACCTCATCAATCAATGTATAACAACAACTTTATCTTTCACCATTGAACTTCTCTAAATCAAACTGTATCCATATAAGTATCTTTACTATGATTTACACACATACTCAACTTAGTTATCATGGAACAACAGCCATGCACACTGACACAGAACATAGAACATATTTTCTCTGCTATTCATTTTTTCCCTTTTCCCTAGAACCCTCAAATTCACTTTCTTTTCCAAGTGAATGCATTTTATGCTCCATTTCACATTTCTCATTCTTTCTTAAGTGAGTGCATTTTATGCTCCATCTCACTTATCTGCTTACCAATGAGTGCGTTTTATGCTCCTTCTCACTGCATATGTTTATGGGTGAGTGCGTTTTACGCTCCATCTCAACTCACCACATGTTTCTCTTTTGCACTTTTTTTTCAAATTTTTTCAAACCTTATGTCCGTATTTTCTCATTGTCCTGCAAATAGCATAAGCAGTTTAATAGTCTTAAATAATGAAATCAGTGCACATAGATAACTCCATAGATAACTCAGCCAAATAAGCATATTTCTCATATTCACGAACTCATGCAACACAAATTAGATCTAAATCAGTTACTATGGATCATGACTTAGTTATCATCATTCATTAACTAATTCAGTATCAAACAAATTCTATCAAATTAGCATTAATTTTCATTCCATAGCCAAAAATTCCTTTAAAAACTTAGTCAAACACAATTATAGAGCCAAACATTTTTAGAGCAAAGAATTTTTAATTTTTTCCACAAAAATAAACGCAATTAGATCATAATCTCCTAGAGTAAACCTAAATATAACTTAAACCCCTCCCTCACACTCAAACTTTACATTGTCCCCAATGTAAGAAAATTATGTAAAGACGAGGTAACTAAGTAAAATGCAACTAAATAGTAAAAAGAGATAGAAAAGCAAATGTAAAATCTTGGGTTGCCTCCTGACAGCGCATTTGTTTAATGTCGTTAGCCCGACACCAATCCTCTGAATCAATCATAGGCCGGATCCACCAAATTCAGCATCTCAACTTCCTCCACCTGATAACCTTCGAAGAATGGTTTCAGCCTGTGACCATTTACCTTGAATATCTTCCTTGTCTTTGGATTTTGTATATCTATAGCACCATGAGGAAACACATTAGAAATAACAAATGGACCTTCCCAACGAGACCACAACTTGCCTAGAAACAATTTCAGCCTTGAATTATAGAGAAGAACTTTTTGTCCAACAGTGAAATTTTTCCTTAAAATCTGCTTGTGGTGGAAAGCCTTTCTCTTATTCTTGTATAGTCTAGAACTCTCATTTGCTTTATTTCGTAATTCCTCCAGCTCTTGTAACTGTAACTTTCTATGCATTCCCGCTTCATCTATGCCCATGTTGCATTGCTTAATCACTCAAAAAGCTTTGTGCTCTAACTCCATAGGTAGATGCCGTTTCCCAAACACTAGCCTATATGGGGACATACCAATGGGAGTTTTGTATGCGGTTCTATAAGCCCACAATGCATCTTCCAACCTTAGACTCCAATCCTTTCTGTTCGGCTTGACTACCTTCTCTAAAATGGACTTGACCTCACGGTTGGACAACTCAGCTTGCCCATTACTTTGTGGATGATAGGATGTAGAAACCTTGTGTATCATATTGTACTTCTTGAATAGCGTAGCTAGCATCCTATTACAAAAATGAGTTCCTCTATCACTGACGATAGCCCTCGAAGTCCCAAACCTGACAAATATATTAGATTTGACAAAATCTGCAATAACTTTAGAATCATCAGTTCGGGTGGCTTTAGCTTCCACCCATTTGGAAACATAATTAACAGGCAAAACAATGTAAATATTACCATAAGAAGCAGGAAATGGTCCCATAAAATCAATACCCCAAACATTAAAGATCTCAACAATTAAAATAGGAGTCTGTGGCATTTGATTTCTATGTGATATATTACCTGTCTTTTGACAATTCTCACATGATTTACAAAATAAATAGGAGTTTTTAAAAATTATTGACTAGTAAAAACCACTTTCTAAAACCTTATAAGCAGTCCTTTTTGGTTCAAAGTGTCCTTCACTAGCATAAGAGTAATAAAAGGTTAAGATAGATAAAAATTCATTATTTGGCACACACCTTCTAACTACCTAATCAACACAGAATTTTCATAGATATGGATCATCCCATATATAATACTTGACATCACTCTTAAGTTTATGTTTTTGTGATCTAGAGAATTCACTTGGAAAATATGCACTTGCTAAATAATTGACAATGTTAGCATACCAGGGCAATTCCTCACGAATAGAAAGTAGATGCTCAACTAGAAAGGAATCATGCAATGGTAGTACCTCCTTATCTCTGATTAACCTACTCAAGTAATCTGCCACTAAGTTATCTGCTCCTTTCTCATCCTTGATCTCTAAGTTAAATTCTTGCAGCAGCAGAATCCATATGATAATTCTGGATTTTGAGTCCTTCTTGGTCAGCAAATCCCTGAGAGCAGCATAGTCAGAATAAACTACTACTTTAGTACCAAGAAGATAAGATCTGAACTTGTCTAAAGCAAAAACAACATATAAAAGTTCTTTCTCAGTTGTAGAGTAGTTAATCTGAGCAGAGTTTAGAGTTCTCGAAGTATAATATATGGCATGGACAACTTTGTCAATCTTTTGGCCTAAAACAGCTCCCATTGCATAATTGCTTGCATCACACATGATTTCAAAGGGCATACTCCAATTTGGTGGTTGAATCACAGGTGCAGAGGTCAATAGGATTTTTAACTTGTCAAAGGCCTTTTTGCACTCATCGAAAAACTGGAATTCCTCATCCTTTTGTAATAACTTACACTATGGCAGAGCTATCTTTGAGAAGTCTTTGATAAACCTGCGATATAAACCTACATGTCTAAAAAAAGAACGAATTTCTCGTACATTTATTGGATAAGACAAAGCAAAAATAATATCTATCTTAGCTTTATAAACTTCTAAACCTTTAGTTGACACAACATGACCAAGTACTGTACCTTGTTCTACCATAAAATAACAATTTTCCTAATTAAGAACAAGATTAGTCTCTAAGCATTTGTCTGGCACACGAGTCAATTTATCCAAGGATATATCCAAAGAATCACCATGAATTGTGAAATCATCCATAAAGACCTCTATGCAATTTTTTAAAAGATCAAAAAAAATATTTACCATACACCTCTAGAAAGTACCTTGTGCATTATAAAGTCCAAAAGATATTCTACGATATGCAAATGTACCAAGAGGACATATGAATGTGGTCTTTTCCTGGTCTTCGGGTGCAATCACAATTTGGTTATAACTTGAAAAACCATCTAGAAAACAACAGTAAGCATGCCCAACCAAACGTTCTAACATTTGATCAATGAAAGGAAGAGGAAAGCGATCTTTTCTTCTTATAACATTCAATTTCCTATAATCAATACACACTCTCTATCCTGTTTGCGTACGTGTGGGCACCAACTCATTATTGTCATTCTTGATGACTGTGATTTCAAATTTCTTTGGTACTACCTGCACTGGACTCACCCACTGACTGTCTGAAATGAGGTAGATTATACATACGTTAAGAAATTTGAGCACGTCTTTTTTCACTACCTCCTTCATGGGTGGATTCTGTCTTCTTTATGCTTCTTTAATGGGCCTTGCTCCATCTTCTAATAAAATCCTATGCATGCACATCGCAGGACTTATACCTTTGATATCTGCTATTGTCCAACCAAAAACTGTGACGTGGTCCCTTAGGACTTTTAGCAATTTATCCTCCTGCACTTTGGTTAGATTACTAGCAATAATCACAGGTAGTGTATCATCAGTCCCTAAATATGCATATTTTAAGTGTACAGGTTATGGTTTCAATTCCAGGATTGGAGTTTGCACCATAGATGGCAACAATTTTTGATGAGAAACAGGGAATTGAATGGATTGGACTGCATTCCTAATTCTGCTCAATCTCTTCATCTTTATCCATTTCCAAACTATTGGTGATGGCAACCTCCAAACTTTCCTTATGTATGTGTTCAAAAGATTGCTACACTAAAAAGTCAATGATGTCAATAGCAAAAATAGGAATAACATCACTAGGATACCCCATGGCCTCATATATGTTGAATTATATCTTTTGACCATCAAATTCTATAATTAAGGTTCCATTGTGTACATCAATCATCGTCCTTGCTATTTTTAAAAATGGACTCCCTAACAAGATATGTGAAGGATTTGGAGATCTGTCATCCTTTATATCCATAATGTAAATATCTGCAAGAAAGATTAGTTCATTCACCTGCACCCAGACATCTTCAATTACCCCTTGTGGGTAAGTGTTAGTACGATCAGCCAATTGAATAATAACACCAGTTTGTTTTAAAGGGCTTAGATTTAAAGAAACAAATATAGATAATGGCATGACATTTATTAAACCTCCTAGATCTAACATGGCTGTCTCAAATCTGGTATTAGCTATTCTGCATGGGATTGTAAACATACCTAGATCTTTATATTTAGGGGACATTTTTCTTTGCAATACTGCAAACACATTTTCTCCAACAGTGACCCTTTCATCATTTTTCAATTTTCTTTTATTAGTGCACAATTATTTCAAAAACTTGGCATACCTTGGCACTTGTTTTATTGCATCCAAAAGAGGGATGTTTACCTCCACCTTCCTAAAGGTTTCCAAAATTTTCTTCTCTTGTTCATCCTTCTTTGAAGTCTTGTGGTTCCTAGGTGGAAAAGGAAATGGCTTAGTCTTAATTGGAGTAGATGGGTTAGAGATTACCTTAGGTGTCCTAATCTCCTCTTTGACGTTCTCCTCCTCAAAATTAACAACTACTTTGGGCACTTCCAGCTCTTTTCCACTCCTTAGTGTAATCGCACTAGCATTTTCCCTTGGATTTATAACTATTTGGGAGGGCAACTTTCTTGAGCCTTGAGACTCCAACATTCCCACTATGGTAGCAAGCTGACCCACTTGGTTCCTCGGATCTTGAACAGAAGTTCTTGTTTCCTGCATGAATTTTTGTGTCTGATTCATGAATTATTGTAACTGTCCCATAAATGCCTTGAACATATCCTCTATGGACTGTCCACTATTTGAGGAGCTGCTTGTCTAGGTTAATACTGAGGTTGAGCCGATTGAAAACTTTGCTGCCTAGATGGGAAAACTCTGCCTATTCCCTCCATAGCTTAAGTTCAGATGATCCCTCCAGCCTGGATTGTAGGTGTTTGAGTATGGATCATACTTCTTTTGGGGTTGTGCCTGATAGTTTCCCATTATATTGGCTTGTTGTGAAGGCTCCTCATCTTGCAATGTTGGGTAAACATTTGTATTGTGATTCAGCTGCAAACAGATCCCACACGCCTTTGTGACTGACAAGTTTCATGTAGCTAATTGTCTAACCACAACAGTTAAGTCAAAAATCTATTACTCCAAATTACTTATGCTTACCTCACTTACCCTTTGTGATTCATGATCATTCTTGTCCCACACTGTTGTGAATTAGCTGCCATATTTACAATCAGGTTCCTTATAGCCTCTAGAATTTTGTCAACTAATGCGGTAGTAAAAAATCCGAGGGCCTGAGGAGCGTTTAGTTCTTTTACTATTCTGACTGCCTCCTGGAATCTCTTCACATACTGACTTAGGCTCTCGTTTGACTGCTGCCTAACTTGCATAAGGGAAGTCGTCACCTTTTTCCTCCTCTTATAACTCCCGAACCTGGTGTGGAATTTCTCGTAAAATTCCTTCCACGAACTGATAGAGTTCGGTAATAGTATCGTCATCTATTCCCGAGCTCCTTTTTTCTACGTGGTGGCAAACATATGACACTTAGCAGCATCAGAATGGTCATAGTAATTTATGAGATGGTTATATGCATGTGTGTGGTCATATGGATCTCCAGAACTGTCGTAACCCTCCATCGGGGGCATCTTTTTAGACAGATCGTCCCGAGCCCAATCAATCTCAAGGGAGAAAGGTGACGTTGGGTCGACAGGCGATTCCTTCGTCTGTTTAGCTATAGCTAGCCTTTGTTCCAACTCTATAACTCTCTTCGCGAGGGGGTCGAATTCCTCCTTTCGGGGGGATGACTCAAACCTATCCCCTATGTGCTCCGAAGAAGCTACCCTCCATCTTCATCCTTACCTCCTTTGATCCTCGTTGTTACCCTCTCTAGAACGGCTTTTTCGCCTGCTCCTAGCTCACCGAAAGCCATCCGAACGGTGTGTCCTGGATCGGCTCTGCAGTGTGGTTTCCCAATTATGGGGCCGACTTTGCATATATATATATATATATTGTTGGGGCATGACTTTATAGGTTCTAATAATTCGGTGGGGCCTATCCCACGTGGAGGATTCTTTCCCACATGGAGGTATATTCCAGTCAGGAGATGTGGTTGTTAAGGAATCTATAGTCTTAACTTTATTTGGCTTATAACTCCTAACGAAGGATATTCTACCTTTAGTGCATTTAGTACCCCAGATCTTCTACAAATTATCCTTCATACGGTAAGAACCTCATTAAATGATGACAAGACAATACTCACCTACCTCTACAACCCACAAAATAAAATAGGGGAGAGAAAGAAAAGAAAAGAAAGGAGAAAAAGAAAAAAAACGTCTCTAGATGCCTAATAGACCATTAACATGTGGTTATATGTATATGCAGACAAAGATAATTTAAGATATGTCTTAATTAAATTTAACTAAAGTTATTTAATAAAAAGACGTAGTTTTATATAAAAAATATAATTAATTTTTTTTATATAAAATCAAAAAATGTAAGACTTAATTCTAGAATTAAAACTACGTTGTTTCACTAAAATTTTACTAAGTAGTCTTAGTCAAATTTAACTAAAGTATGCCTTAAATAACTTTATATATATATATATATATATTATTGGGGCATGACTTTATGGGTTCTAATAATTCGGTGGGGCCTATCCCACGTGGAGGATTCTTTCCCACGTGGAGGTATATTCCAGTCAGGAGATGTGGTTATTAAGGAATCTATAGTCTTAACTTTATTTGGCTTACAACTCCTAACGAAATAGTCAGGAATAATTTTGACTTCCTTTCTTTAAGGAGATTGACTTTTATCCTATCATGGTAACTACCATGATAAGGATTCCTAATTTAATTTGGGGACAAGGTGATAAAGGAGGTGTGATCAGCTATGAATATAAGGATATACCCTACTTCATAGGTAATGTCACTTTCAGCACTAAAGCATTAAGTCTCTATTATTAACCTATTCTCTAGCCTGTACTTATTCTCACACCAGAGCTATCTCCTGGTGGCTTAGACAATCAGATTCCTCAGTATGATCTTGATGAGGGCATCCTTGGTTCGGGAACGAATGACAATCATAGAGCGGATCCTATGTGCATGCCGGATGGACCTGTGACAAGAGCTCGGGCTAAACGATTCAAGGAAGGTCTTCATGGGTTGATACAAGGCATGTGGAGCGAGGATAGATCAAGTGTAGAGTTCGAGGAGCAGGATTCTAAGGCTTTGCATTTGGTCATGATGATACAAGCAAACACTCCAAGGTTGGGAACGATGGAAACAAAAGAAGATAAAAAGTTCCAACTTACAGAGTTCTTGCCCCGGCGAGAACATCAAGGCCAAATATCTCGCCCTGGCGATAACCTCTCTGCCAATTTTCGCCCCGGCCTGAAATAATCTCGCCCCGACGAGAACCTCTCTGGTCATTCTCGCCCCGGCGAGGATTCCAGTTCAAACTTCTCCCCCCCGGCGAGAACAGTCGGATTTGGTTGGCGCGTTTTTCGAGGCAGACGCGTTTTTGAAGATTTTATCAGATTTCTTTTCCTTAATTTTAGGGATTTCAGTATATTTTCATAATTCTATTGTAATTAGGATATTTTAAGATAGGATTTTGATTCCAAATCAATTGTTATTTCCTTTTAGGATTCTAGGGTTTCATAGTTAGTATAAATAAGTTGATGATTGTAATTCAAGAACACATTACGATTATTCTGAGTTTATTCATACTTGAGAGCTATTCTCTATTTTTGGTTCTTTGAAGGATTTTTAAGTAGTTTTCTTAGTCTTTATTTTGAGATTCATATTTAACTTATTATACAACAAACCATAGTTGTGTGTGGCGTTATTCTATCGCATCATACAATCATACGGAGATTTTCATTTTTTTATCTAAACGAGGGTCTAAGTGTTGTTGGTGTTCTATCCTACGTGAATTCAATTGCTTGATCGAATATATCAAGATTCTCGTCTCCAGAATAGACGTTGGGTTAAGATATCGTGAGAGTTCCATCAATTTGCTTACTAGAAACGATCCGGGCGACGACTACCTCACGCAAGCGTGCCGTGGAGTCTATCATTTGGTATCAGAGTTGCGTTTTCTAGCTAAGTATCTATCATTATTGTTTCGTTGAAGTTGTGAGAAAAAAAAAATTGAGATTGTTGGTACGTATATTCATACCTACTATAGTTGTTTGTGATAAGTTATTTTGAATTGATTAGTAAAACCGAGGATTTTGCTAGGTAAATTCGAAAAGAACCTATTAGAGAGAATATTGAGAGGTAAAAGCCTTAGTTGTGAGATCATTCGAGGGAAAAAGCCTATTGAGTGACACACGAGCGGAACATTGATCGAGTGAAACACGTAAGGGAGTGGTGAGGAAAATATTTTGCTACTAACCTCTATTTTGTAGGAAAAATGTCTAGTACCAAAGATAAAGGTGTTATGGAAGATCCTCCAGCAAAGTTTGATCCAAAATTTGTGATGGAAGCTATGATGAAAGAATTCACTGGAAAGTTGGATATGGCAATGGAGCTAGTGAATGAGCGTTTCGACCAAATGAGTGCGTCCCAAGGACCCCAGTTTCAACATCCTTATGGGGCACGTCAGCACGGAAGAACGCATCAAAGAGAAGCTAGACAAGAGAAAAATTACTATGAAGGGGGATTTAGTGAAGAAGAGGACCGTGAATCTGACTTTATCCATAGGAGGCGAGGAGCAAGGGATAGAGTTGGTAGGGATAGAGAAGGTGGCAATTTGGATAGCATCAAAATGAAGATTCCAGCTTTCCAAGGGAGGAGTGATCCTGAGGCATACCTAGAGTGGGAAAAGAAGATGGAGTGGGTTTTTGAATGTCACAACTATTCAGAATTCAAGAAAGTTAAACTTGCCGCTACGGAGTTTTCGGCTTATGCAGTCACTTGGTGGGATCAGCTGATGATCAGCCGGAGAAGGTGCGGAGAACGTCCAATTGAAACTTGGGAAGATATGAAGACCGTGATGAAAAAGAGGTTCGTTCCAGATTACTATCACCGAGAGTTAGTTCGGAGTTTGTAAAGCTTGAAGCAAGGTAATAGGAGTGTAGAAGATTATTACAAAGAAATGGAGATGTTGATGGCTAGGGCAAACATCAATGAGGATGGTGAATCAATAATGGCCAGGTTTTCGGCGGGATTAAATTGGGAGATTGTAGACTTAGTGGAACGATAACATTACTTGGTATTGGAGGATATGGTTCACATGGCTATCAAGATTGAGAAACAACTTAAGAGGAGAGGTAGCCAACGTTCAATACCTAATTCAGGATCATCATGGAAGTCTAATGTTGGGAAGCGAGAGGAGAAGCCAGCCGTAAGCAAGTCCAAGTTTGAGCCAAAAACGGAGAAGATTAATAAGGGAGTGCAAGGTAAAACTGACCTTTCTTCTTTTAGTCGTAATCGAGATATTAAATGTTTTAAATGTCAAGGTAGGGGACATATTGCGAATCAATGTCCGAATCAAAGGATGATGTTATTGCTTGACAACGGCGAGGTGGAGACCGAGGGGGAAGATAGTGATAGTGATTCTATGCCACCGCTAGAGGAAGCAGAAGATAGGGAAGTGGAAATATTTGGAGAAGTTTTGGTGACGAGAAGGGTGCTTAGTGCACAAGTGAAGGAGGAAAGCAACGAGCAGCGTGAGAATTTATTTCATACTAGGTGCCTTATGAATGGAAAAATTTGTTGTGTTGTGATAGATGGGGGTAGTTGCACGAATGTGGCAAGTAAGGCTATGGTAGAGAAATTGGGGCTTTCCACAACCAAACATCCTCAACCTTATCGATTGCAATGGCTCAATGATAGTAATGAGATTAAAGTGACTAAACAGGTTTTGGTGCCTTTTACTATTGGGAAATATGTGGATGAAATCTTGTGTGACGTAGTTCCAATGCAGGCGGGTCACATATTGTTTGGTCGACCTTGGCAATTTGATAGACGTGTGAAGCATGACGGCTTTTCAAATGAGTATTCTTTTGTTCACAATAAAAGGAAGGTTACTTTATGTCCTATGTCACCACAACAGGTGCATGAGGATCAACTTCATTTGCAGAAAGATCATGAGAAAAGAAAAGAGAGTAAAGAAAAGAAAAATAATGAGAGGGAAAATAAGAGAGAAAAAGAAAGAGAGAAAAGAAAAGATGATGAGCGAAAACCAATATCTATGCAAAAAAGAGCGACGTGAGGCGAGCTTTAGATGCTAAATAACCGATGATTATACTTCGGTATAAGGAGGCGCTTTTGAACACTAACGCTAACGATTCTTCTTTGCCTAGTGTTGTTTCATCTCTTTTGCAAGATTATAAGGATGTGTTTCCCGAGGAGCTTCCACAGGGATTACCACCTATTCGGGGAATTGAGCATCAAATTGACTTTGTACCCGATGCAAC
Organism: Aralia elata; assembly: GCA_034770075.1. Classification (NCBI taxonomy): domain Eukaryota; kingdom Viridiplantae; phylum Streptophyta; class Magnoliopsida; order Apiales; family Araliaceae; genus Aralia; species Aralia elata. Next base: position 45,697,514 of record CM068388.1, on the reverse strand, counting down.
CATTCCAAATCGTCCAGCTTATCGGAGCAATCCCGAGGAGACGAAGGAGTTGCAAAGGCAGGTTAGCGAACTCATGGAGAAGGGGTTCGTGAGGGAAAGCATGAGTCCATGTGCAGTTCCGGTGATCTTAGTACCTAAAAAGGATGGGAAGTGGCGCATGTGCATTGACTGTCGAGCGGTAAACAATATTACGGTAAAATATCGACATCCCATTCCACGTTTAGATGACATGTTAGATGAATTGCATGGTTCTTGTGTATTTTCAAAAATTGATTTAAAAAGTGGATATCATCAAATTCGCATGCATGAGGGTGATGAATGGAAAACAGCTTTCAAAACAAAATATGGGTTGTATGAGTGGCTAGTGTTACCTTTTGGTTTAACTAATGCTCCTAGTACTTTCATGAGATTAATGAACCATGTTTTGCGTCCGTTCATTAGGAAATTTGTGGTTGTGTATTTTGATGACATCTTGGTATATAGTAAAAACTTGGGAGAGCATGCATTGCATTTAAAATCTGTTTTAGATGTACTTCGTAAGGAAAAGTTATTTGCTAACATGGATAAGTGCACGTTTTGTACGGATAGAATTATTTTTCTTGGATTTGTTGTGAGTTCACAGGGAGTTCAAGTGGATGAGGAGAAAATACGTGCAATCCGAGAATGGCCGAGTCCATCAAATGAGAGTCAAGTTCTTAGTTTCCATGGACTGGTAAGTTTCTACCGACGTTTTGTGAAGAACTTCAGCGACATTACAGCACCATTGACGGAAGTAATCAAAAAGAGTGTGGGATTTAACTGGGGTGAAAAACAGGAAAAGGCGTTTAAATTGATTAAAGATAAATTGACTAACGCTCCTTTGCTTGTTTTGCCTAACTTTACTAAAACTTTCGAAATTGAGTGTGATGCTTCAGGTTTAGGGATTGGAGCGGTGCTGATTCAAGAAGGGAAGCCAGTAGCATACTTCAGTGAGAAGTTGAGTGGAGCTGCTTTGAACTATCCAACATATGACAAGGAGTTGTATGCACTGGTTCGAGCGTTGGAGACGTGGCAGCACTACCTTTGGCCTAAGGAGTTCGTGATTCACACGGATCATGAATCGTTGAAATACTTGAAGAGACAACATAAGTTGAACAAAAGACACGCAAGGTGGATGGAATTCATTGAGACATTTTCGTACGTCATCCGATACAAACAGGGCAAGGAGAATGTTGTTGCTGATGCTCTTTCGAGAAGGTACGTGTTATTGAATACTCTTGATACAAAATTGCTTGGGTTTGAACGAATTAAAGAGTTGTATGCTAATGACCTTGAATTTTGTGAAGAGTTTAAATCATGTGAAAAGAATGTTGTAGGTAAATACTTTAAAGTTGATGGTTTTCTGTTTCGAGAAAATAAGCTATGTATACCTGCATGTTCTTTGCGTGAGTTGTTGATTAGAGAGTCATATGGGGGAGGTCTGATGGGTCATTTTGGTTTTGAAAAGACTTTATCTGTTTTAAAAGAGCATTTTTATTGGCCTCATATGAAACGAGACGTGGAAAGAATTTGTGATAAATGCATTACGTGTAAGCAGGCTAAGTCTCGTGTTCAACCTCATGGATTGTATACACTATTGCCTATATCTAGTGAACCTTGAATTGATTTGTCTATGGATTTTGTATTGGGTTTACCTAGGTCTAAGCGTGGTCATGATTCTATATTTGTGGTCGTGGATAGATTTTCTAAGATGACACATTTTATTCCATGTCACAAAACTGATGATGCATCCCATATTGTTGATTTGTTCTTTAGAGAAATTGTGTGTTTGCATGGTATGCATCCAATATTGCTGATTCTAAATTTTTGAGTTATTTTTGGAAGACATTGTGGTGTAAGTTATGTACTAAACTGTTATTTTCAACTACTTGTCATCCACAAACTGACGGTCAAACCGAGGTAGTAAATATAACTTTATCTGTATTGTTAAGAGCTATTATTAAAAAGAACATTAAAGTTTGGGAAGAGTGTCTACCGCATGTTGAGTTTGCTTATAATAGATCTGTTCACTCTACTACACAATTTTCACCATTTGAAATTGTATATGGTTTTAATCCGTTAACTCCATTGGATTTGTTACCATTACCTTTGTCTGAGTATTCCAACTTGGATGGAAAGAAAAAGGCTGAATTTGTTAAGCAGATACATGAGAAGGCGAGACTCAACATTGAAAGGAGAACAGAGCAATATGCAAAGCAGGCCAATAAGGGCTGACGTCAAGTGATTTTTGAACCGAGAGAATGGGTGTGGTTACATTTGCGGAAGGAAAGATTCCCAGCTCAAAGACGGTCTAAATTGCTTTCAAGAGGAGATGGTCCATTTCAAGTTCTCGAGCGTATAAATGATAATGCCTACAAATTGAATTTGCCTGGTGAGTATAACGTTAGTGCAACATTCAACGTTACTGATCTTAGTCCGTTTGATGTAGGTGACGATTTGAGGACAAATCTTTCTCAAGAGGAGAGGTATGATGAGGGCATCGTTGGTCTAAGTGTTGTTAGTGTTCCATCCTACATGAATTCAATTGCTTGATCGAATATATCAAGATTCTCGTCTCCAAAATAGACGTTGGGTTAAAATATCGTGAGAGTTCCATCAATTTGCTTGCTAGAAACGATCCGGGCGACGACCACCTCACGCAAGCGTGTCGTGGCGTCTATCAAATCTTATTTTTGTGTAGGATTTATTGTATTATTTGGTGATTGGACGCGTGGATGAATCTTGGCATTAACATCGACGTTAGGAGGAGGGCTCTGAAAGTAGTATCCACACAAGCCAATCATATTTGATATGATGTAGCATATACTTTGTAATCTTATTCATTTATTAATAAAAGAATTGATTTTCTTAGAAGGCATTTTATATTATCTACATAGTCCTGTTATATTAAATGTGATAAACCCATAGTTTTGAGCAATGCTTTTAGAATCATGATGGTGATCATGCTAATGAGATCTAAATTCTAGATAGCTCACAAACTAAAATCGTTCCTAATCGTTGGATTACTAAAAAGGGGATTAGTGAATCCGGATAAATTAGTACATACGTTGCTTGCTCTTATGAAGAGGATGATTGATCTCATAATCATTTGTGTGGAGACACTAAAGCAAGTATGTAGGTGCTTATTGGAGAATAAGTTCACTGAATGTGGCTCGCTAAGAAATACCTAATGGAGTTTTACTCGCCTGTCAATAGGAATTCCTCTAGTGATAGTAGTACAAGTGATCATTGGACTTGAGATCATCATAGTATCTTATGTATGATGAATTATACTTTGACATGTCCCTTAAGACCTTTGGGGTATATCAAAGGGTATGATTGGGTATAATAACTTGTGCATGGAGATAGGTGAATGATCAACAAAGAATCTACCACGTCTAGTAAAAGATGTGAATGTCCTAGTGATTCGATAAATGACAACTCAGTAGTCCTTGGCCAAGGCAGAATGAAATTAGAAAGGAGTTTCTAATTTGCATTGTTTAGAGTTGTGCATTTGGGAATCGAAATACATATAATTAAATAAAATAAGACTTGACAGTAATTCCATGTCTTATATTTAATTGTGACATTGTATGGTAGAAGGATTGAATTGTACGGTAACTATGCATTGAAAAGTCGTTGATCGCTAAGGGAGCTTACCCTTATTGTAGAATAAATATTATTTATTTAAATGAATTAAATAGTTTAATTTATTTATTTAAATAAGATTAGAATTGTTCTAATTAATTTATTCACAACAGGTTTAATATGGAGAACCTAAAGGGTCACACCGCAAAAGAAAAATATTTATTTAAGAAGTAAATTGCATAATTGTAATAATAAGTTAAGTATATTTAATTTAATCTATGGAGATAGAATAAATTAAATAGCTTAATATTTATTATTTAATATTTTAGAAATATTAAATATAAATTAATAAGAGCAGTCTTATTATTATTATTATTACTATTACTATTAATTAATTCCTAATAGGGATTGGGAATTAATTAATAGGAGTACTCTCCCATGAATTCCTAATTAGATTAGGAGCATAATTAATTAAATGAGTTTAATTATAATAGAAACCCTAATCCTAAATAGTTTAGGGAAGGGTTATTGATACATCCATAAATAAGAGGAGTCTTATTATAGATTAAGGTTACACACTCTTACATTAGATTGTGGAGAGTACTTGCAATTTCTATAGAGAAAGAAACTAAGGTTTTGCCAATACCCAACTTCTTGAATACCTATTCTTCCTTGGTGGATCACCTCTAGAGGCCAAACATTTGGGTGGCTAATGTTGATTAAAGAAAAGAATCTCATCGGTGGAATTCGAGGAGACCACGAAAGACTAGGAGTTGAACTTGTACCCGAGAAAGGTATAATTCTTATTCTCTTTCTCTTTCGTTTATATCGTTAATTGAGCACATAGATTGATCATGGTGATAGTTTATATTAAAATTTTAAAATCTGTTTTATCACGCTTCTGCCCTATTTATGTAATTTGATTGCATGCTTGCGTTATATACAAACCTAACAGTGGTATCAGAGCCTAATCTTGTGCTAATTATCGATTTTGATGATTCCATGTGTGTATGGTATGCGATTGGATCAAAATTTTTGGGCAGAATCTGTTTTTTCTGAATCTGCTACGCGGCGCAGCTGCGCCGTTTCCAGTTCATTCTGGAGCGCAGCTGAGCCCAAACCCAGAAAGTCGTTTCTGAGGTTCAGCGCAGCTGCACCGTTTCCCAGTTCATTCTGAGCGCAGCTGCGCCGGACAACAAAATCCGAAAAATAATTTTTCCTTCAATTAAAATAAATAGTTTATTTAATTGATATAAGTTTAAAATAAAGATGTTTATTTTATCTGGAACAGGATTTCAGATTGCTAAAATTAAAGGAGTTTAATTTGGATTTGGTTTTTGATTAAAATAAAAGAGTTTATTTTGTTTCAAAACTAAATATTAGCAAAACTTTTGCCCATTAATTGATATCAATGCATATATGGAATGGTTTTATTATTCATGGGATGAATGTTATTTATTGATACATATAGAGATATATATGATAATAAATAGGGATTGATTATGGACTATTGACCAATGTGTGATTGGATTTATTTTAGTGGATGCTTGAATATATGGGTTTTTATAAATGGGGTCTGCGTACCTCGTCTTCTCTAATTTTTTCGTAATGTAAATTCTATCTTCTCCTATGTACTTCCCCTTGACTGATGATCAAGGTTTCTATTTATTGCAAATAGTTTTTTGTAATAGGACTAGTTATAATTAATTTTGAAGAATTGGAGACAAGGTAGCAAGGAGCGCTTGAAGACCCGTTTGTAATGAAGCCCGGGTTTAAATGTAATAGTTATATTTAAATTTTATTCTTGCACCCTAGGTTTGACCTTTTGGTTCACTTGGTGGCTCTAGTGAACCAAACTAGAATAAAAGTCCATAATCAATCCGGGTAGAATATAGTATTCTATATGTGCATGCTTACTATATATATTATATATTATCCAACATGCTTCGCATGTAAAATAATATGACGCGTATTTTATATATATATGTGCATGCGCGCTAAACAAGATGAGACAAATAATAATTACAAACCCTTCGAAGAAATTATATTAAGTCCTAAGCGTTCAAAGATGTTTAGAATATCGAACGTCGCCTTCTAGCATGGTAAAGCGATAGAGTATTAAATATTTAATATGAGTTTGTTGTGTCACATAAGGTAAGTATTAAATATTTAAGATGTTGCTTTATCACATTTGATGCTTATAAATAGACTGAACGATGCTGTTTTGTTGTGTCACACAAGGACAATGTTTTTCTTTCGAATATATGGAAGTGCTAGGTTGGACTTAACTTAGATAATTTTGATTCGGATGTATCACACTTGATCAAAATAATCTAAGAGGCAAAATGACAAGGAGTTACATAGTGATATAATTGACAATAGTTGTCTACCTATTTATTTATATATAGTTTGTTGTGTCACACAAGGCTATATACATTTGAAATGGGATCCTTATTCTCACTAGCAAATCTTTAATTAGATTTGCCGAACTATATATATTGAGGGTAATATAGTTTGATGAAAAGTGAGAGATGCCAATTTAAAATAAAGACCTAATTTATTTTAGTAATTAATTAAATGAATGTATGCTAAAATGTTGTCTATTTCACATGCAGAATTTAAAAATGTCAAACTCACTATCACTGCGTAGCATACTTGATGCTAACAAACTGCCCGAACCGAATTACAAGGACTGTTTAAGGAATCTGAGAATTGTTCTCACTACTGAAAAGATTTCTTATGTCCTAAATTAGGTAGTCCCTGCAAATGTTGAAGAAACAGCCTCTGAGGAAGAGATTGCTACTTTCAGAAAGTGGCAAGATAATGAAATCTTGGCTCAATGCATCATGCTCGCATCCATGAATAACGAGCTTCAGCGTCAGCATGAAACTATGGATGCTCCTACTATATTGCTGCACCTCAAAGAGTTGTATGGTGAGCAAAGTAGGACTGCTAGATATCAGTTATCTAAGGACCTCTTCCGATCTCGTATGACCGAGGGCACTACTGTTGAGATTCATGTCCTTAAGATGATCAATCTGATTGAACAACTGGGACAGGTTGGGTTCGTGATGGATGGGGAGTTAAGCCAAGATTTGATCTTGTAGTCACTCCCGGACACCTTCTCACAATTTGTTGTGAATTTTCACATGAATAAGTTGGACGTCAGCTTGCCTGAGTTACTTAACATGTTGAAAACTGCTGAAGATCACTTCTCATCCAACAAGAATCAAGTCTTACTAGTGGATGATTCTTCCAAGAAAAGGAAGAGGCCCAAGGTATCTTCTGAAAAGAAGAAAAACAAGAAGGCTAAGGGCAAGGCGAAGAGTAAGGATAAAAAGAAACCTGATCCAGATAGCAAAGGAATTTGCTACCATTGCAATAAGCCAGGACACTGGAAGAGGAACTGCACGGAGTATCTTGCGGGCCAAAAGAAGCTTGGAGAAGCTTCGACTTCCGATTTAGGTTTGTTCATGATTGAAATTAATTTTTCTGAAAGTCAAAATTCTACTTGGGTATTGGATACCGGCTGTAGTTCTCATATATGTAATAATATGTGGGGACTAAGCAGAAGTAGAAAGCTGAACAAGGATGAAGTCGTCGTACGAGTGGGAAATGGAGCAAAGGTTGCTGCATTAGCTGTAGGGACTTATTGTTTAGCACTGCCTTCGGGCAAGTTCATTAGTTTAAATAATTGTTATTATATTCCGACACTCATTAGAAACATTATTTCAATTTCTGTATTGGATATGGATGGTTTTGATATTATAATAAAGAACAACAGTTGTTCTATTTATAATAAAAATATTTTATATAGTGTTGGGAACCTACTAAATGGACTTTACATACTTGACTTGCATGAAAATATACTTCAAATTCAACAAACTAAGAAAAGAAAAAGAGATGATGTTAATTATACCTTTCTGTGGGACTATAGACTCGGTCATATCAATGAAACAAGATTATCCAAGTTGCATAAAGATGGGCTTTTAGAGCTATCTGATTACGAATCATATCCAACTTGTGAATCTTGTCTCATGGGTAAGATGACTAAATCCCCTTTTAGTGAAAAAGGAGAAAGAGTTACAGATTTGTTAGCGTTGGTACACACATACGTATGTGGAACTATGATAACGAATGCACGAGGAGGGTATTCTTATTTTATTACTTTCAATGATGATCATTCTAGATTTGGATATATGCATTTAATGAAATACAAATCTGAATCGTTTGAAAAGTTCAAAGAATTCAGAAGTGGAGTAAAGAAACAAACTGGTAAAAGTATTAAAATTCTTCGATCGGATCGAGGAGGGGAATACTTGACCAATGAGTTTCTCAATTGTCTCAAAGAAAATGGTATAATCTCACAATGGACTCCACCAGGGATGCCACAGTTGAATGGTGTATCTGAAAGGAGAAATCGAACATTATTGGACATGGTTCGTTCTATGATGAGTTTTACCGACCTTCTAGTATCCTTCTTGGGTTATGCCCTAGAATCGGCTGCATACCTACTTAACAAGGTACCTACCAAATCCGTCTCAAAGACCCCATATGAGATATGGACAGGGAGGAAACCAAATCTTAAGTATGTTAAGACTTGGGTTGTCCAGCTTATGTCAAAAGGTTTAAGCATGATAAGCTAAAGACTAGATCCGACAAGTATAGATTTGTGGGATACCCTAAAGAAACTGTAGGGTATTATTTCTATCATCTCAATAATCAAAAGGTGTTTGTTGTGAAACACGCTGCCTTCTTGGAAAAGGAGTTTATCCTTGAAGGGGTCAGTGGGAGTAAGATATATCTTGAAGAAGTTCAAGAACCACAAAATACTACGGATCAAAGTCAGGTACATGACCAAGTAGAAGAACCTACTGTACCACTACCTATTCGTAAATCTGGAAGAGTACCGAAGATACCTGATAGGTATGAATTCATCATAGAGGATGATGATGAGGTACGCATCATAGATGATGATGATCCATTGACTTATGAAGAGGCTATGAGTAGTAAAGACTTAGAGAAATGGCTAGAAGCCATGAAATCCGAGATGGACTCCATGTATGAAAACCAAGTATGGACTTTGGTTTCACCACCTGAGGGCATTAAGCCTATTAGGTGTAAATGGGTCTTTAAGAGAAAGACAGGAGCAGATGGAAAGGTAGAGACCTATAAGGCCAGACTGGTTGCAAAAGGTTTCAAACAAAGACAAGGAGTTAACTATGATGAAACCTTCTCACCAGTAGCAATGCTCAAGTCCATTCGAATTTTGCTTGCAATTGCAGCTTATTATGACTACGAGATCTAGCAAATGGACGTGAAAACGGCCTTCCTCAATGGAGAGCTTGAGGAGAATGTATATATGATACAGCCAGAGGGTTTTATTTCAACGGTTGGAACAAACCAAGTCTGTAAGCTACAATGATCCATTTATGGATTGAAGCAAACTTCTCGAAGATGGAACATCCGTTTTGATGAGATAATCAAAAAGTTTGATTTTATCAAAAATGAGGATGAACCTTGTATGTATAAGAAGGTTAGTGGAAGCGCTGTTTCATTCCTTGTATTATATATTGATGATATATTACTGATAGGGAATGATGTTCCTATGCTACAGTCGATCAAAATTTGGTTATCTAAACACTTCGCATGAAGGACTTGGGTGAGGCATCCTATATTTTGGGGATAAAGATCTATAGAGATAGATCTAAAAGGATGCTAGGCTTAACCGAAGGAAAGTACATTGACTCGATGCTAAAGAAGTTTAGCATGGAAGATTCCAAGAGAGGTCTCATGTCGATGAGCCATGGAATATATCTCTCCAAGAAACAGGCCCCAAAGACACCTGGGGAGAGAGACCGAATGAGTACGATTCCTTATGCTTCAGCAATAGGATCTATCATGTACGGTATGATATGTACTAGACCAGATGTCACTCATGCACTTAGTGTAACAAGTAGATATCAGTCGAATCCAGGAGAAGAGCACTAGAAGGCAGTGAAAAACATCCTAAAGTACTTGAGAAGAACTAAGGATATATTTCTTGTCTATGGTGGGTGTGAATTGAAACTAGAGGGCTATACAGACTCAAGTTTTCAAACGGACCAAGATGACAATAAATCCGTTTCAGGGTACGTGTTTACCTTAAACGGTGGCGCAGTGAGTTCGAAAAGTTCCAAGCAGCAAACAGTTGCTGATTCAGTGACAGAGGCAGAGTACATAGCTGCAAGTGAAGCTGCAAAGGAAGCTGTTTGGATGAAAAAGTTTATAACTGAACTTGGAGTGGTTCCTAGCATTAGAGGAGTCGTACCTTTATTCTGTGACAACAACGGAGCTGTTGCGCAGGCTAAGGAACCCAGGTCCCATCAGAAATCCAAACATGTGTTGCGGCGGTTTCATTTGATTAGAGAGATCATTGAAAGATGAGAGGTCACCCTGGAGCGTGTGGACTCTCAAGATAACATTGCAGATCCATTTACTAAAGCTTTAACACAATAGCAATTTGATCATCACTTAGAGAAGATGGGTATTAGATACCATGGCGATTGGCTTTAGTGCAAGTGGGAGATTAAACGTTGTATGCACACAAGCCAATCATATTTGATATGATGTAGCATATACTTTGTAATCTTATTCATTTCTTAATAAAAGAATTGATTTTCTTAGAAGGCATTTTATATTATCTACATAGTGCTGTTATATTAAATGTGATAAACCCATAGTTTTGAGCAATGCTTTTAGAATCATGATGGTGATCATGATAATGAGATCTAAATTCTAGATAGCTCACAAACTAAAATCGTTCTAATCGTTGGATTACTAAAAAGGGGATTAGTGAATCCGGATAGATTAGTACATACGTTGCTTGCTCTTATGAAGAGGATGATTGATCTCATAATCATTTGTGTGGAGACACTAAATCAAGTATGTAGGTGCTTATTAGATAATAAGTTCACTGAACGTGGCTCGCTAAAGAATACCTAATGGAGTTTTACTCACCTGTCAATAGGAATTCCTCTAGTGATAGTAGTACAATTGATCCTTGGACTTGAGATCATCATAGTATCTTGTGTATGATAAGTTATACTTTGACATGTCCCTTAAGACCTTTGGGGTATATCAAAGGGTATGATTGGGTATAATAACTTGTGCATGGAGATAGGTGAATGATCAACAAAGAATCTACCATGTCTAGTAAAAGATGTGAATGTCCTATGTGATTCGATAAATGACAACTCAGTAGTCCTTGGCCAAGGCATAATGAAATTAGAAAGGAGTTTCTAATTTGTATTATTTAGAGTTGTGCATTTGGGAATCGAAATACATATAATTAAATAAAATAAGACTTGACAGTAATTCCATATCTTATATTTAATTGGGACATTGTATGGTAGAAGGATTGAATTGTACGGTAACTATGCACTGAAAGGTTCTTTTGTGATTAATGTTGAAATCTATATTATCTGGAAGGTCGTTGATTGCTAAGGGGCTTACCCTTATTGTAGAATAAATATTATTTATTTAAATGAATTAAATAGTTTAATTTATTTATTTAAATAAGATTAGAATTGTTGTAATTGATTTATTCACAACTAGTTTAATATGGAGAACCTAAAGGGTCACACCGCAAAAGAAAAATATTTATTTAAGAAGTAAATTGCATAATTGTAATAATAAGTTAAGTGTATTTAATTTAATCTATGGAGATAGAATAAATTAAATAGCTTAATATTTATTTTTTAATATTTTGAAAATATTAAATATAAATTAATAAGAGGAGTCTTATTATTATTACTATTACTATTATTTAATTCCAAATAGGGATTGGGAATTAATTAATAGAAGTACTCTCCCATGAATTCCTAATTGGATTAGGAGCATAATTAATTAAAGGAGTTTAATTATAATAGAAACTCTAATCCTAAATAGTTTAGGGAAGGGTTATTCCTACATCTATAAATAAAAGGAGTCTTATCATAGATTAGGGTTACACACTTTTGCATTAGATTATGGAGAGTACTTGCAATTGCTATAGAGATAGAAACTAGAGTTTTGCCAATACCCAACTTCTTGAATACATATTCTTCCTTGGTGGATCACCTCTAGAGGCCAAACACTTGGGTGGCTAACGTTGATCAAAGGAAGGAATCTCATCGGTGGAATTCGAGGAGAACACGAAGGACTAGGAGCTGAACTTGTACCCGAGGAAGCTTTGATCTACGAGGGTATAATTCTTATTCTCTTTCTCTTTCGTTTGTATCGTTAATTGAGCACATAGATTGATTATAGTGATGATTTGTATTAAAATTTTAAAATCCGTTTTATCACGCTTCCGCCCTATTTATGTAATTTGATTGCATGCTTGCGTTATATACAAACCTAACAGGCTCTTTAGTGTTATTTATTTTTCAATCGCTCACACATTTGGTAAAAACTATGGCGAGTAAGGCGAACACTGTTTCTGGTCAGGAGGGGACTTCGGCCACTCCCATGGCACAACCCCGAGGTTCAGTCAAAGATAGGCTTGGGCCCGAAAAGCATATGAAGAATAGGCTTGGTCCCCAAGATCACACTATGAGCCAAACAAGGGATCAGTCGATTTTAGCTAAAAAAAGGTTATTTTTAGCCAGTAAGAGGACTCCCCACTCTCGTGATCGTGCCGCGGACACTTAGTCCCGAGCGCATACACACAAGGAGCAGGACGGTCGGGACAAACACGAGGTGATTCTAGCCCTCAAGATGCAGCAGAATAAGGACGCTATGGAGGCTCTTCGTCTCCAGTAGAAGGAGTTAGACGCTCAGATGGCTCAATTAATCAGAGAAGAGGAGGTTTCTTTGAGTCGACATCGTCATCAGGATATCACGTTACAGAGCCGATCCAAGATATACCGTTTAGAAGGCTCTCGTCAAGATAAGAGCAGGCGATGAAACCGCTCCAAGGAAGACAGTAGTGACGATCGGGGGAGGTCAAGATGCAGGCGACATGTGGCTTATCTAAAAATGAAAGGGATGGACATAAGTCGTCCCCCCGGAAGGAAGAATTCGACCTTCTCGCGAATAGATTAACAGAGTTAGAACAGAAACTGGCGGTTGTCGATTAAACAAATGAGTCACCTGTCGACCCGACGTCGCCTTTCCCCCAAGATTGATCGGGCTCGGGCCGATTTGTCTAAAAAGATTCCCCCGATGGAGAGTTACGATGGTTCTATAGATCTTTATGACCGCACACATGCATACAACTGTCACATGAATTACTATGACCATTCTGACGCTGTCAAGTATCATATGTTTGCCACCACGTTGAAAAAAGGAGCTCGGGAATGGATAACGTCACTATCACCGAACTTTATCGACTCATGGAAGGAATTATGCGAGAAATTTCACGCCAGGTTCGGTATTAATAAGAGGAGGGGAAGGGTGATAGCTTCCCTTATGCAAGTTTGGCAGTAATCAAACGAAAGCCTGAGTCAGTATGTGAAGAGATTCTGGGAGGCAGTCGAAACAGTCATAGAACTAAATGCCCCTCGAGCCCTCAAATTGTTTTACTACCGGGCTGGACGTGGTAAAGTCAAAAAAATTGATGAAGGACATAATGTTCAATCCTCCGAAGGATTTGTCGGAAGCATATGACCGAGCAAAGGCTTTATTGCCATTGAAGAGGCTATGAGGAGCCTGAAGCCGCACTCACATTCATCGGATAAGCCCAAGGATCAGGATAAGAGTAATAATCCTAGGTCAGATAACAGGTCAAATGCACAGCCGAAGAGGAGTTTCAATAATAGGGGTTCGAGAGGTGGCCGACCACCCTTCCCGAATCGCGGCATCAACAAGATCTATACCCCTCTCAATACTGATCGGGCGAAGATACTAGAGGAGATCAAAAATAAACCTTTCTTTGAACCATGTCCAGCTAATACCCGCCTATGGAGGGGAGATCAGAGTCGGTATTGTGACTATCATTAGAGTTCGGGGCATTCTATTGAAGATTGTCATCATTTAAAGAATTTGATCGAGAAAAATGTTCAGAGCGGGGAGTTAGTCGACTATATAGTTGGTCAGGAAGGTTTAGGAAAAAAGCAAGAGGTGGCAAATCGTGAGCAACCTAAAGATCGGCAACCCGAATAGAACCCACTCCCCCTCGGAATGTAGTAGACATCATCACAAGAGGGTCGGTTGGATGTGTATCTGGAAAAAAACAACGGGGATCTGGTGGATGCAATATTGACAGTGTCTGAATAGCCTGCCAGGAGGGATCAGGCTTACCCTGGCACGATCATCTCCTTTACTGATGAGGATTATTCGCCCGCCTATACTTGCGTGATAGCTATTATTATAAGTGAATTCTACTAAAGGTAGGTGGTCATCCCAACTGTTGGTTTGCAAAAACAAGATCAAAGCATACAATCATATTATAAAGCAACGAAAGCCTGGCATAAACGAAATTTAAAATTTTCTGCAATCCCACGAATCACCTTATGCGATATTATTAATTGAAGATAAAGAAGAAGGTATTATACCTTTGTAATTTCAACTTTTGAACGGCTACAAGTTCACCTCCTTTGATCCTTAGACATTTCTCCAATTCCTTAGATCAAAACGTTTCGCTACCCAAGATCTCAGTGTGCAACGCCCAAGAGGTGATCCACCAAGAGAATTTTCAATTGAAAAAGCAAATTTAGATTCTACAAGATCTTAGGTGGCTAGCCCTAGTTTTCTCTCTCCTAACTCTTTTAGGTTGTTTGAGAATACTTACAAGAGTTGCAATAGCATTAGTCTCTCCCACAAATAAGACCCCTCTTATTTATAAACTAACCCTCCCTCCTAAACCTTTTAGGAGTTAGGGTTTTAATTTAACTCTCAATCTAATTAGGAACTAAATTAATAATAATAATAAATAATAAGACACCTCTTATTAATTTATAATTTAGTATTTCTCCAAATACTTAATTATAAATATTAAGTTATTTAATTTATTCCACTAATAAATTAAATACTTAATTTATTATTATTAAGCTAATCACTTCTGTAATTATATTTTTCTTTTATGGTGTGACCCTCTAGGCTCAATATTAAGCCAATAAGTAGAATAAATAAATTAGAACCATTCTAACATTATTAATAATGAATAAACTCTTTTAATTCATACATAAATAAATAATATTTATTCTACATCAAGAGTGACACTTTACGTTAGTGTATCATGACTATCCGGATAATATGAATTCAACGTTTAATCACAAAGAACACAAAGAACCTATTCTGTGAATAGTTACCGTACAATTCAATTCTTCTACCATACAATGTCCGAATCAAATATAAAATATAGAATTATTGTTAAGTTTTATTTATTTGATTATATGTATTTCGATTCTAAAATGCACAACTCTAGTTAATGTAAATTAGAAACTCCTTTCTAATTTCCATTCAACCCTGGCCAAGGATTTTCGAATTATCATTTATCGAATCACATAGGATATTCTCTCCCTTTAGTAGAAGTGGTAGATCCTTTGTTAATCATTCACCTATCTCCTGTGACACCCCCAAATCCAGGTACTTAATTCCCACAAATTTGGTGCTCACTATCTCATTCATTCACATTTAATTACCCATAATTAAGAACAATTAAATAAACTTAAAGAAACCATCTACCCAAAATAGGTTACATCACCAATCTATTAAACAATCAAATCCCAGGTTATCTTAACCTTAATACATCAAATGCGAAATAAAACATAATTTAAACAAGTCTTTGATACAAATAAATATCAAGTGGATAATAAATCTCTTGCTACTTTGGCATCTTGCCCTTGCCTTTACTCGTGGACGGTTCGTCCTACTTTTCTGGCTTAGCTGCAATGATTAATGCAAGAGTGAGCAAAACAATTGCTCCACAAGTACGATAAACAATAATATTTAAATGAAATGGATTTCAACTGAGGAATAATAGTTTTTCTGATTCTCAGTCAATAAATGATCAAAGTCCTAAAAGCTCGTTTGAATGCTCGATTCAAAGAAAAATAGATTTTCAAGATTTAGAAATTATATCTGAGGGTCACAAGACCTCGAACTATGTCCTAGGTTAACAAGGTATCTCTACCGTAACCTTTAACAGTCATATAGACTATGGACCAACATCTCGTACTCAGGGGGATCAACCCTTTGGTACAATGTATTGTGCACCAAATATTTTTAACGCTGTCGCGTAAATAATCCCCTATATAAGGGTTGTTCATCTCAGTTTATCGTCTGAATCCGTACCAAAAGGAACTTGGCTTGGAACAAGTATAGAAAATATTCTAAGTCTTTGAAACGCTCATCAACTAAGGACTAGCTGATTCAATAAGGGTTTGCTAGTCTAGTTCATCAATAGAGTTTGTTCAATAGAACTATACTCAAAATTTGAATAACAACAATGATTGGAATAAAGCTTAAGTACGTAGCATGATAGTAACCTTGCTTGAATATCAATAAGCTAAGGTCATAAGCGTGCTCAATATAAATGAACTTGCATTGAATAAATTAACAAGTTAAAAGGAAAAAATAACTTGCTATAAGTAATTTTAAAGTTTAAGGAAGGAAAACTTGCTCAACCGTAAAAGTAATAAGTTGAGATAAAGAACTTGCCTCAAGTTGTAGATTTACAAATTTAAGTAATTCACGATCCTTAAATTAACCTATACATTTAATTATAAGATGGTAACATAATTAGTTTACAGAATAATATACACTTTATTAGGCTTGCTCATTATCTTATTTTATTATAACACTTCGGTTATCACTCAATAATGCTATCTTAATAAGGCCCCCACCAACATGACCACTCATTGGTCTTTTATAAATTTTTTAAAAACTTGTTTTATAACATCATAGAAGAATTAAAAATTAAAATATAAATAAGAATTTTAGTTACTGTTTCCCTCGCCGGGGCAGCAAAAATCCTTAACAAAATCTCGCCGGGGCGAAGATTTTCTTAACAAAACTCTCGTCGGAGGCGCGAAGAAAATCAGTTCATTTCTCTCGCCGGGGCGAGAGACTCGACTGTCGTCACCTACAGTCGCGAACCAGTGAAAACTTAAGGCCAAATTTGGCCAAAATTTTCCGAATTCTACCATCCAGTAAACAAATTAAATATACCCAGACATCATATATGATACAAAACATTTACCCAACATGTTTCTAACCAATCTAAGCATTATAAAACACATAATCAACCAATTTAAAACCAAAAATTCACTGTTAAAACCAAATATTCAAGTTTTAACCATTCTCATGAAATTAAACTCTGTAAATGCATTTTTTAACCAATTAAAATCATTCTTCTTGCATTATTCTTGTTTTCATCATATAATCATAAACAATTATTAATTCACCGATTAATAACCAAATTGAATCATCAATTTTCATACAAATGTGTTATACATGAAATAAAGCTCTGTAAAAACTAAGAACTCAATTCTAAAGCATGTCTTCATGAATTAATACTTCTAAATTAATTATTATTCATCATGTAATCATCTAACACATGATTACTATTAAATACACCAAGTAA
Organism: Aralia elata; assembly: GCA_034770075.1. Lineage (NCBI taxonomy): Eukaryota > Viridiplantae > Streptophyta > Magnoliopsida > Apiales > Araliaceae > Aralia > Aralia elata. Next base: position 45,680,359 of record CM068388.1, on the reverse strand, counting down.
TTCATGTTTTAAGCAAGTAAATTTTATACAGAGAACTAAAATAATGAAATACAGGAAAGAACTTAAAAAGGATTATACCTTCAATTGTTTAGAAAATTTGATTAAACTTTCTTGCTTGAATTCTTACTCCAATCTCCAAGCTTTTCTCACAATTTATCTCTTTTCTCTCAACTCTCAAATTCACAGAGTTCTCTCAATTCTAACTCTCTCAATACTCTGTTCTTTGCTCTTCTTTCTTTTCTTTCTTAACTGACGTAGTTTAGAAAAAATAAAACTGATAAAAAAAATAAAAGCTGATAATTAATATAATAACGTATAATCTAAATTTAATCCATCAGTTTAAAATTTCAAAAGCCATAAGGCTATGTTTGGCAATTACAAAATAAAATAACCCATTATTCTAACTAAAGGTCTTAAGGCCTTGTTTGGTAAAACACAAATCAAATAATCCATTATTTCCAAACAAAAGTCATAGGGCCTTGTTTGGTAAAGCTGAATTAAACACTTTCTCATTTATTTTAATAAATCACCATAACATATAGTTTTAAAATGTCACACTTCTAATTTAATTGAACTTATTATTAAATAAATTCAATTAAACCTTACTAACTAAATTAATAATTTCATTTAACAAATAACAATAATACCAAATAAATTCTCTTATTCAAATAAATCATTTATTCAAATAAACCTTTTCATCATCTAATTTAATTATTAAATTAAATTAGAATAATCATAACAAATCACATTCAAATAACATTTAACATTATTAAACTTAACATATACCCATTCCACAAAAACTTAATAAATTATTTATTTAGCTCAATAAATTAATAAAAATATTTATATAACTCAATAAATATTTTTATCCAATCACAAAAATTGCATTCGTTACATTTCCACATATACCTTATTATATTCGAACATACCCTATAGCATACCCTAAAGTATTAAAGAATATGACAATATATATAATTCAGCATATATAAGATACTATGATGATCTCAAGTCCAAGTTGTACTACTATCACTATAGGAACTCCTACTGACAGACAAGTAAAACTCCATTAGGGTTCCTTTAAGCGAGTCACGTTCAGTGAACTTATTCTCCAATATGCACCTACATACTTGTTTTAATGTATCCACATAAATGATTATGAGATCAATCATCCTCTTCGACAAAGCAAGCATAGTATGTATTAATCTATTTCGAATCAGTAACCTCACATTAGTGATCCATATGATTAGGAACATTTTAGTTTTGAGCTATCTTGAATTTAGATCTTATTAGCATGATCATCATCATGATTCTAAAAATATTGCTCCAAAACTATGAGTTTATCACATTTAATAATTCAATTAATTAACATGGATAAAGCATGTCTTCTATATTAAATAAATTCTTTTATTAATAAATGAATAAGATTACAAAGTAAATGCTTATCACATCTAATGTGATTGACTTGAGGGCATAATACTTTCAGTCTCCCACTTGCACTAAAGCCAATCGCCCTAGTATCTAATACCCATCGTCTCTAAGTGACGATCAAACTGCTGCTGAGTTAATGCTTTAGTACGTGGATCTGCAATGTTGTTCTAAGAGTCTACTCACTCTAAGATGATATCTCCCCTTTCAATGATTTCTCTAATCAAATGAGGCGAATGTCATTCAGGCTGTGCAATGCACCTGCTACGTTTCACAAGTGCATGTTGTCTATTTTTTCTGATATGGTAGAGCAAACACTAGTGGTTTTCATGGATGACTTCTCAGTATTTGGTGATTCTTTTGACTCTTGCTTGGCAAACTTAGTTTTCGTGCTTAAGCGATGTGTAGAGATAAATCTTATATTGAACTGGGAAAAGTGTCACTTCATGGTTCAAGAGGGAATCATCTTGGAGCACAAAGTATGTGCTAGGGGGATTGAGGTAGATAAGGCAAAAATCGAAGCAATTGAAAAACTTCCACTTTCAACATCTGTGAGAGGAGTTAGGAGTTTTTTGGGAGATGCGGGGTTCTATCGGCATATCATAAAGGACTTTTCAAAAATCACAAAGCCCTTATATAGCCTGCTAGAGAAGGATATACCATTCAAGGTTGGAAAGGATTGCCTTAAATCTTTTGAGATGCTTAAATAGAGGCTCGTTACAGAACCCATTGTAGTTGCTCCTAACTGGGATTTGCCATTTGAGCTTATGTGTGATGCTAGTGATTATGCCATTGGTGCAGTATTGGGGCATCGTAAGGATAAACTATTCCATACCATCTACTATGCCAGCAAAACGCTTACCATAGCTCAGTTAAACTACACCACCAGTGAGAAGGAGCTTCTGGCTGTTGTATATACCTTTGATAAATTTTGATCCTATCTTATTGGGACAAAGGTGATTGTGTATACTGATCGCTCTACCATTAAGTACCTCATATCAAAGAAGGATGCTAAACCACGCCTAATCAGATGGGTTCTCCTTCTATAAGAGTTTGATCTAGAGATTCGGGATAAGAAGGATACTGAGAATCAAGTTGCAGACCATTTGTCAAGACTTGAGAAAAATGAATAGCGGGGATGTAATGACATAGAAATTAATGAGTACTTCCTCGATGAACAACTATTTGCCATTCAGAATGTAACGCCTTGGTATGCTAATTTCGCTAACTACATTGTGAGTGGTGTGCTACCTCCGGACTTAAGCTACCAACAGAGGAAGAAATTCCTAAAGGATGCGAGGTTCTATTTGTGGGATGAGCCATATCTGTTCAGACAATGTGCAGATCAGATTCTTAGAAGGTGTCTGCCTGGAGAAGAAACAGAGGACGTGCTTCATCATTGTCACTCATCTGATTATGATGGTCATTTCGGTGGAGAGATAACAACAACCAAGGTTCTCCAATCGGGGTTCTATTGACAATCTCTATTCAAGGATGCTTACGCCTTCGTGCAAAGATGTGACAGATGCCAACGGGTTGGCAATATCTCAAAAAGAAACGAAATGCCCCTCAACAGTATTCTAGAGGTTGAAATCTTTGATGTGTGGGGTATTGACTTCATAGGACCATTCCTATCTTCTTTAGCAATCTGTACATATTGGTGGCAGTAGACTATGTGTCCAAATGGGTTGAAGCAATAGCATCGCCAACCAATGATGCCAAAGTGGTGCTTCATTTCTTGCGAAAAAGCATTTTCACTCATTTTGGGATGCCGCGGGCAATCATTAGTGACGAAGGGTCACATTTTTGCAATAAACCATTTGCAGCCCTTCTAGCTAAGTATAACGTCAATCATTAAATTACAACAACATATCATCCACAGACGAGCGACCAAGTAGAGATATCTAACAGGGAGTTTAAGAGCATATTGGAAAATACTGTGAATCCTAGCAGAAAGGATTGGTCTACTAGGCTGGACGATGCACTGTGGGCATACCAAACGTCATATAAAACGCCAATTGGAATGTCACCGTATTGCCTAGTCTATGGAAAGGCTTGTCACCTGTCAGTTGAGCTCGAGCATAAAGCATATTAGGCTATTAAAAAGCTCAACTTTGATTTGCACGCGGTAGGCGAGAAGCGGCTCTTCCAAATGAATGAGATGGATGAATTCTGACTCTATTCTTATGAAAATGCCAAACTGTACAAAGAAAATACTGAGAGGTGGCATGATAAGAAAATCATCATACGGGAATTTGAGGTCGATCAAGCTGTCCTTCTATTTAACTCAAGGCTGAAGCTCTTCTTAGGAAAGCTGAAATCAAGGTGGTCAGGTCCGTTCACCATTGTCAAAGTCTTTCCTCACGGTGCCATTGAGGTCGAGGAGCCCAATTCTAAGCGGGCATTCAAGGTTAATGGGCAAAGGCTCTAACATTATTGAAGTGGTGATGTTGAGCATCATAAGACTTCAATCAGTCTTGCAGATCCAGAATGAGGCGGTGAATAGTCGATCTGACGACTATAAAGATTGAGGCACTCAATGGGGAGGAAACCCTAGCTCAGTATCCTTTTCTATGAAATTTTATTCTGTTGCTTGATTTGTTTCTTTCTGTTTTAGTTTATTTTCTTCTATTTTTAGTGGTTTATTTTATTTTGCATGCATGGCCTTAAGACTTCAGTTATACTTAAGTGACTGGTAGCATTGCATTTAGTTTGTTTTCTTTATTAAAGTTGTGTGCTTTTTATCTTTAAATTCTAGTTAGCTTCATATCACTTTCATGTAGTAAATGTTAGTTGGTTTTATTTGATTAGGCCTTAGATGTATTAAGTGTTTGTATTTGATTAATATGTTAGTTATTTGTGTAAAAAAATAAAAAAATTTCAAGGTACACGGGACGGCGTCGCAGCGCCACTAATTGACCTTGAAACGGCGCTGCAGCGCCGACAATTTCATGTAACTACTACATATCTGGCGTTGCAGCACCAGTGCAAAGGGTAATAACGGCGCCGCAACGCCGGTCGGGATTTCCAGTTTTTAAAATGCTTTTGTTCGACAGTGTAAGCCCTCCAAAAGCCAAATTTTCTCTCTTCCGCTATACCCTTCAAGACCGCCACCCTCTCCCAACCCAAACCCATAACCTACTTCCTCTCCAATTCATTCGACCATCAAGCTATTGCCAAATCATCAAGGTTGTCCTCCCTTATTCATCGCAAATCTTCCAAATTGCTCTACGGTGGTTCGATTGAAAGATTAGCCTAGATAATTCTCCCCACAATTCAGTAAGCCCTAGTTTGCTTTTGATTCCTTCTTTTTAACTCAAAAGGAAAGGTAATGTGGATGAAGTGCTTGAGTCCTGCGGTCATAAATGTTGAATTCTATTTTGGCCTTTCATTTAGCTTTATAAATTTGGGTTTGTTGCTCTAAGAGTCTTTTTGTTGCATCCCTTTGTTTTGATTAGATTGTTGTGCCTGCCTTTGGATTGTTGGGTGTGCATTGCTTTTAACAGGTTTGAGATATAATCTTTTGGTTTTGAACCATAGCCACAGGGCTATGTCGCTATCGAAATTGCAGTTGCACGCCATGTGTTTGTAAAATTGACTAGGAGAGCTTTTTGTTTTTTGTGGTTGGTTTTTGGCATGAACGTTATTTGCCTGAGCATTTTGGGTTAGAGGAAATTTGTGTTTCATATATTGGGCCCTGCTTTCTCTTATTTATTTAGCTCATTGGTTACTTGGTAATGTTAATGGTCATTTGAATTGGTCGTGCATGTTAAGAATTCATTACTTTACTTGAGAATTGAGTCTTGGGCATAGTTGTACTTTATTCTAACAGGTTGAACTCTGTTGGGTGTTAACAAGTTTAGGATCAGTTGGTATTTGTTCTTGCAGTTGTGTTGATTCTATTTTGGTCCCTTGAGCTTTATTTGTTGAAATTTGATTAGCATGGCATCCAAGAGGCAACGAGGTGATACTTCCCAGTCGAAGGCGCAATTTGACAGTACACGGTTTGTAAACGCCCAGGCAGCTCTGAAATTTCACAAGGTACTGGCGGGGAAGAACCTCGTGCCTGAGAGAGGTTTTAGGCCTGATTTGCGAAAAGACGGAGAGATGACCGCTATGATTACGGAGCGCAGATGTGTCCCTTTTACCCGCTAGCCTGAGGCCGCAGTGATCTCTTTAAGGAAAGAATTTTACGCCAATGCCATGACTAGGGATGGTTTTGTTTCTTAGGTTCGGGGAAAAAACAGTGGCATTCGATCGTAGTACCATCAATGCCTACTACAACTTGGCAGATATTGAGGACGATGACTACATGTTAGATGGGATGGAAATCTACAACCTTGATAGCATCGTTTAACATCTGTGCAAGCCGAGAACTGCCTGGAAGTATATGGAGGGCACTTCTGAGAAAACCAATTTCTCTCACACTGAGTTGAGTGGCTATGGCAAGGCTTGGTACAGTTTTATCTGTTCGAACATGATGCCAACCAGGCACATTAGCAATGTTACAAAAGAAAGAGTCGTCTTGCTATTTGCTATTGTGACCGTGGTGAATATTGATGTAGGGCTGGTCATCCAGGATTCGATGGAGAGAGAATTGAGCGACACCACTTCTAGAGGGCTCCCACACCCATCGCTGATCACCGAGCTTTGTTGGGCAACAAATGTTGAGTGGCGGGCTAATGAGATACTCCAGCCACCTATGACCATCATTGATCATGCGACGATCGCTCGTTATAAGGTGTGGGAGGGCGCCGAGTCGCAACCAAGTGGTGAGGATTTCTTCTAGTGCCGCAGCATGCATCTCCATCACGAGTCAGGCCATCTTCAGAGCACAGGGAGATAAATTCTTCTTCAGATGGACCCATGGCCGCCATTTTAACATCATTGGGTAGATTGATAAGGAGGGTTGATGTAGTGGCTCTGAGGCAAGATATGATGATGGAGTACCACGTGCAGTTCGCCGCTTACTCAGCTGGTGGGGCTGCCTCCGGATCCTAGCATTCCCAGGCCCCCGTGCCTCCAGTTCTGCCGCCTTACCCACCGCCATCTCCAAACCACGACGAGGGAAACCACGACGAGGATATGAAGTGATATCACCTCAGGGAAGACTTTATTTCAATTTTTCCTATCTAGCCAATGAGGGCATTGTCACCCTAAGTTTGGGGGTGTTTATTTATTACTTTCTTATCAGTCATATGCCATATAAAGTCATTTGCGATCGCAGTTAATTAACTTCTTATGTATCTATTGCTTTCCGTACTTTGGTAAATCTTGTTAGACGTTTAGATTAATTATCTATTTTAAGTTTAAGTTCCGTAATGGTTTGTTTATGTTTATGTTGATTATGGCCAATGATAAGTTGTTGTTTAAAGGTCATTCAAGGGTGATGGTCATGCGTATGTGGTTGATGTTTTTAACTTAATTGATGGTTTAAAAATGCATATCTCCATGTTTTCTGTTGAGCACATGCCTGCTATTGTGGCTAGTCACGAGTCAGAGAAGTTATATGCCAATTGCTTTTGATTTTCTGAAGATATAACTCTGTTAGACTTGCATCTAGCATTGGTTGAAGGATTTAGGCTCCTATGCAGATTCGGGAAAGTCTGCGAATGTGCCATGCAATAATCCTTTAAAAAAAATTAGAAATTTTATTTTGACTAGTCTAATTATATGGCCTTTGTTGCTCGAGTTATTAGATCCTCGGGGGTGTCTTTCCACCTAATGCCCTAAAACCAACTGGTTTGGGAGTCATTGATCAAATACTTGTTACATGAGTAGCTCTGAAAAGCCTAAGTTAATTAGATGTTGCCTTAGTCAGTTATGAAATTTGAGGCGAGATGGAGCGTAAAACGCGCTTTCCATATTTATAGTGATATATTAAATCCTGTTTGGGTTAAATTGCATGTGAACTACCCTTGGATCCCTTTGTTTTTTACATTTACGCCTTGTTCGACTAGTTTTGATGTAGCGGGTGAGTTTGCATTTTCATTAAGCAGTTGTCTATATGATTTTATCTGAGCTGTGACTGGTTGGAGTAGTTGATATTCACACACACACATGCAGGATCAAAGGCTGGTTTAAACTAGCGATTATATTAAAACATTTTTCATGCCCAGGGTGTTGGGCCCTCTTGAATTGTTAGTTCTGATATTTGAGGCCATAAGTCAAATAAATATTGAATCATTGCTTCTTATGTTTTTCCTTGTTTGTAGTGGTTGTAGTATTTTCATTTTATCTGTTTTGCTTGAGGGCAAGCAAAGGCTCAAATTTGGGGGGTATTTGATGAGTAGGTTTAATACCTGCACATCAAACACTTTTAACCTCGAGAAGTTGTATGCTCGTGCTTATTTTACTTTAATTATGTTATGTTTTGTGTTATTTTATGGAATCAGGTGAAGTAGGGGCATTTCTGGTATTTCTTGGCAGAAAGGGCAAAATAGTCATTTTTCCTGCATCGCCGCCACAACGCCATTTTTATAATATATCATGGCACCGCAGCTCCGGGTCCGGGTCTCAGATCCAAGCTATTTACCCTTGTACCGTAGTGCCCTTTTTAAGCTCTATGTCGGCGCCACAGCGCCAGTCCTGTGACTTTGTTTTCCTGCGGTTGTTGGTTATCCCGAAATGATGTCTCCTTTATTCCTTTTGCTGAGCTTTCTTATTCTCCATGTCCACTCTCATCTTGATACATTGGATTTGAATTAAATGCATTTGATTTTATTATTCCTTCTTGGGTTCACGTATGGATACAGACAAGGAAAAAGAATTTAAAGGAGAGAGAAAAGAGCTGCCTTGGGTTGGTCCTTTTGTCTGTGAATCCTCCAAGAGCAGCCGAGAAATTGAATGGACCAAGAAGGGAATTTTTGGCACGCCAGTGGAAAGCTTTAAGGGTAAAAAGCCTTGCCATTAGGAGGGTATAACTACCATTCGGAAGAGGGGGAGAACACAGAGAGCTGCACATCACTTCCTTCGGAGCCAACAAAGCAGAAAAGGGTTGAAACCTTGTAGCAATTATGAAAACATTACAACTAAGTGGAACCCTAATTACATACACAGAAGGGAGATTATTCACTATCAAAGGGAGTTTTTGAGATTAAAATTAGTCATATATAATTTAGTTTCTCTACTTTCCTCCGATTATTGTATAATCCAATGATGTTTAGTTCTCTGTCAGTTATATATATTTTCACAGTTATGAACGAATTCCTTATTCTAAGGTTACAATGGCACTGAATGTATAGCGTTAATTAAATTTCTTTCCCTTTAATTCTTAAGAATCATGTTTGAAAGGATTTTCATGTTGTTGAAAGTAGTATGCACACAAGCCAATCATATTTGATGTGATGTAGCATATACTTTGTAATCTTATTCATTTATTAATAAAAGAATTGATTTTCTTAAAAGGCATTTTACATTATCAACATGGTGTTGTTATATTAAATGTGATAAACCCATAGTTTTGAGCAATGCTTTTAGAATCATGATGGTGATCATGCTAATGAGATATAAATTCTAGATAGCTCACAAACTAAAATCGTTCCTAATCGTTGGATTACTAAAAAAGGAGATTAGTGAATCCGGATAGATTAGTACATACGTTGTCTGCTCTTAGAAAGAGGATGATTGATCTCATAATCATTTTTGTGGAGACACTAAAGCAAGTATGTAGGTTATTATTGGAGAATAAGTACACTGAACATGACTCGCTAAGGAATACCTAATGGAGTTTTACTCGCCTGTCAATAGGAATTCCTCTACTGATAGTAGTACAAGTGATCCTTGGACTTGAGATCATCATAGTATCTTGTGTATAATGAGTTATACTTTGACATATTCCTTAAGACCTTTAGGTTATATCAAAGGGTATGATTGGGTATAATTAGTTGTACATGGAGATAGGTGAATGATCAACAAAGAATCTATCTCGTCTAGTAAAAGATGTGAATGTCCTATGTGATTCGATAAATAACAACTTAGTAGTCCTTGGCCAAGGCAGAATGAAATTTAGAAAGGAGTTTCCAATTTGCATTAATTACAGTTGTGAATTTGAGAATCGAAATACATATAATTAAATAAAATAAGACTTGACAGTAAATCCATGTCTTCTATTTAATTGGGACATTGTATGGTAGAAGGATTGAATTGTACGATAACTATTCACTGAAAGGTTTTTTTTGTGATTAATGTTAAAATCTATACTATCTGGAAAGTCGTTGATCGCTAAGGGGGCTTACCCTTATTGTAGACTAAATGTTATTTATTTAAATGAATTAAATAGTTTAAATTATTTATTTAAATAAAATTATAATTGTTCTAATTGATTTATTCACAACCGGTTTAATATGGAGAACCTAAAGGGCCACACCGCAAAAAAGAAAATATTTATTTAAGAAGTAAATGACATAATAAGTTAAGTGTATTTAATTTAATCTACGGAGATAGAATAAATTAAATAGCTTAATATTTATTATTTAATATTTTGGAAATATTAAATATAAATTAATAAGAGGAGTCTTATTATTATTACTATTACTATTATTTAATTCCTAATAGGAATTGAGAATTAATTAATAGAAGTACTCTCTCATGAATTCCTAATTGGATTAGGAGCATAATTAATTAAAAGAGTTTAATTATAATAGAAACCCTAATCCTAAATAGTTTAGGGAAGGGTTATTCTTACATCTATAAATAAGAGGAGTCTTATCATAGATTAGGGTTACACACTCTTGTATTAGATTGTGGAGAGAACTTGCAATTTTTATAGGGATAGAAACTAGGGTTTTGCCAACACCCATCTTCTTGAATAACTATTCTTCTTTGGTGGATCACCTCTAGAGGCCAAACACTTGGGTGGCTAACGTTGATCAAGCGAAGGAATTTAGTCGGTGGAATTCAAGGAGAATGCGAAGGAATTGAATGTGAACTTGTACCCGAGGAAGCTTTGATTTACGAAGGTATAATTCTCTATCTCTATCTCTTTCATTAATTGATAATTGAACACAAGGAAAGATCATGGTGATGGTTTGTATAAAACATTTTAAAATCCGTTTTATCACGCTTCCGCCCTCTTTATGTAATTTGATTGCATGCTTGTGTTATATACAAACCCAACAGTGGTATCAGAGCCTAATCCTTGTGTTAATTATTGATTTTGATGATTCCATATATGAATTGATATGCGATGCGATCGGATTTTTGGGCAGAAAGTTTTTTCCTAAATCTGCATCGCGGCGCGGCGGCGCCGCTTCCAGTTCATTCTAGAGTGTGGCCTCGCCTGAACCCAGAAAATGTTTCTGGGGGTGAAGCGCGGCCGCGCCGCTCCTAGTTCAATTTGGAGCGCGGCCGCGCCGGTATGCAGAGTTTGAAATTTTTTTGTTTTTCTCAATTAACATAAATGGTTTATTTAATTGATAAAAATTTAAAATAAAGATGTTTATTTTATCTGAAATATGATTTCAGATTGCTACATTTAAAGGAGTTTGATTTGGATTTGGTTTTTTGATTAAAATAAAAGAGTTTATTTTGTTTAAAAAACAAAATATTAGCAAAACTTTTGCCCATTAATTGATATCAATGCATATATAGAATGGTTTTATTATTCATGAGATGAATGTTATTTATTGATGCATTGGAGATATGTATAATAATAAATAGGGATTGATTATGGACTATTGACCAATGTGTGATTGGAATTTTTTTAGAGGATGCTTGAATAAATGGGTTTTTATAAATGGGGTCTGCGTACCTCGTCTTCTCTAGTTTTTCTTAATGTAAATTCTATCTTCCTCCTATGTACTTCTCATTGACTGCTGATCAAGGTTTCTATTTATTTTAAATAGTTTATGTAATAGGACTAGTTAGAATTATTTTGAAGAATTGGAGACAAAGGAGCAAGGAGCGCATGAAGACCCGTTTGTAATGGAGCCCCGGTTTTAAATGTAATAGTTATATTTAAATTTAATTCTTGCACCTTAGGTTTGACCTTTTGGTTCACTTGGTGGCTCTAGTGAACCAAACTAGAATAAAAGTCCATAATCAATCCGGGTAGAATATAGTATTCTATATGTGCATGATTACTATATATATATATATATATATATATATATATATATATATATATAATATATATATTATATTATCCAACATGTTTCGCATGTTAAATAATATGACGCGTATTTTATATATATATGTGCATGCGCGCTAAACAAGATGAGACTAATAAATACAAACGCCTCAAAAGAAAAACATATTAAATCCTAAGCATTCAAAGATATTATGAATATCGAACGTCGCCTTCTAGCATGGTAAAGCAATAGAATATTAAATATTTAATATGAGTTTGTTGTGCACACATAAGGCGAGTATTAAATATTTAAGATGTTGTTTTATCACATTTGATGCTTATTAAAGAATTGAACATTACTGCTTTGTTGTGCACACACAAGGGCGGTCTTTTTCTCTTCACATATATGGAAGTGCTATATTGGACTTAACTTAGATTATTTTAGTTCGGATGTGCACACACTTGACCATTATAATCTATGAGGCAAAATACAAGGAGTTACATAGTGATGTAATTGACAATAGTTGTCTACCTATTTATTTATATATAGTTTGTTGTGCACATACAAGGTTATATACATTTGAAATGGAATCCTTAGTCTCATTAGCAAATCTTTAATTAGAATTGGCGAACTATATATTGAGGGTAATATAGTTTGATGAAAAAGTGAGAGATACCAATTTAAAATAAAGACCTAATTTATTTTGGTAATTTAATTAAATGAATGCATGCTAAAATATTGTCTATTTCACATGCATAATTTAAAAATGTCAAACTCACTATTACTGTGTAGCATACTTGATGCTAACAAATTGACCGGACCGAATTACACGGACTGGTTAAGGAATCTAAGAATTATTCTCATTGCTGAAAAGATTTCTTATGTCCTAAATTCGCCTGTCCCTGCAAATTATGCAGAAACAGCCTCTGAGGAAGAGATTGCTACTTTCAGAAAGTGGCAAGATGATGCAATCCTGGCTCAATGCATCATGCTCGCATCCATGAGTAACGAGCTTCAGCATCAGCATGAAACTATGGATACTCCTACTATATTGCTGCACCTCAAAGAGTTGTATGGTGAGAAAAATAGGACTGCTAGATACCAGATATCTAATAAGCTCTTCCGATCTCGTATGACCGAGGGCACTACCGTTGAGACTCATGTTCTTAAGATGATCAATTTGATTGAACAACTTGGATAGCTTGGGTTCGTGATGGATGGGGAGTTAAGCCAAGATTTGATCTTGCAGTCATTCCCATACACCTTCTCACAATTTGTTGTGAATTTTCACATGAATAAGTTGGACGTCAGCTTGCCTAAGTTACTTAACATGCTGAAAACTGCTGAAGGTCACTTCTCATCTAACAAGAACCAAGTCTTACTAGTGGATGATTCTTCCAAGAAAAGGAAGAGGCCCAAGGTATCTTCTAAAAAGAAGAAAAACAACAAGGCTAAGGGCAAGGCGAAGAGAAAGGATAAAAAGAAACCTAATCCAGATAGCAAAGGAATTTGCTACCATTGCAATAAGCCGGGACACTGAAAGAGGAACTGCAAGGAGTATCTGTGACGAACGAGATTTCTGTAATTTAATTTAAATATTTATTGAATTAAATAAATATTTTTCGATGATTTAATTATTAAATTAAATAATTAATTGATGAATTTATGGTAGATTAATTTAATTATATGTGTTACATTAGTTAAATTATTGTGGAGAATTTTTATATTCAAAGTATGTATTTAATTGACTTTATTTGATTAAATGCATTATTTAAATAAGTATAATGTTATTTCTAATTAATTAATAATTAATTAGAGATTGAATAATTTGTCATGATTAATAAATGAGAATTTTAATTATGTGACTGTGTGATTTAATGTGATATTATTATATTTTATTTAATTGATTTAAATGAAATTATTTAATTGATTAAATATGTGGCATTAAACTATATTGTAAGCAAGTTATTAAAATAAATTAGAAATGAGGAATAAATGATTAGCCAAATGAGGCCTTAGTGGGAGTTGGTTCCAGTTATTAATTGACATCATGTTCTGTCAGTTTATTAGTGCGTATTATTTTGTTAAACCAAGTTAGAGAGGAAAAGAGAGGAAATCTGTGAAATACAATGAATTGTGAAGAAAATTGGAGAATTGAAAAGAAATCTATTCAATTGTTACATAATCTAAGTAGTAATCAAGGTTAAAGATACAAGGTAACGTTATGTGCTACCCAAATGACATGGATCAAAATTATGCATGAAGATTAAATGTTTTGGTTGAAGTTATTACCTGAATTATGTTAAGTTTTTGATAAATGTATTTATGTTGAGTTGTAAAGTTTATATTGAGGTGTAAACTTTTATAATAAGTTCGACAAGGCGAATCATGATATTAACATGATTCTAAGATATTTAGATGTCAAGGTTGAAAATTTTGGGATCGAGAATGATTTGTAATAGAAAAGTTTAAATTATTCCGCATTTTTATTAAGTTTAATACTGAATATTATTGTAAAGTCAGAATGACGATGTATTGATAACGACCGATGTTGAGAGTTGAATTGTATGAATGTTGGGGTCGTTACAGTTGGTATCAGAGCTGATATGTTAAAAACCTGAGGTACGAGTACCTTAGGCTATAACTTTAGAGAAGAGAAGTGAAGATGATAGAGTTTAAAGAATAATAAGTTAAGCACAATTATGGTGCAATCATATTCTTTAATGGTTGATGTATGGTATCTGGGCTAAACAATTCCTTCAGAGAGCGGAGGTTGATATGAACTAACAACTGATCTAACTTACTGTGAAAGACAGTGTAGACGAGACGAGAACTAGTTTGTTGGTTGTTTGTGGGAAACCATCTAGGTGCTGTACGAAACACTATTAGAGACTCGATGTGTATCAAGTATAAAATTATGGATGCGTATGATTAAGAAGTGAATTTTTTTATATAGGTAGATGCATGAGATGAGTTAAGACCAAGAAACGTTACAAGAAAAAGATGCGAATGACGCGAAGTAAACTCGAATAAAATAGTGAATAATATGAATGAAGTTAGAGATTCTTAAAGGAAGAATTGATATATAAACAAGAAGGTAAAAAGAAGAATCTTGAAGAGTTATATAAGATGAGGACCAGGAGTTACCTGACTCCAGTAATAAGATGGTGTTAATAAATAGACGATATCTATAAGATGAGAATGATATAAATGATAAGGACGAACTCAAATAGAGTTTCGAGAATTTATGTGAGACAAGATTATGATAAAATATTTAGGTTCAAAGAAGAACCTGAAGAGCTAAAAGAATAGGGAACACCTAAGTTGATTCATCATAAAATAACGTGATTAAAGAGAATAATAAAGAAGATCGTAGGATGAGACGATCATAAGATAAAAAAAATTATAAGAAGAGTTGATGATAGAACGAGATCATGACGTGATCTGCTAAAGTTATAAAATGTCAAGAGGATCTTAAATGATTGAATAGTTATAGCATGATGCTATAAAGAGATGGTACTATGAAATAGTACGAGGTAAACTCACGGGGAGTTATGGATGATGAAATACGAGGAATTCGTATCAAGCAAAGAGTAAGTTAAGAGCAAGATGGAATTAGGTGGGATTTCAATGGAGGACTCATGTTAGTGGCTGAGTTATACAATTTCTTGTATGGGCAGGGAATTTGTGCTTGGTGTAACAACCACTTAGCTTCCTATATTAACAATTCATTGCAATGTTGGTATCGCGCTATCACTATACATATGACGAGAAGGTGATTCTTTTCTCATATTTATATTTGATAGTTATAGAATATTAAGATTATGTATGGTTCTTAAAACTCATACTTATGGTAAGTTCGTGACTCATGATCGTATGGTGGAACCCCTCAGCGAATGGACGATTTTGGTCTGACTAGGATAAGTTCCTAAATACATCATACAACAGGGCTAAAGGATGCAAATCAAGCTCAATCCAGCCATAACCAAGAAACTCAGTCAACAAGAATTGCAAAACTAAGGAGGAGAGCTGGAAACCAACAGTAACCCAAGGAACAACAGCTGAACAACTTCAAAAGTGGTTTCATTTCTAGATTTTCAACTCCTTTGTAATTCGAATTTGACAATGTATAAATTGAAATTGATGTTTATTGTAGCTATCAACCTTCTATTTTAAGATTGCAATGGAACCCAACACTTAAATTGAATTGAATTCTCTCTCTATTGATTTTAGTTATTCATTAGTGAATTGATTATCATAACCTTTGCTTTCTATATTAATTGCTTGGCCCATAATTACCTTGGGAACCTATATGAACTTGACGAACGGATTATAGGTTAAGACCTAGTTATGATAACATGCGAGAGTATAGATTGTTGTGGGTTATTAATCGGATTAAGTGACGTGTGTCTTATTAATTATCTACAATAATAGGTATCTTGATAGTAGTTGGGATAGACATATACCTAATTACCGCATGCAACCAATTGAGAATCTAGTCTTAATGACTTCCGATGTGAAAGTTGATAATTGAGGGGATGGTTAATGAGATTTAGTGGCACATGTCTATTAATCATTCCTGAAATTAGTCTCTTGATAGTGTATAGGATAGACATATACCTATGCACCACTTATGAAGATCGTGATTGACCATCGACAGATGCTCTTATGAAGTTTTGATTTCTCGGTTGTCAATTCGTATGATATAATTGATTGAAAAGAGAGAGTTAGGAAATTCAAATGATGTGTTGGGGGAAATTGTAATCTTAGACCTTTCTATCTTGATATTTTACCGCGTTTTATTCATTACTTGACTTGTGAACTCAACCAATCAACAAAATTCCAAACCTTCATCGTTTAAATTAGATCAAATTAATACACGATTGGTACTTGATTATTATTCGTCACAATTCCTTGTGGGTTCAACTTTTATCTTATCATATATTACTTGTAGACCGTGTATACTTGCACGTGTATGTTTATCGATCCCTAAATCGACCAACAACCCATCTTCTTGAACAATTATTCTTCCTTGGTGGATCACCTCTAGAGGCCAAACACTTGGGTGGCTAACATTGATCAAGCGAAGGAATTTAATCGGTGGAATTCAAGGAGAACGCGAAGTTATTGGAGGTGAACTTGTACCCGAGGAAGCTTTGATTCACGAGGGTATAAATCTCTATCTCTATCTCCTTCGTTAATTGATAATTGAACACAAGGAAAGATCATGGTGATGGTTTGTATAAAACAATTTAAAATCCGTTTTATCACGCTTCCGCTCTCTTTATGTAATTTGATTGCATGCTTGCGTTATATACAAACCCAACAGTTGTATGCTTAATGTATGAATTAACTGGAAGGTAATTCATGTGATGTTTTATACTAAATTGGAAAATGGATTATAAAACTCTGGTCACCAATTTGAAAGCACATGTTATGGACTTTTCTTTATATGAGTGAATTAATAATTTGCAGGTAGGATAGGAATATACCTAACCGCCTTGTGTAGCCAATTGAGAATGTATCCTTAATGACTCGTGTTTTAATTAATTCACATAGGAATATAGTGTTTTATTAAAACAAGAGATTTTTATACTACTATCGGAACAGTTGTATAATTGTTTTATGTTCTTTGTTATCTATTTGTATGATTTTACTGATTTAAAGGGGAAGTTAGGAGATTGAACCTAGCATTTGGGGAAATTGTGACCTCAGCTTGTTTTACATTATAAACAGAAAAGCAATTCAACTTCTCTTTGTATTTTCACTTGTTAGATTAATTGTTAATCAAATCACAATTTATAATCGTTTATTTTAATTAAGATTAATTTGATATAAAATTGGTAATTTATAAGTATTAGCTTTATTTGTTGTGGGTTCGACACTCTGCTTACTTTATATTACTTGTCGACCGCGTATAGTTGCGCGTATTTTATTGATTACAAAATCTACCAACAGTTTCCCTCCACTGGGTAGTGGTACATCCTATGTTGAAACCTACCATGCCCTGACCTAAGCGCATACCGCATCCTATGTGACGCCCCCAAATTCACGTACTTCTACCTCGAATTCGGTGCTTCACGATATTACTCATAACATAACTAATAAATATCTCACAACAGAATAATAAAGGTTTTCATAAATATATAATAACATAATCCCAGGTTTTCTCAACCTCCACCATTACAGAATATTCTTAAGATAATATCAATAACTAATAATAAGCCTGAGAACAACCACTACACAATCTCTTTCAACCGATTAACAGGCTAAAGTTAATCCGTAGCTTTGCCCTTCCCTTTGTCCTTCTCAGGCCCACTGCCCTGCTCGGCCTTAATTGAAATGTTTATGGGAAGCAAGGGTAAGCAACGAGTTTGCTCAGCAAGCATAATGTCAATAATAAATAATATATTCGGGGATTCAATGACAACGAGAGTTCGATTAATTTACATGCAGATTATGGATATACTATTAAAATATAAAGGATAACATAATCTTAACTCACAATACTTTTCTTACTAAGTGGTTGTAAAGAACCATGAACACATAGAAGGATAAGCAGTTGTTCTGCTGTAGAACCTCTGAGACAGGTACATGAGGTGATCAGCCCCGTAGCGCCTACATTATGCATAACGTTCAAACATAGCTGATGAGTGTGTTTTATATACACAAGTTGGGTACTTTTAGCCTTGATAATTTGTAACTCTTTAGTTATTTGGTTTGATTTTATGTGTTTTCATCTTATTGTTGTGTAATGTAGTTTTGTATTACTTTTATATGTTTTTGTATGCTTTTATGTGTTTTTACTTTATTTTGTAGGAATTGAAATAAATGCCCCTTGGATCGATGCGTTTTTGGCTTGAATCTAGCATTCCCGCTGCTTGTTTCTCAATTTGACCCATGATGCAATCCGAATCTCTCAAAACCCAAAGAACAACAGTTGTAGATCTTTGTCCTAGCTTTCTAGAACATCCGGAATCATCCAATTTGAAGTTTGTATGAGAGAGTTATGGTCATTTTACCATCGGATTTTGCATGAATTTTATACAGCAACTGCTTACAAGCCAATTTGAGCCTTGCTTCGGCCATTATCTCGACGAGCTCCAGTTATATAATTGTAGAGCTACTTCTTAGCTTTCTATACCCTACTTAATCACCTTAATCCAAGTTCGAACGAAGAAGTTATGACATTTTTCTAACAGACATCAGAGCTGGAAAATGCAGCGCAGCTGCGCCCTTCCTGTAGAATCTGCATATTTGGGCAGTGCAGCTGCGCCCGGATGCAAGCCAAGGTCAGCGCAGTTGCGCCCGACATCCAGGGAGTTCAGTATACAACGCATCCTTGCGCGCAGCTGCGCCCGATCCGCCTGATTTCGCGATTTCAGCTTATTTTTGGTCTAAATTCGTGGGCTAAGCTAGGTTTTTGCTAGGGGAACTATAAATACAATATGTAGCCTCCATTTTAGAGAGATCTAGACCCCAAAAATCATATTCAAGAGAGGGGGAGCTACCAAATTCATCACCAAAGAGGGCCAAAGTGCTACAAATCAAGCTATATCAAGCAAAGGCCAAAGAGCTAAAGCATCAAGGATTGCAAAATCAAGGAGGAAAAGCTAGAGATCTTCATCAACCCAACAAGCAACATCTGAATATCCATTAAAATTGGTTTTATCTCTAATTTCCCTTCTGATTTGTAATCCAACATGATGTATAATTTGAATATGATGTTATTTGTAGCTACCATGAACTAGATTTTTATTCTAAGATTTCAATGGAACCCAACACCTACTTTGAATCAAATTATCTCTCTTTGATATTAGTTATCATTTTAGAATTGGATATCATAATTTGCGCTTCATGTATTAATTACCTTGATCATCAATTAATGTGATAATCTATATGGAATTGAGAAAGGAAATATAGATTGAGATCTAATTATGCTAGCATGTGTTCATGAATTCTGCATGTGATGGAATTTAAGTTTCGTGCCTAGGATAGAGATATACCGAAGCACCATATGTGGCCAATTGAGAACTTATGCTTCAACCCTTTTTGATTGTAACTCACATAGAGATATAATGCGTTAGTCATCTAGGGTGTTCACATTCATTCTATCAATTGTGGATTTAGTGTGATATGAATATGGTGCATCGAGAGGTGGCCATATTTTACATTCGTGTTCTTGACCAACATTCTAATGTAATAAATTGTGAATTGAATGTCTAGTATGATTTATGCTGAAAGTATAATAGATTGATCACCTATATGAAATTGAAAAGTGGATCCTTGGCCATAATCAGATTCAAATTAAACCATTGCTCACCTATCCTAAAAACATACTAACTAACATACAACCTTAATAAACTAAAATAAATAACACAAAACAAGACTACACCCCCAAACTTAAACCAGACATTGTCCTCAATGGCTAAAATAGGAAAAAGTAAAGCAAAGGACTTCCCTGAAAATATAGCAATCTTTCTCCTTGTCCGCTAAGTCAGAAAAATAAGCTAGGCACATTAGAATGAATAAGGCATTGCACTTGAATTGGACTCGAATAACCTGTAAACACATTAGAAGCAAATTTATTAACTACTATGAAACCTAATAAAATAAATAAAAACTAAAACTAAAAATTAAACTTGGGTTGCCTCCCAAGAAGCGCTTATTTTATAGTCTCAGCCTGGCTGCTTCAATTTCTATCCAATTCCCCTTCGAAAATTGAGGAACCCTCCATCCATTAATAACCATGTAACTTTTGAAGGTTTTGTTGTAGTAGGGGCCATTGTTTCAAAGTCACCTAGCTTGCTTTTTGTAGATAGGTTCCTAATTACGACTGTCAAATAGCTAGGTGCTTCCTCCGTTGTGTTCGTGATTAGATTGGGACATTGAATCTTGTCAAACACCACGGGCTCGTCTTCTATCTCCTCTCTCTCATCCCACCATGGTTGTAATGTAGTCCTAGTTCTCATGTCATAAAGAGCTTTCCCAAGGACATGACTACCAAGTGGACACGGTTTTGCAAAACTACCCGGATCTTTGAGCTTTGGTGGAAAAGGTACATGGGGCACTAACAAAATCGGTACATCAGCGTCGAAACTCACGGCTTTGGCTGTATTTTCTTTATTCCCACTATTCTCCTCCATATCAGAATTATCATCAATTAGCACGTCCGGTTGCAGCTTTGGCGCGGGCAATCCATCAGTCTCGAGAACCACATCACTGGGCCATGCACAATGATAACTATTCTTTAAGGCGTTGATAAGCTGTCCCATCTGGTTCTCAAGATTTCGAATCGACACTGCTTGGCTTTTTATATTTAAATCCACTAAGTTCAACAGCTGATCTTGATCACTCATTCTTTTGTCCGTAGCTGTAATAAACTTCGCCAAGGCCTCCTCCAAACTCAGTTTCCTTTCTTCTTCATGTAGATAGGCTGAATCCTGAAATTCTGGAGTGTATGATTGGCTTGGAGTAAAGATTTGGACTTGATTATTATGGGTCCATGAAAAATCTGGATGATACCCCCAATCTTGATGATAGTTGTTGGGATAGGCATAACTGTTGGGGTAATCGTCGAAATTGCCACTATACTGCATCGACTTAAAATTGATGGCGCATTGATGACTCGGATGATTTCCAGCACAATAATCACAAATTACCGCCACACTTTGAATACGTTGTACTGCAAAAGCGTCAATCATCCTCGAAAGTGTCTCAATCGGTGCTAACAATTCATCGAATTCATAAATCCTTGCCGCTCTTGGCCGAATCATTCTCGTATAAGGCCATTGATAGTCGTAGTCAGCCATGGTGTACCTAAAAAGAGAGAAATATAGGAAGAGAATTAAAATAAAAACAAAATGATTAAATTAAAACTAATTTGATTAAAGCTAATGATGGTAAAAATTATTAAACTAATTCCCCGGCAGCGGCGCCAAAAACTTGTTTGTCGATTTAGCAATCAATAAATATGTGCAAGTGTACACGGTCAACAAGTAATAAAGTGATAAGAGAGTGTCGAACCCACAGAGAATTATTTAATAATAATTACCAAATACTAACTCATAATCAAATTAATTTTATTTAAACAATTCGATAAAAGAATTTGAATTTTGAAAATAAAGTACTAAACTAACTAATTACTAACTACCAAGAATTGAATTCAGATAAAAAGGCTTAAGATTACAATTTCCCTTAATGTTTCACTTGAATTAATACACTTCCTATTAAATTATATTAATTATTCCGGATTGTTAATCAAGAACTCATCAATATTTATAATCATCTCTCGATGTATCATAAACGAATCAACTTAAATCCACAAAAGATAGAATTAAGATGAACACCCTAGTTAACTAATTCACTATATCTCTATGTGAATTACAATTAAAAAGGATTTAAAGCACAAATTCTCTTTTAGATTACATGCGGCGTATAGGTATATCTCTATCCTAAACACAAATTATGAATTCCATCGACAGCAGAATACACAATCACATGCTATTATGATTAGGTCTAAATCTATAATCCATCTCTCGAGTTCATATAGATTACCACGGTAATTGTTGATCAAACAATTAAGCAATTAATCACAAATCATAATAGACAATCTGATAATAATCAATAATAATTAACAAGGAAGCATATCAATAAAAGCTACGCAATAAGATCCATTGTAATCTGAAAAAGAAAGTAGTTCATGATTGAATTAAAATCCATAATCCACAATTGATAAAACATTCAAGAATACAAAATAAGAGGTAGAGAAGAGAATAAAATCTGTAATTGCAATCCTTGAGTCTCTCCTTTAGCTCTTGTGATGAATCTTTCTTGCTTGCTCAATTGCTTCAAGCCTCCCTCTCTTTCTCCCAAACTAGGGTTAGCAAAAAGTAGCAAAAATCTCTCTCATTTTATGCTTCATATCATGTATTTATAGGTTCTAGTTAAAGTCTTAAACCAATTAGAAGTTACAATCCTTGTTCCATTCAATGCAGGTCAAAAATAAGCTTTTTAAAAACCCGACCCAGCGCGGCCGCGCCCATATTTGGCCTAAGAAGCAGCGAGCCCGCGCCCAAATGCCAGAAACTAAGTTTTTCACTCTGCAGACCTGCGCGGCCGCGCTCAAAATACACTAGGAACCGGCACGCCCGTGCCAGACAAAATTCTGCTGCAGCATCTGTTGGTAAAACGGTCATAACCTTTGATCCAAGAGGATTTACGGGGCCTACCAACTACCAAATCGAAGATATCGACGAGATCTACAACTTCCCTTCTTTGAGAATTGAGAGATTCGGGCTGGAGAATGGTTGAAATTGAGCTTCAAGTGAGTGCTATGCAAATGGCAACTCCAAACCTTGATCTCTGTTGATAAAAATGTCATAACTCTCGCATCCGAACTCCGATTGGGGTGATTCAAAATGTTCCAGAAAGTTAAGAAGTAAATCTACAATAAAATCCAAGTTCCAATCCAATAACATGCATCCATTTTAATGTTAAAAGCTCTGTAATCTTCCCTTCTCGCATTTGCTCGCATGTTCTACTCCAAAAGATGTTCGAATTGCGTTTCCTTGCTCATTCCTACAAAATAACATAAAAACACTATAAATACCTAATACTAACTTAAAATACTTAAGAACTCACAAATTATCAAGCCAAACGTACTCAATTCATAGATGTAAAATCCACTCATCAATGCTTGTGAGAAATATCTATAAACTCTAGTAATCGTTTAAAACATCACTTGAAGTAAGGTATCCAAAATTGTTGTGCTTGATTTGTTGGTCATGTGGTAAGTTGAGATGGAGCGTAAAATGCACTCACTCATGAACACATGCTTAGGAGAGATAGAGCGTAAAACGCACTCTCCTATTTTTGTGGCAAAAGAAAGAAATTGTTGTAGTGCAAAACTTGCAGGGGGTTGAGATAGAGCGTAAAACGCACTTGCCCACATGAGCGTGCTTAAGGATGAGATGGAGCATAAAATGCACTCACCTAGAGCCCTTGAGTCTCAAAATTTTTGGAATTGTAAGTTGTATACCTTTGTATCCAGTGATGTGTTAAGCATGTTGTTTTGGAGTTTATTTTGATTTTTTTTTTCATAAGGTAACGTGGTTGCATAAGTTCATCCGAGATATAATTGGTTTAGTGCTATGGGGTACTCACACACACACGGAAGGGACCTAAAGTAAGATATGACTAGCTAACTGAAATTTTAGACTTGCAACGTTTTGTTTGTTCTCTTGAGTCCCATGTGTTGATGCCTTTGAGACCATTGTCGGCTTAGTAATTCATTGTTGAAGTTAGGTTGTATTAGAAGTGCTTGAATTGTGTAGTTTAGGTTTCTTTTGCTTGAGGACAAGCAAAGATTTAAGTTTGGGGGTATTTGATGAGTGTGTTTTATATACACAAGTTGGGTACTTTTAGCCTTGATAATTTGTAAGTCTTTAGCTATTTCGTTTGGTTTTATGTGTTTTCATCTTATTGTTGTGTAATGTAATTTTGTATTACTTTTATATGTTTTTGTATGTTTTTATGTGTTTTTACTTTGTTTTGTAGGAATTGAAATAAAGGCCCCTTGGATCGATGCGTTTTTGGCTTAAATCTAGCATTCCCGCAACTTGTTTCTCAATTTGCCCATGATGCAATCCGATTCTTTCAATACCCAAAGAACAAAAGTTGTGGATCTTTGTCTTAGCTTTCCAGAACATCCGGAATCATCCAATTTGAAGTTCGTATGAGAGAGTTATGGTCATTTTACCATCGGATTTTGCATGAATTTTACACAGCAGCTTCTTCCAGGCCAATTTGAGCCTTGCTCCGGCCATTATCTTGATGAGCTCCGGTTATATAAGTTGTAGAGCTACTTATTAGCTTTCCATAGTCTACTTAATTGCCTTAATTCGAGTTCGAACGAAGACGTTATGGCCATTTTCCCAACAGACATCACGGCTGGAAAATGCAGCGCAGCTGCGCCCATTCCTAGTACAATTTCGGCACAGCTGCGCCCTTCCTGTAGAATCTGCATATTTGGGCAGCGCAGCTGCGCCCGGCATCCAAGGAGTTCAGTATACAGCGCATCCTTGCGCGCAGCTGCGCCCGATCCGCCTGATTTCGTGATTTTAGCTTATTTTTGGTCTAAATTCGTGGGCTAAGCTAGGTTTTTGCTAGAGGAACTATAAATACAATATGTAGCCTCCATTTTAGAGAGATCTAGACCCCAGAAATCAGATTCAAGAGAGGGGGGAGCTACCAAATTCATCACCAAGGAGGGCCAAAGTGCTACAAATCAAGCTAGATCAAGCAAAGGCCAAGGAGCTAAAGCATCAAGGATTGCAAAATCAAGGAGGAAAAGCTAGAGATCTTCATCAACCCAACAAGCAACATCTGAATATCCATTAAAATTGGTTTTATCTCTAATTTCCCTTCTGATTTGTAATCCAACATGATGTATAATTTGAATATGATGTTATTTGTAGCTACCATGAACTAGATTTTTATTCTAAGATTTTAATGGAACCCAACACCTAGTTTGAATCAAATTATCTCTCTTTGATATTAGGTATCATTTTAGAATTGGATATCATAATTTGCGCTTCATGTATTAATTACATTGATCATCAATTAATGTGATAATCTATATAGAATTGAGAAAGGAAATATAGATTGAGATCTGATTATGCTAGCATGTGTTCATGAATTCTGCATGTGATGAAATTTAAGTTTCGTGCCTAGGATAGAGATATACCAAAGCACCATATGTGGCCAATTGAGAACTTATGCTTCAACCCTTTTTGATTGTAACTCACATAGAGATATAGTGCGTTAGTCATCTAGGGTGTTCACATTCATTCTATCAATTGTGGATTTAGTGTGATACGAATATGGTGCATCGAGAGGTGGCCATATTTTACATTCGTGTTCTCGACCAACATTCTAACGTAATAAATTGCGAATTGAATGTCTAGCATGATTTATGCTGAAAGTATAATAGATTGATCACCTATATGAAATTGAAAAGTGGATTATAGTGTTGAGACTTAGTTTTGATATCATACGAAAGTTCGAGATTCTTGTGGGTGGTGTATAAGATTATGTGGCGTGTGTCTTATTCATTGTCCTCTAGAATGGATGACTTGCTAGTATTTGGGATATAGATATATCTAAATGTCGTGTGTAACCATTATGAGATTATAAACTTAATGACTCCCTACACGGATTGTTAGCATGTAGGATAAACATACACCTATGTGTCATGTAAGGGTGATTTTCATATGACCATACACCAAGGCTTATGAATAAGGTGAATTTCTCAGTTAACAATTCTTGTGAATTAACTAGTTTAAAATGAGAGAGATAAGAGATTTAAATGAAGTGTTGGGGGAAATTGTAATCTTAGACCTTTTAATATTAGATTTTCATTATCTTAAAAGCTTGTCAATTAGTTAATCAAACAACTCATGTTTTCAGTGTTTAAATAAGATTGAAATGATAAAAGGATAATACTTGGTAAACATTAGAAACAATTCCTCGTGGGATCGATACTTTACTTACTCTTTATTACTTGTTGACCGCGTATACTTGCGCATATTTTTCGGTTGCGAAATTGATCAACAATAGCGCGCGTATGGGTTCCCCGATGTAATATATAATGCCCCCACTGTAAGGGTTGTTCATCTCAGCACAATATAAAAGTCTGCACCAAGCAATTGGTTTGGATGGCTTGTCCAAGAATTTGATTAATAACCAATACATCTACTCATTGGTCTAGCCGAAACAATTGGTTTAGACCCACTTCTCAGAATAAATCCATATGTAGCTTATCAATAACAATTGAAAGAATTCTTAAGATGTCCAATCGAACTTTATCAGATCTATCATGCTTAGAAGGGTATATATAAATAACCCAGCATATTCAACACAAGTTGGATAATATAGCATTAACTGTACGAAATAAGTCTGAAGACTTGCATTGAATAAAATCAGTCTGTAGAATGACGATTCAAAAACTTTCCTAATACACAAGTTAGGGAACTTGCAAAATGCGCACAACGGTAAAAACATTAGTTTATTTTACTAAGAGTGGGGAACTTGCCTGACCTGCTGTTGTAATTTAACTCTACGATCCTTCTCTTCGGATAACCTACATTAATCACCAGCCACCCTCACAATTAATCTCTGTCTGAATATCACATAAGGTTTTTAATCATCCAACCTATGAGATTCTGCCTACTGTTCAATATCTGTTATTACCCTTTAAGTCTGAGTTAACTGACATCAGGCTTCTGTAATTATTTAACTTATTCTTTACTGTATTCTCTTCCTCATCTTTACACTTTCAACAAGTCGGACACATCATGGACCAACATAAATTTGTTTTAAAGATGATTGGGAAGTGATTCAACAAGTATGGGTCAAGGGTTGAGTCCTCGATCATACCGCCGAAGTGTTCTACGCCTCACACACCTACTCTACAATCTTGTTGATCATCCTCTGACCATGAGTGAGACCTACGACTGGTGTTGAAGCACTCTATAACAAGTGTCGAAGCACTTTACGACTAGTGTCGAAGCGCTCTAGAGCCGAAGCACTCTACGATTACGGGTGAGCTCGATGACTGATGCCGAAACATTCTACGACAAGTGCCAAAGCACTCTACGACTAGTGTCGAAGCACTCTATGACTAGTGTTGAAGCACTCTATGATGACGGGTGAGCTCGACGACTGATGCCGACTTCATGGTTCCAGTTGTAAGGGGCATATCTTGGCTGATTGATCCAAGGTCATATCCATTTACTTGGACTGACTCAGAACGTAGCTTAGGTCTGCCTTGGCTTGCTGGTTTAAGAGGTTAGGGTTTGTAGAGATAAGTTATAACAGATCTTGGGATTTGATATATACATCAACTCAGGTCATACTATAATACTGCAACACCTAAGGACTTGAATCTCTAGAAGGAAACTACCATCGGTTCTGGGATTCTAGGGTTTGGCATGAACCCAATCCTTGGGGTCGACATCCTTTGCTTTAAGAAGCTTGGTTATAACTCATGTATTAGACTTAGAAGGAACATGAACTTAGGTCGCTGACATCAGTTCAGTTCAACAATTTTGACAAATACCTAGAATTATCCCGTGTGAGATCATCACAGGTGACTTATTGGTCATCCATTTGGTTGCCTCAGTCGGGCTTATTAACCGGTTAGATGTCGACACTCATGGTATGCATAAATCATGCTCGCAGAGTACTATGCTCATATAAGGCTTTAGTTCTAATTTTAAGGCTAACTTGGTAAGTGTATTGCATCGTTCCCTTGTTTTTTTTTGTGTTTAGTGGTTTACGCCTTAACACATATCAGTATACACATTCATTGTGTAACTGACTCATACTTAAATTAAATCAAAGAGTTAAGGCCAGGGGTTATACCTCTTGAAGCAAACTCAAAGAAGTTAACACTCCTAGGTGGGCCGAACCGCGAGAGTTTCTCCTGACTTCTTCTTTTCTCTCTCGGCTCTCTCTTTCTTTTCTCACTTAATCAGAACTTTAATCAGACAAAAGCAACTCTGTGGACTGAATTGGGAGCTCCTATTTATAGGAGGGCTCTCATACGTATTTTATCCACATTCTTGGTACTCATACGAATGTTAGTCCAACGCACCTTGGCTTTATCCGGCACAAGTTCGTTATGTCCAGTAGTTAAGGAAGGTTTGGTGGAAAGTTACTTATCAACCCACCTTTTTGGCCATGCTGCAGACAATTGTTCATAATTTATGTGTGGTTAAGCATAATAGGGTGGCTCTAGGCCACTAGCTGAAGTCTGGAGTGCAGTACTATTACATTTATTTTATTAAAGCCCTACTTGTGTTGGTTAATTAGATTACACATTCATCTGTAGATCTTCTAGATTTCGGGTCGGCTGATGGGCATACACCCAGCTAAAACCTTTAAGTCCTATTGGGTTCAGCAACTACACAAACCAGCCTAATCATCATTGGGCTGATGTATTAATCTCTAGCTGGCTTCGTGGGGTTCTAACGATCAGTTACCCACTTAAATTTGTTGGGCTATCCTTACTTATTGCACACTACTCAAGCTTAAGTAACCATTCTAAGCAGTCCGTTATATACATAGTCGGACATAACTTAACTTTAAACTTACTCATGATCAACATTTAATCCTTATTCCCAATTAAGATTATAGAACACGGTTAGCTTATTATTCTTATTACCGACCTGTTTATCCACCTATTTATCTAGCTAGCCCTTCGTTTAATTCATTCTGAATTATTATGCCACACAAGGCTCATTCCTTTAAGCTTAGTTAATTCATAACTTAAGCTCAACCATATTATAATTTCACTTTAATCTCTTCCTATAATTCATGCATGAAGAGATTCCATTAACAATCTATATAAGCACATATCAAACATAAATGCACATAGTTATTACCGAATAATTCTCATTTTACTAATAAAAATCTTTAAATTTCTCGGATATTACATCCTCCCCCCCCCCTTATAAGAATTTCGTCCACGAAATCACCACAAGTTTAGGTGAAGAGATGGGGATAATCTCTTTTCATTCGAACTTCTAATTCTCACGTAGCCTCTTCGACATTGTGGTTTCGCCATACTACTTTCACCGAAGGTATCACTTTATTCATTAACGCTTGTTCTTTCCTATCGACTATCTACACAGGGATTTCCTCATAAGTCAGATTCCTCTCGATTTGGATAGGCTCATAAGATATCACGTGCTTGTAATCGGGTTTGTATGGTCGTAATACTGACACGTGAAACACATTGTGAATATGTTCTAGTTCGGGAGGTAAAGCTACCTCATACCCCACTTCGCCTATTTTTCTTAGTATTTCAAATGGTCCTACAAATCTTGGACTTAATTTACCCTTCTTTCCGAACCTTATTTTCCCTTTCCAGGGAGATACCTTTAGGAACACAAAACTGCAAATTACGAATTCTCGATCCTGATGATGCAAATCAGCAAACTTCTTTCGTCGATCTTGAGCTGCTACAAGTTTGGCTCTTATTATTGTGACGATCTATGCCGTCTGTTGAACCAATTTCGGACCTAAAAGTCATCGTTCCCCTAATTTATCCTAACATAATGGTGTTCTGCATCTTCTTTCATAGAGAGCTTCATACGGTGGCATGTCGATGCTCGCATGATAACTTTTGTTGTACGCGAATTATACTAAAGATATATGGTCATCCCAGTTACCTTTAAAATCCATTATGAAAGTAGTATGCACACAAGCCAATCATATTTGATATGATGTAGCATATACTTTGTAACTTTATTCAGTTATAAAAGGCATTTTATATTATCTACATGATGCTGTTATATTAAATATGATAAACCCATAGTTTTGAGCAATGCTTTTAGATTCATGATGGTGATCATGCTAATGAGATCTAAATTCGAGATAGCTCACAAACTAAAATCGTTCCTAATCGTTGGATTACTAAAAAGGGTATTAGTGAATCCTGATAGATTAGTACATACGTTGCTTGCTCTTAGGAAGAGGATGATTGATCTCATAATCATTTGTGTGGAGACACTAAAGCAAGTATGTAGGTGTTTATTGGAGAGTAAGTTCACTGAACGTGGCTCGCTAAGGAATACCTAATGGAGTTTTACTCGGATGTCAATAGGAATTCCTCTAGTGATAGTAGTACAAGTGATCCTTAGACTTGAGATCATCATAGTATCTTGTGTATGATGAGTTATACTTTGACATGTCCCTTAAGACCTTTGGGGTATATCAAAGGGTATGATTGGGTATAATAAGCTGTGCATGGGGATAGGTGAATGATCAACAAAGAATCTACCACGTCTAGTAAAAGATATGAATGTCCTATGTGATTCGATAAATGACAGCTCAGTAGTCCTTGGCCAAGGCAGAATGAAATTAGAAAGGAGTTTCTAATTTGCATTATTTAGAATTGTGCATTTGGGAATCGAAATACATATAATTAAATAAAATAAGACTTGACAGTAAATTCATGTCTTATATTTAATTGGGACATTGTATGGTAAAAGGATTGAATTGTACGGTAACTATTTATTGAAAGTTCTTTTATGATTAATGTTGAAATCTATATTATCTGGAAAGTCGTTAATCGTTAAGGGGGCTTACCCTTATTGTAGAATAAATGTTATTTATTTAAATAAATTAAATAGTTTAATTTATTTATTTAAATAAGATTAGAAATGTTCTAATTGATTTATTCGCAACCGGTTTAATATGGAGAACCTAAAGGGTCACACCGCAAAACAAAAATATATATTTAAGAAGTAAATGGCATAATTGTAATAATAAGTTATGTGTATTTAATTTAGTCTATGGAGATAGAATAAATTAAATAGCTTAATATTTATTATTTAATATTTTGGAAATATTAAATATAAATTAATAAGAGGTGTCTTATTATTATTATTACTATGACTATTATTTAATTCCTAATAGGGATTGAGAATTAATTAATAGAAGTACTCTCACATGAATTCCTAAATAGTTTAGGCAAGTGTCCTAATCTTATTCAATTTATATTTATGCAAGTCTTCTAACCTTGTTACATTTAAGCAAGTCTATTTAAGAAATGAATCATTATTCATATATTGTTTATTCGAGCGTAAATTGTTGTGTCAAACCAAATTGTTTTGGAACACCTTGATGTAAGGTGAACTGAAACACCTTGATATAAGGTGTCGGTAAATGTTGATTATATATCGACATAAAATTGTAGGATGATATGCATACTCCTATAATATTGGTGAGGTTGATCCCCTACCAGATATCCGAAATCAAATGGTTCTAAGTCATTGAAGACTGATAGAACTAAATGAAATATATGGTTCAGGTACAGAACCCTCAGTTATACATCAATTGACATCTTTCAAATCAAACACATTGTGTTTAAATTTTCAAATGAAGTTGCTGAGCATTTGTAGCTCATTCTTGCGCATATCTTCCTCGCAGCTTTAAATGATAATCCCAGCACCTCTGGTACAGACAAAGGAAAAGGACATGTTTACTAGTTTTAATTTCTGTTCTGAATAATTCAAGTCTTTTATAAGGCTTTATTGTAATAACTTAGTATTGAGAACGATGTAACTGAATTTAATGATATAAAATATATTATCATCCTTTATGATATCGAATGCGTTATACTATGATCTTTTGTTTAGAATAGTTATACTAAGTTAGTACAGTATCCATACGAACTATACATCTGAATGAGGGTATTGAATGATATTGAGAGTTCTATAAGATCTGGGGTTACACTTAATGAGCGCCGGTAAGGTGCCATCTTTACCGGAATGCGCCCCTCAGTTCTAGGGACAATCTTATCATTGATACTATGAATGTCAGATAGATAGGGAATATCGATATGAAAGAGATATCCACAAGATATGAATCTATACATCCAAGTGAGGGTATCTAAACACAGATAACGTTCTGACGAGAACTATTATCTGTTATGGGATACTATGAACCTTGGATAAATAGAAGTTATATATTATGAAATATTTATAGTTAAATAGGATCACGTGAGCACCAAATCTGCTACAGGAGGTGTAGAGAATTTGGGGGCGTCACATGAGTTGCTTAAACACGTTGAAAACTGTAAAGAGTCACTTTTCAACCAAGAAAGACCATGTCTTACTGATAGTTGAATCTTCCAGGAAGCGGAAGAGGGCCAAAGGATCTTCTTAAAAGAAGAACAATTCAAAGAAGATATAAGAAAAGGCAATAACTAAGGACACTAAGAACAAAACTGATGCAGATAGCAAAGGAGTTTGTAAACTAGAAGATCACTTGATGGACTTTGTAAACTTGACTTACATGAAAAATAATTTTGCAAATTGAACAAACTAGTAAAAGAAAAGGAGATGATCATTCAAAGAGTTGAACATGTGTATTTGATAAAATACAAGTCTGAATCATTTGAAAGGTTCAAAGAATTCAGAAAGTGAAACAAATTGACAAAGTATTAAGATTCCTTTGATTAGATCGAAGAAGGAATACTTGTACAATGAGTTTCTAGATCATCTCAAAATGGTATTTTCTCATAATGGACGCTTCATGATACGCAATGATTGACCAATGTATCTAAAAGGAGAAATTGTACCTTGTTGGACAAGGTGCGGTCCATAATGATTTTTACCGACATTCCAGTATCGATCTGAGGTTATGCCCTAGAAACGGCTGCATATCTACAAATAAGGTAACCTTAAAATCCGGCCCCAAGACTCTATAAAAGTTATAGATAGGGAGGATTCCTAGTTCTTAAGTATGTTAAGATAAGGATGAAAGTAGTATGCACACAAGCCAATCATATTTGATATGATGTAGCAGATACTTTGTAATCTTATTCGGTTATTAAAGGCATTTTATATTATCTATATAGTGCTGTTATATTAAATGTGATAAACCCATAGTTTTGAGCAATGATTTTAGAATCATGATGGTGATCATGCTAATGAGATCTAAATTCTAGATAGCTCACAAACTAAAATCGTTCCTAATCGTTGGATTACTAAAAAGGGGATTAGTGAATCCGGATAGATTACATACGTTGCTTGCTCTTAAGAAGAGGATGATTGATCTCATAATCATTTGTGTGGAGACACTAAAGCAAGTATGTAGGTGCTTATTGGAGAATAAGTTCACTGAACGTGGCTCGCTAAGGAATACCTAATGGAGTTTTACTCGCCTGTCAATAGGAATTCCTCTAGTGATAGTAGTACAAGTGATCCTTGGACTTGAGATCATCATAGTATCTTGTGTATGATAAGTTATACTTTGACATGTCCCTTAAGACTTTTAGGGTATAACAAAGGGTATGATTGGGTATAATAAGTTGTACATGGAGATAGGTGAATGATCAACAAAGAATTTACCACGTCTAGTAAAAGATGTGAATGTCCTATGTGATTCGATAAATGATAACTCAGTAGTCCTTGGCCAAGGTAGAATGAAATTAGAAAAGAGTTTCTAATTTACATTATTTAGAGTTGTGCATTTGAGAATCGAAATACATATAATTAAATAAAATAAGACTTGACAGTAATTTCATGTCTTATATTTAATTGGGACATTGTATGGTAGAAGGATTGAATTGTACGGTAACTATGCACTGAAAGGTTCTTTTATGATTAATGTTGAAATCTATATTATCTGGAAAGTCGTTGATCGCTAAGGGGGCTTACCCTTATTGTAGAATAAATATTATTTATTTAAATGAATTAAATAGTTTAATTTATTTATTTAAATAAGATTAGAATTGTTCTAATTGATTTATTCACAACCGATTTAATATGGAGAACCTAAAGGGTCACACCGCAAAAGAAAAATATTTATTTAAGAAGTAAATGGCATAATTGTAATAATAAGTTAAGTGTATTTAATTTAGTCTATGGATATAGAATAAATTAAATAGCTTAATATTTATTATTTAATATTTTAGAAATATTAAATATAAATTAATAAAAGGAGTCTTCTTATTATTATTACTATTACTATTATTTAATTCCTAATAGGGATTGGGAATTAATTAATAGAAGTACTCTCACATGAATTCCTAATTGGATTAAGAGTTTAATTTAATTAAAGGAGTTTAATTAGAATAGAAACCCTAATCCTAAATAGTTTAGGGAAGGGTTTTCCTACATCTATAAATAAGAGAAGTCTTATCATAGATTAGGGTTACACACTCTTGCATAAGAATTGTGGAGAGTACTTACAATTTCTATAGAGATAGAAACTAGGGTTTTGCCAACACCCATCTTCTTGAACAAGTATTATTCCTTGGTGGATCACCTCTAGAGGCCAAACACTTGGGTGGCTAACGTTGATCAAAGGAAAGAATTTAATCGGTGGAATTCAAGGAGAACGCGAAGGAATTGGAGGTGAACTTGTACCTGAGGAAGCTAGAATTCTACAAGGGTATAATTCTTATTCTCCATCTCTTTCGTTTAATTAATAATTGTGCATAAAGAAAGATCATGGTGATGGTTTGTATAAAATTTTAAAATATGATTTTATCGCGCTTCCGCTTTATTTATGTAATTTGATTGCATGTTCGCGTTATACAAACCTAACAAAGGAGTTGTCTAGCTTATGTGAAAAGGTTTCAAAAGGATAAGCTTAGGACAAAATCTGACAAGTGCAGAGTTGTGGAATATCCTAAAGAAAGTTTAGGGTATTATTACTATAATCCTACACGCTGCCTCGTAAAGAAGAAAGCATAAAAACAGAAAAATGTTAAACTAAAGCAAAAACAAATTTATGTACAAGTTAAGACCAATTTGATTATAATTAATATCGGAAAAACACTAGAAAAGCAATTCCCCGGCAACGGCGCCAAAAACTTGTTGATTTATTTCGCAACCGAAAAATACGCGCAAGTATACGCGGTCAACAAGTAATAAAGAGTAAGTAAAGTATCGATCCCACGAGGAATTATTTCTAATGTTTACCAAGTATTAACCTTTTATCATTTCAATCTTATTTAAACACTGAAAACATGAGTTGTTTGATTAACTAATTGACAAGTTTTTAAGATAATGAAAATCTAATATTAATAGGTCTAAGATTAAAACTTCCCCCAACACTTCATTTAAATCTCTTATCTCTCTCATTTTTAACTAGTTAATTCACAAGAATTGTTAACCGAGAAATTCACCTTATTCATAAGCCTTAGTATATGGTCATATGAAAATCACCCTTACACGACACATAGGTGTATGTTTATCCTACATGCCAACAATCTATTCAATTCCATGAATAATCAACAAGACACACGCCACATAATCTTAGTCAATCTACCCATCAAACGAATGAACCTCCGTGCAGGGAGTCATTAAGTTTGTAATCTCATAATGGTTACACACGACATTTAGATATATCTCTATCCCAAATAATAGCAAGTCATAAAGGTGTTTATCATTTAAGGAGCTAGTAGGAGGGTAATAGATCTTGAAGGAGTTCAAGAACCACAAAGTACTACAAGTCAAACTGAGGAACCTGTAAATAGACCTAATGTACCACAACCGAATCGTAAATCTGGAAGAGCATCGAAGATACCTAGGAGGTATGGATTCATCATAGAGGATGATGATGAGGTACACATCATAGAGGATAATGATCTAGTTATATACGATGAGGCTATGAGTAGAAGACACTCAGAGAAATGACAGATGGCCATGAAATCCGAAATGGACTCCATATATGAGAACCAAGTATAGACTCTAGTTACTTCATCGAAAGGCATAGTGCCTAAAGGGTGTATATGGATCTTTAAAGAGAAAGACTAGGGCAAATGGCAAGGTGCAGACCTATAAGACCAGACCTGTTTAAAAGGTTTCAAATCAAGTCAAGGAGTTGACTGTAATAAAACATTATTAGCGGGTAATGCTCAAGTCCATTTGGATTTTGCTTGTGATTGCAACTTATTACGAAATCTGGCAAAATGGATGTGAAGACGTCCTTCCTTAATAAAGACTTGAGGAGAATATATCTATGATACAGCAAGAGGAATTTGTTTCAAAGGTTGAAGCAAATCGTGTTTTAAGCTACAATGATCCATTTATGGATTGAATCAAGCTTCTCAAAGATAGAACTTCATTTTGATGAGATAATCAAAAGAGTTTGATTTTATCAAAAACGAGAATGAACCTAGTGTGTACAAAAGGTTAGTAGGAGCACTGTGACATTCCTAGTATTATATGTTGATATATTACTGATAAGGGATGACACACCAATCCTACAATCAGTAAAGATAAAATTGTCTAAATATTCCTCCATGAATAACTTGGAAGGAGCATCCTATAAATTGGGGATATAAATCTATATAGATAGATTTAAAAGGATGTTCGGCTTGACCTAATGAACGTATAATCATTCGATGCTAAAGGCGTTTAGCATGGCAAACTCCAAGAGAGGTCTCATGATGATGAGCCATGAAGTGAATCTCTCTAAAATTATCTCCAATACAAGAGAGATCACATGAGTTATTATCATGTATGCAATGAATATACAAGGTCTGATGTTGATCAGTCATATTCTGGAGAAGATCACTGTAAGACAGTGATAAACATCTTAAGTACTTAACCAGTATTGAAGATGTGATCATGATTCATGGTAGGTCTGAATTAAAACTAGAGGGCTAAAAAGACTCAAGTTTTTCAGACTGACCAAGACGATAACAAATCCACTTTAGGATAAATTATTACCTTGATTGGTGGTGCAGT
Organism: Aralia elata; assembly: GCA_034770075.1. Taxonomy (NCBI): domain Eukaryota; kingdom Viridiplantae; phylum Streptophyta; class Magnoliopsida; order Apiales; family Araliaceae; genus Aralia; species Aralia elata. The sequence goes on along the minus strand of CM068388.1, from coordinate 45,643,590 downwards.
GAATTGGAAAGGTTCCAAAAAAGTAAAGAGTTACTGGTTTAGTGACAAAGACAAAGTATATAGCTGTAAATGAAGCTGCAAGTTGATTGTTTGGATGAAAAGTTCATTGCAGAACTAGGAATAGTTCCTAAGTCTCATCTTGGATTCAAACATGTGTTGCGACACTTTCATTTGATTAGAAGAATCATTGAAAGAATAAAAAGTCACTATAGAGATAGTGGACTCTCAAGAACAACATTGCATATCCATTTACTGAAGCTTTATCCAAACAGCAGGATGATCGTCACTTAGAGAACAAAGGTATTGGATACCATAACGATTGGCTTTCGTGCAAGTGGGAGATTGAAAGTAGTATGCACACAAGCTAATCATATTTGATATGATGTAGCATATACTTTGTAATCTTATTCAGTTATAAAAGGCATTTTACATTATCTACATGGTGCTGTTATATTAAATGTGATAAACCCATAGTTTTGAGCAATGCTTTTAGAGTCATGATGGGGATCGTGCTAATGAGATCTAAATTCTAGATAGTGCACAAACTAAAATCGCTCCTAATCGATGGATTACTAAAAAGGGGATTAGTGAATCCGGATAGATTAGTACATACGTTGCTTGCTCTTAGGAAGAGGATGATTGATCTCATAATCATTTGTGTGGAGACACTAAAGCAAGTATGTAGGTGCTTATTGGAGAATAAGTTCACTGAACGTGGCTTGCTAAGGAATACCTAATGGGGTTTTACTCAGCTGTCAATAGGAATTCCTCTAGTGATAGTAGTACAAGTGATCCTTAGACTTGAAATCATCATAGTATCTTGTGTATGATGAGTTATAATTTGACATGTCCCTTAAGACCTTTGGGGTATATCAAAGGGTATGATTGGGTATAATAAGCTGTGCATGGAGATAGGTGAATGATCAACAAAGAATCTACCACGTATAGTAAAAGATGTGAATGTCCTATGTGATTCGATAAATGATAACTCAGTAGTCCTTGGCCAAGGCGGAATGAAATTAGAAAGGAGTTTCTAATTTGCATTATTTAGAGTGTTGCATTTGGGAATCGAAATGCATATAATTAAATAAAATAAGACTTGATAGTAAATCCATGTCTTATATTTAATTGGGACATTGATGGTAGAAGGATTGAATTGTACGATAACTATTTACTCAAAGGTTCTTTTGTGATTAATGTTGAAATCTATATTATCTGGAAAGTCGTTGATCGCTAAGGGGGCTTACCCTTATTGTAGAATAAATGTTATTTATTTAAATGAATTAAATAGTTTAATTTATTTAAATAAGATTAGAATTGTACTAATTGATTTATTCGCAACTGGTTTAATATGGAGAACCTAAAGGGTCACACCGCAAAAGAAAAATATTTATTTAAGAAGTAAATGGCATAATTGTAATAATAAGTTATGTGTATTTAATTTAGTCTATGGAGATAGAATAAATTAAATAGCTTAATATTTATTAGTTAATATTTTGGAAATATTAAATATAAATTAATAAGAGGAGTCTTATTATTATTATTACTATTACTATTATTTAATTCCTAATAGGGATTGAGAATTAATTAATAGAAGTACTCTCTCATGAATTCCTAATTGGATTAGGAGCAGAATTAATTAAAGGAGTTTAATTAGAATAGAAACCCTAAACCTAAATAGTTTAGGGAAGGGTTTTCCTACACCTATAAATAAGAGAAGTCTTATCATAGATTAGGGTTACACACTCTTGCATAAGAATTGTGGAGAGTACCTACAATTTCTATAGAGATAGAAACTAGGGTTTTGCCAACACCCATCTTCTTGAATAGATATTATTCCTTGGTAGATCACCTCTAGAGGCCAAACACTTGGGTGGCTAACGTTAATCAAAGGAAGGAATTTAATCGGTGGAATTCAAGGAGAACACGAAGGAATTGGAGTTGAACTTGTACCCGAGGAAGCACGGTTCTACGAGTGTATAATTTCTTAATCTCTATCTATTTTGTTTAATTAATAATTGTGCATAAAGAAAGATCATGGTGATGGTTTGTATAAAATTTTAAAATCTGATTTTATCGCGCTTCCGCTTTATTTATGTAATTTGATTGCATGTTCGCGTCATATACAAACCTAACACATTACACATGTTCGAACCATATCCTCTAGTGTTTGAATTGTCCAATCGCTTTGGCCATCGGTCTGAGGATGATATGCAGTGCTCAATCTCAGTTGCGTTCCCATTCGTTCTTGCAGACGTTTCTAGAAATTGGACGTGAAGCGCGGGTCTCTGTCTGATACGATCGACACTGGCACTCGATGTCGTACTGCGATCTCCTTTATATATAATTTAGCCAACTGATCTAAGCTAAATCTCACATTGATTGGCAAAAAGTGTGCAGATTTCGTTAATCTATCCACAATTACCCATATCGCATCGTAGCGCTACTGAGTGACGGGGATTCCCACTACAAAGTCTATTGTAATGTGTTCCCATTTTCACTCCGGTATTTCCAGTGGTTGAAATAACCCGCTTGGTCTCTAATGCTCAGCTTTTACTCTTTAACAGGTTAAACATCTGTTGACGTACTTTGTGACTTCGCTTTCAGGTTAGGCAACCAAAAATGTTGGCGAAGATCTTGGTACATCTTTGTGCTTCCTAGATGAATAGAATATGACGTATGGTCTGCCTCTTGCAAGATTTCCTCTCTCAATTCGGTCACTACTGGCACCCACACTCGGTCTTCAAATCTCAACATTTCGTCTTTATCTATCCTAAACTTCTCTTCTGCACTCTCCGTTATCCTTTTCTTTATCTGGTCACATTTTTCATCCTTCTCTTGCGCCTCTTTCACTCGGTCCAATAGACTTAGACGAGCTTCCATAGTATACAATTTCTCCTTCGACTCTCTCGTACCTCGCAGTTCAATTTCTAACCTCGTCATCTCCCTTATTAATTCCTCCTGAGTTGTCAACATCATTAGCTTCACCCTGCCGTTCTGACTCAACGCGTCAACTACCACATTCGCTTTACCTAGATGATAAAGGATTTCACAATCGTAATCCTTGATCAGTTCTAGCCATCGCCGTTGACGCATATTCAACTCCTTTTGTGTGAAGATACATTTTAAACTTCTATGGTCCGTATATATCTCACACTTCTCTCCGTAAAGGTAGTGTCTCCAAATCTTTAAGGCAAACATTACTATGGCTAGTTTTAAATTATGGGTGGGGTATCTATTTTCGTATTCCTTCAACTATCGTGAAGCGTACACAATTGTCGTTTTGCGTTAGCACACAACCAATTCCTTTATGTGATGCATCGCTGTACACCACCAAACCTTCTGTGTCATCTGGTAGAGACAACACAGGTGACTCACTTAACCTTTTATGCAATTCTCAAAAACTTTCCTCACATTTCTCTATTTACACGAATTTCACCGTTTTCTTGGTTAGATTGGTCAAGGGGTTGCAATCCTCGAGAAATATTGGATGAATCTACGATAATACCTAGCTAAACCTAAGAAACTTCGTACTTCTATTGGCATCTTCGGCCATTCCCAGTCGATTACCGCCTCCACCTTCGTAGGGTCCACTGATATCCCATCCTTATCAATCACATGACCCAGAAATTGTACTCTTTCCAAGTAGAACTCACATTTAGAGAATTTGGCGTACAACTTCTCTTCCCTTGAAGTTTCTAGTACTACTCTAAGGTGTTCAACGTGCTCTTCGTTGGTCTTTGAGTAGATCAAGATATTATCGGTGAAGACTACCACAAACTTATCTAAAAATGGCTTGAAAACTCGATTCATTAAATCCATGAATGCTGCCGAGGCATTAGTCAAGACGAACGACATTACCAAAAATTCATAATGTTCATATCGGGTTCTGAAGGCCGTCTTCGATACATCTTCCTCTCGCATTTTCAATTAATGATACCCCGTTCTCAGATCTATCTTTGAAAAACCTTGGCTCCCTTCAGTTGATCAAAAAGGCTGCCAATTCTTGGTAAAGGATACCTATTCTTGATTGTTACCTTGTTCAACTCTCGATAGTCGATACAGAGTCGCAGGGATCCATCCTTCTTCTTTACAAACAAAATTGGCGCTGCCCACAAAGACAATTCTTATAACTGTACCATTAATTCCTTCATTTCCACGGGCGCCATCCGAAACGGAGCCTTGGAAATTGGTGTCGTTCCTGGTACTAATTCTATCGCAAATTTGACCTCCCTATCAGGTAGAAGACCGGGCAAGTCGTTTGGAAATACGTCCGGAAACTCTTTTACTACTGGCACATTACTCAATTCTACTCCCACTTTACGAGTATCTATACTATGGGCTAAATAGCCTACACATCCTTTTCTCAATAATTTGTTGGCCTGCATCATCGTCAGACAACACGTTTGTCTAGGCGATGCGCTGCCATAAAACACCACCTTAGATCGATTTGGGATCTGAAGGTCCACTCTTTTCTTCTGGCAGTCAATTACTGCCCCATGGTTATACAACCAATCCATTCCTAGAATTACTTCATACTCTCCCAATCTTATTGGGATAAAATCTATGCTCAGTTTATGCCCCCTAATTTCTGCACAGTGATTTCTATGTATAGAATCTACGGGGATCACCTCGCTATTTGCGACTTCTATGTTCAGCACATACTCTAATCGTTCTCGAGGTAAGTTCAATCGTTTAGCAAACTCTTCAGACACAAAAGAATAGGTAGCTCATGAATCAAATAACACGTAGGCATTTATATCGTTAGTCGGGATAGTACCTGACACCACGTCTTTTGAGGCTACTGCACTCTAAACAGTCATGTTAAATGTCCTTGCAGTCGGTCAGTTGGGTTGGGTTGGTCCATTAATCATTAGCTTACTGTTGCCCGCCTTGTTACTGCTTCCACTGCTTGTCCCTTTCTTCGGGCAGTCCTTGACCTGATGCTCTATTGATCCGCAAACAAAACATTCCCTTATCTTCTTTGGGCTTGGGCAATTTGGGGAAATGTGCCCTTCCTGTCCGCAGTTGTAGCGAATATTCTTGCTTGTCTAGCATTCCCCTTGATGGTGTTTCCTACATTTTCTGCATTCTTCTCCTCTCTTCTTGAAGCCTTCTTGTTTACTTCCTGATTGATTGTGGTTGTTGTTGACATTGTTATCCCACTTTCTCTTATTCATGTTACTCCCTCCTATACTTCCTCCTTTGTTATCTCCTCCAAACTTCTTATTCTTCTTCTCCTTATGGTACTGACTTAGAGCTTCACACCCTCTTTCCGTAATAATGGCCTTTTCCAATAGTGTATTGAAGGCATCAATTTGAAAATAGATACCTTATCGTACAACAATGGTTTCAGCTCTTGCTCGAAACGTCGTGCCTTTCGCTCCGCCGTATCCACTTGGTGAGGTGCAAAATGTGTTAACTCATTAAATTTCGCAGCGTATTGGGCGACTGTCATTTCTCTTTGCTTCAGCTCCAAAAACTTCACTTCCATTCTTCCTTGCATGCTCTTCGGGAAATAGTTCTCGAAGAATAGTTCTTTGAATCTATCCCATGGTATGATCCCTTCTCCAGCCCGTTGCTGGTTTACTTCCCACTAGTAATTAGCTTCGCCCTTCATCAAGTATGCGGCGAAAGCTATCTTTTGATCCTCTCCTACCCTTGCGATTACAAATGCCTTTTCTACTTCTTTGACCCAACACTGGGCCTCGATAAGGTCGGTCGTGCCCCTAAACTCTAGGGGGTCCTACACTCCGAAAGTCTTTGAAGTTTGCTAGAGGAATTATCGGGAGATTAAGGTTTATTGGCCCGGTATTCCTCCCTTGGAATGCTCCCTATAGACACCCACATTTTGCGCTTCGTATACTAACCCTGACAGGAGGGCAAAATCGTCAATTAACCCAGCCTATGAGAACAAAAGGTGGACATAAGTACGAACACTCAAAGCCACCACAATGACTTGCGATCAAAGCCGACACGACAACGAGCGGATATCAGAAAGCGACTAATGGCCACAACGCTTACCTGCTCGCCGGTGAGCTGGTGGGGGGTCGGGGGGCAGCGCCGCCTGGAAACCAAGCTCCAAATATAAATCATGTGTCATGTCGCAGCCATTCGAAACGAGCATTCCTGAATGACATGGCATGTTTCCCAACAGTTCCTGGACTGCAAAATACAAGCCTTTCAGCGAAAACCAACAATACGACACGAGAATTGAGGTGTGGTACGAAAATCGAGAAAATCAGCCCAGCCAGCCGCAGATCAATCCACGGCCAATGATGGGATGACTGACGACACGACACTCGAGCGCGGCGTGGGGGAACCGAGGCTAGCTACAGATCAATCTGTGGCCAAGCCGCGGATCAATCTGCGGCTGCCTCTAGCAGCCTTTATCAATTCAGTTCTTCATTTTTTCATGGAGAAGACAAAAAAGGTTGGAAAAAAGAAAAAAGAGGGGAAAAAACAGCAGCAAGCAGCAGCGGGAGAGGAGAGAAAAGAGAGAAAAAGTGGGGTTTTATACCCCTTTTTGTTAGATTGTATCACATACACTTTCTATTCCATTTAATATACGAGTTTACACGCATCGTGGTGTAATTTTGCAAGGTGAAAAGCCCTTTTTTATAGCATTTTTGTTATATCATTTTGTTAAATTTTTTGTCATTCGGGCTATATTAAATGTAGTTTTTCTTGTATATTATTAGGATCCATGGATTAAGGACTATTAGCGAGGGTTCCAACGGAACGAAATTCTTCATAATGGTTCGATGATGTCCATTTGGTGATTTTTAGCTCGTTATGGTAAGGTATTATGCGTAGTGTATTTAGATTGCTATTTTAGGATATTGCGGTGTGTTAGGCAACCCGGTGTTGTTTAATTTTTGTAGTATCCATTTTGTGGGTGTGTAGAAATTTTGGATGTGAGCCTAGGAATGCGACCCCGTGGTCCAAATCCGATGATGGACATTTTTGGGTGTATGTAATAGGGTCGATGTACCCTTTATTGTAAATATGTAATTGTCGGGCCTTAAAACGATATCAAGTTGAAAAATCGGGTTTAAGGCCCCGTAATAGTGAAATATGTGGTTATGGGCGTTTGGGTTATTTTGATGGCTCACATGCCCATGAATAGCCCCCAACACATTTTAATGCTTGATTTGATTTACGACACAAAAATTGATTTCAAGGCTAAACGATGAAGATTTCCATAAAATCAATCAAATTAGGTTATTAGCATCACGAGGCTTAAAATTGGAAGTGCTAATGAATGTCGTTTTCAAACATCACAAAAAATGGTTTTATAAAAATAAATAACGTTTCATTAAATCTTTGTGCATAGGGTTAAAGAGATCCTAGAAGTTGCCCGTCATTTTATTTCCGAAAGCAACGTATAGGTCTCGATTCCTATTTTGACGAAGGTTTAAAAAACTCTTGTTTTGCCAAAACGACACCTAATGAAAATCTTGCAGTTTTTGACAATTAAAATCAAACCTTTCTCATAAAAAATAAAGCTTTCTCGTATAGGCGGAAGGACATTCTAAAGCATTCTCAAATTAAAACACGACTTTTCATAAAAAACCAAATGGTTTTTTCATGCAAACTCACCACAACATTCACATAGGCACACACGCGCGCACACACACATTTTAAGAATTAAAGGATAGGAAAAGCATCGAGATTGCGGTAATCATGTTTCACGGAAGTCGGGGGGTGCCTAACACCTTCCCGTCGCTTAAGCAAGCCCCCGAACTCTATGAATCTAGGTTCGCAGGCCAATTAATTCGGAGTCACATATGAGCCAACGATTTACGAAAACGAAGCTCGGATGAGTTGGTACATCCATTTCAAATATACCAACTGGCGACTCTGGTCAATTGGCTCATCATAAAAAACGATCTTTCAAAACCCCGTCGACATTTGTGCCGACCTTTTCCAAAAATCATCTAATAAAAAAGGCTAAAATTGGAAAGGGTAATAAATAGCATAGAAGCGATTTTCCCGGCGTGGACAGCTGGCGACTCCGCTGGGGACATTAGAGGGCTTAAGCCGCATTCAAATCTTGATGTTGTCCTATCCTTTAAAAATTTATGAATGTGTATGTACGTGCGATATTTTGACCTGTTTTACTTGTTGTTGTGTGAATGTGTGTTTTGTCCAAATGAATGAATGATTGAATGGATTTGCTTTACTTTAAAGTAATCATTTGCATACGGTAAGGATGATGAATGTGAATGTATGTTGAGAGTGTACCTCCTCTTGAGGCAAACCTGTCGGTTGCTTATTACTGGACTCGAAGGGGCTGCTCCCCGAAGATGGCTCAGGAAACGAATGTTGATCGATTTAGCAACCGATAAATACGCGCAAGTATACGCGGTCAACAAGTAATATAATGATAAGAGAGTTGTCGAACCCACAGAGAATTGTTCTAGTGTATCCCAAGTACCAACTATATATCGTCTTGATTTTAATTAGACAAATGATGATTTGATATTTTTGTTGTTGGTAGTGAATAAGATAATAATAATCAAGTAAAAGATAATTAAATCTAATATTAACAAGTCTAAGATTGCAATTTCCCCCAACACTTCGTTTGAATCTCCTAACTCTCTCTTTTCAATTAGTTATAACATACGAATTGACAACCGAGAAATCAAAACTACATAAGAGCCTCTGTCGATGGTCAATCACGAATCTTCCTAAGCGGTGCATAGGTATATGTCTATCCTATGCACTATCAAGAGACTAATTTCAGGAATGATTAATAGACACGTGTCACCAAATCTAATTAATCCTCCCCTCAATTACCAACTTTCACATCAGAAGTCAATAAGACTAGATTCTCAATTGGTTGCATGCGGTAATTAGGTATATATCTATCCCAACTACTATCAAGATATCTATTATTGCATATAATTAATAAGACACGCGTCACTTAATCCGATTAATAACCCACAACAATCTATACTCTCGCATGTTATCATAACTAGGTCTTAACCTATAATCCGTTCGTCAAGTTCATATAGGTTCCCAAGGTAATTACGGGCCAAGCAATTAATCTAGAAAGCAAAGGTTATGACAATCAATTCACAAATGCATAACTAAAATCAATAGAGAGAGAAATCCATTCAAACTATGTGTTGGGTTCCATTGAAATCTTAGAATAAGCTCTAGTTCATGGTAGCTAGGCAAAACATCAAACACATGGTGTACATCATGAAATAGAAATACAAATTCAAAGGAAAGCAAGAGATGATAAAACCCATTTAGAAGATTTTCATATGTTGCTTGCTTGGTTGATGACAATCTCTAGCTTTTCCTCTTCCTTTGGCATTCTTTTCTCTTTTTGCTCCTTAGCTTGTGCTGGAAATTTCTTTGAATTGCAGCCTTTAAGCTCTTCTTGATGATGTATGTGCAGCCTCCCAAGGTTTAGATATGCCTTGACAATCCTTTCCTTCTTGGTTCTTTGGCTTGTGCTGAGTTTTTCCTTGTATTGTAGCACTTTTGCTCTCAAATTGGTGTTTTAGTGTAGCCTCCCAATCCCTAGTTTTTTGAAATATGAAGCCCCAATGAGATATTATATAGTGCCTCCATGAAAACCCTAGCAAAAATCAGATTATGGGTCAAAAATCCGCTCAGATCGCACCAAAAGGCCGCCTGGGCCGCACGCTGGCCGCACGCCCGCGCCCGCACGCCAGCGCGCGCGCCCGCGCCCAGCGCCTGGGCCGCACGCTGGCCGCACGCCCACGCCTGCTGCCCCGCACGCCCGCGCCGCGCGCCCGCACGCCAGCGCGCGCGCCTGGGCCGCACGCTGGCCACACGCCCAACTGCCGAGTGTTGCCGAGCCCGCCGAGCCCCGCGCGCGCGCGCGCCCAACGCCGAGGCTGCCGAGCGCCCAGCGCCCGCGCCCGCCGCACACGCCCGCACGCCCAGCGCCCGCCGCACACGCCCGCACGCCGCGCCCATGCGCCCGCGCCCAGCGCCTGGGCCGCACGCTGGTGCCCCAATCTGCCGCACGCCGTGCCCGCGGCTTGGTCGACGCCGCACGCCATGCACGCCTTCCAACGCCGTGCACGCCCAACTTCCAAATGTCATCAAATTCAACGCCTAGCATCGTCATACACAACTTTTCACCGTATTATCATTCGGGCACGGATATCCAAGCACGGTCTTGCCCTCGTGGCTTGGCCGACGCCGCACGCCGTGCACGCTTTCCGACGCCGTGCACGTCCAACTACCAAATGTTGTCAAATTAAGCACCGAGCGTCGCCAAGCACAAATTTCCATCATACTACCATTCGGGCACATGCGTCCAAGCACAGACATTGAGTCAATACGAACAACGATCCGAGCGGTCTTTATTTCCATTCCTACAAACATAATGAAAATGCATCAAAGAAACATAAAACATGTAAAAGTAGCTAAAAACTAAATTATGTAGAATTGTGATAAAAATAACTAAAAACCATATAAAAGTCCCAAAAACTAACAAATTATCAAGGTCAAAGGTACCCAAATTGTGTATATAAAACACCCTCATCAACGCACCACCCAGATCCACTCCAATCGAAAGGATTCAGACGAGTAGATTGCGAAGATTTGGGGACCTTCATGCCGAAAAGCCGCGAGAGTAACCTTAGGGTAGGTCAGCCTCAGATTAACCCAACGCAGGGAAAGTCTCCTCATGCCCTTTTACGTTTACGCGTATAAATGTCATAGTCCCATTCAATATTTTTATATATACCTCCCCTTTTTGTCAAAAGAAAGTACTAACCTCTATGTTTTGCAGGGAATAGCTGGGAAAGCATAATAATTCGTGTCTAGCATTTATTATTGCAATAAGGGACTGCTAACATTTTATTTTGCAGGGAAAGATTAAAAAACCCAAAAACACAAAAGTTATAGCTTTAGCATGCATCCACATCTTTCATTTCCCAAGATTAAACTTCAAACCGTTTTCTCCTGTAGGATTGCTCCTCAAACACGTTTGTAATCTAAGAAGGCCCAGGATTCTACATCTGAAATGGCTGATCTTCCACCTCCTAATCCTGTTTCCATATCTCGGGAGGAATTCGATGATTTTAAAAAACAGATGTTGGAAATGGCCACGATGCTGAAAGAGCAGTTGCTACTGAGACAAGATCCGCCAAACAAGGATCCGCCTAAGGATGATCAACCCCAGCCTAAGGGCGAGCCAGTCATCCCCAAAGCCATTCCTACACCTAACAGGACAGTAATCACTATTCCAGAGGAGGGAGACACTGATTATCTTCGAAAGAAAATGAAGCAGATGGAGGAGACTATCCAGTCTCTGAAAGGCATAGGTTCCTTGGGCAGGGTAAATTATTCAGATCTGTGTGTCTTACCAGGAACCAGGTATCCGGAGAAGTTCAAGATCCCCGAATTTGAGAAATATAATGGGAAGGGAGACCCTTATACACACCTGAAGATATACATTGGGGAACTTGGGTCTTATGCAGAGGACGAAGGACTGAGGATGCAGTTATTCCAAAAGAGCCTAACGGGAGAAGCAAGAACTTGGTATGCCCGCCTTGATAATGCTCGAATCCACAACTGGGAGGAGTTGGCCCATACTTTCTTGACACAATACAGCTTCCAGGCACAGATGGCCCTGACAGATATCAGATGACAAAGGTCAAGAAGTAACCAAAGGAATCTTTTAGGGACTATGCACAGCGGTGGAGGGGTATGGCTGCACAGGTGAATCCCCCAATGAGCGAGGCGGAGATGGTAATGACCTTTGTGGATATTCAGGAGGCGCCCTATTATGAGCGAGTAATAGCGGGGATTGGAAGACCTTTTGCCGAAATGATAAAGCATGGAGAAATGGTTGACATGGGGTTAAAGTTTGGCAAGATCCGAGACTTCACAGCTCTAGAAACAGTTGCGGAGCAAATCCAGAGTGGAAACTATGGCAGTGCTTCCCGCAGGACCCAAAAGAGAAAGGAGGAGGATGTTTCCCTCATCATGCAGGGATCATCTTGGAAGGTGGAGAATAGCCCTCCAGTGCAAATACAAAGAATTGTGCCACCCCGACAACCTAATTTTGATAATCAAAGGATGGACGGACGAAGAAAATTTGAGACCACCAGAGATCGGGTACTCACCCCGCTTGGGGATCCTCTTGAACAGATTTTGGCAGTATTAATGGCATAGAGAAGGATAGTCGATTTGGCACCCCCAATTGACCCGATAGGGAGAAGATTTGACCCGAGTAAGAAGTGTGCGTACCATTCGGGTTCCCCTGGTCATAATACTCAGGAATGCTGGGCGCTGAAGCACAAGATTCAGAACATGATCGATAGTGGGGAGATCGTGGTAGAACAGCCAGAGTCACCAAATGTTAAAGTCAATCCCCTTCCTAAGCATGATGGGGAAGGGGTCAATATGGTGGAAGCCAGCGAAGCCGGAAGACCACCAAGGCTGAATTATATAAAGAGAATCGATGAGATGATTGGCATGACAAGTGATCAGAAGAACATACGAGGGACACCGATTAGGTTGGCGGGTCTGAGCAGGGGTATCACAGAGGCGCCTATCAGGTTAACGACTTTGAAACTTCTCATGGTTACAGCAAGACCACAAATCCCCATTAGCAGTCTGAAAACAGTACCGTGGAATTACAGAGGAGTATTAGAGGAGGCAGCCAGTAGTGCTTCTGTAACATCAAAGGGGAATCCTTTATATCTTCCAAGACGAGTCCTTGAGAGCAAAGGGAAGAAGAATGAAAAGATATCCGAGGAGAAAGCTATGGAATTATTAAGGAAGTTGAATCATTCAGTCAAGGTATTGAGCGAGGAATCGACTCTGACATCGATCATGGATTTGGTATTATCATCCGACGGTCACTGTAGAATTCTGGCCAAAGTCCTGGAAGAGGCACATATTCCCAAGGTGATTAGCAAAGAATGATTCGGCCATCTAGTGGACCATCTGTTAGAAAACAATGTAATATCGTTCACAGATGATGATATCCCCAAAGAGGGAAGGGGGCACCGGAAACCACTGCATATTGCGGCAATCTCATCGGGATATGTTATGAATGGGGTGCTAATTGATGGGGGATTAGCTTTGAATATCTGTCCATTCAGTACATTGAAAAAAATGAACGTCAATCCTAAGCGCCTGCGGGCCAGTTATTTGGTGGTACGAGTCTTTGACGGATCCCGGAAGGATACGATGGGGGAGATAGAATTGCCTGTGGAGATAGGGCCTTGTACTTTCGATATTTCATTCCAAGTCCTGGATATCGCGGCAAGTTATAACATGTTATTGGGAAGGCCATGGATACACATGGCCGGGGCAGTTCCTTCTACGCTACACTAGCAAATTAAGTTTATCATCGACGAGAATCTGGTGACGGTCTCTGCAGAGCGTAATGGCCCTTCTCCTTCCAGGAATGGCCTGCTGGTGATTAATTTGGACGAATCGGTGGTACCCGCCAGTTTTCAGGCGCTGGAAATCAATACTCCCCACTACAGATGTCTGGGGGCTCTGGCCGTAAAGCCTAAGGTCTCTCCTGAACTTACCTTTGTTGCTAGAGAAATGATGAAGATTAAGTTTCGATCTGGGCGAGGGTTGGGAAAGAGCAGTCAAAGAATTACTGAGCCTATTCAACTGCCCAATCAGATTGGCAAGACAGGGTTGGGGTATTATGGAGGCGTAGAACAGAAACACTCTCAAGGGGAGACCCCAACTCGATTGGCTGAAAGTCTGATGCCGAAAGTCAACAATGAACAAGGTACTGACAAGCCTGTGTCTGAGATAGGAGGTGAAAAATTGACCCCCACGAATGATGAGTCGGCCAAAAAGGAGAGTTTCCTGCAGGAGGTCATGCAACAGTTTGAAACCAAGTGTTATATCCCTGGACAGTCAATAAACAGTGGAAAAGGGAAGGATGTTGCCACGCCGTCAGGAGCCCAACAGAGTGTGCCTGTCATTAATTGGGCAGAGCTGACTATTCCTGAAGAGGTTATAAAGAAGGACCAATGCGATGTGGCTGTAGTTATCGAGGAAGTTTTTGATGCGAAGCCGCCTTTCATCTGTCGCATTCCGACCGATCTGACCACCGACAACTGGACGATGGAGCCCGTAATATCCAAACGAGGGTAAAATATAGCGTCAGGGTTGTATACCCCGGATGGTGGGGGATGAATAGATACCAGTTTTTGTCCCTTATTTTGAATTTTGCATAGTTATGTTATTTTGTCATGTTATTTTAAAGATGATCATTGTGGGAAAATGACTTATATATATGACAGATATTTTTGTTTCATGTCAGGTGTACCAATTTGAGTATTTCTTACCTAACAAACGATTTTTCGAATTTGAAAGATGACTATGATTTTGATATTGAGCTGGATTTCGATTTAATGGGCATTGAGCAGGATGAGACAGATAATGACGACATGCCTGACGAGATCAAAGGATGGGTCGAAGACAAACCCAAACCCAACTTAGACCAAACCATCACCATAAATATCGGAATCCCTGACAAACCCAAAGAGCTCAAGATAGGGACAGATTTGACCCCTAGCCAGAAAACATAAATAACCGAGTTGTTAAGCCAGTATGAGGATGATTTTACCTGGTCTCATGAGGATATGATCGGATTTTCCACCGACATTGTGGTACACCGGTTGCCCATCAAGGAGGGTTTCAAGCCTGTCAAGCAGAAACTAAGAAAGCTAAAACCGGAGTGGAGCTTGAAAGTGAAGGAAGAAATCGTCAAACAGTTCAAAGCTGAAATCATTATGGTGTCCACTTACCCGGAATGGCTATCTAATATAGTCCCAGTGGCTAAGCCTAGAGGGAAGGTGAGGGTATGTGTCGACTATAGAGATCTGAACAAGGCCAGTCTCAAGGACAACTTCCCAGTGCCTTTCATACACATCTTGGTGGATAACACAGCCCAATACGAGATGTACTCTTTTGTTGATTGCTTTGCGGGGTATCATCAGATAATGGTGGCAGAGGAAGACCGGGAAAAGACCGCTTTCATCACCCCTTGGGGCACCTTCTGTTATAGACGATTGGCCTTCGGTCTCACAAATGCAGGGGCTACTTATCAGAGAGTCATGATGGCCCTGTTCGACGACATGATGCACAAGGAGATAGAGGTCTATATGGATGACATTATCATGAAATCGAGGGTAGAATCTGATCATATAACCCATCTCAAAAAGCTATTCGATCGGCTCAAAAAATATAATTTCAAGCTCAATTCGGCAAAGTGTGCTTTCGGAGTGCAGTCGGGCAAGCTCTTGGGATTCTTGGTTAGTAATCGGGGCATTGAGTTGGATCCGGCGAAGATTAAGGCCATTGTGGATATGCCGGCACCTCGCACAGAAAAGGAGATAAGAGGATTTCTGGGAAGAATAAACTTCATCAGCCGCTTCATATCCCACTTGACAACTACATGCGAGCCGATTTTTAAACTGTTAAGGAAAGATGTTTCCCAAGAGTGGAATAAGCAATGCCAGAGAGCCTTTTAGACCATTAAGAAGCAGCTGACAGAAGCACCGGTGTTGGTACCCCCGAAGGATGGGATCCCTCTGTTTATGTATATATCGGTCAATGTCATTGCGATGGGATGTATGCTGGGACAGAAGAATGAATCAGGCAAAGAGCAGGCCATCTATTACCTCAGCAAGAGATTTAGCCAATGTGAACAGAATTACACCCCCATCGAAAGGACCTGTTGTGCTTTGGCGTGGGCTGCCGTGAGATTACAACACTATCTCCAGGGGCATACTACGTACCTGATATTGAGAATGGATCCCCTGAAGTATATCTTTGAAAGGCCCATGCTGAACTATCGATTGTCTAGATGACAGTTAATCTTACAGTAGTTCGACATCGTATACGTAACTCAGAAAGCCATGAAAGGGCAGGGAATTGCAGATCAGTTGTCAGAAATGCCAACAGGGGGGATGGAGCCTTTAAAAACTCCTTTACCGGGCGAAGATGTATTCTGGGTCTTACACACGAGATGTGATGACGAGGGGCATTTCTGGAAGTTGTATTTTGATGGTGCCGTGAATGCTGAAGGGGTAGGAGCCGGAGCAATCCTGGTCTCTATCACCGGAGAGCAATACCCCTTGGCCACTAAATTGCAGTTTAGTAATTCGAATAACACAGCTGAGTATGAGGGATGTATATTGGGACTCCGTTTTGCCCGCTATATGGGAGTGAAGAGACTAGCGGTGTTCGGGGATTCAGAGCTGGTAATCAGACAGGCGATCGGGGTGTATAGCACTAAGGAGCTCCGGTTACTTCCATACCACCGATGTGTTATCCAATTGATGCGAGAGTTTGAAGATATCGCTTTCCGACATATCCCCCGGGGGCGGAATGATTTTGCCGATGCATTGGCAACTCTGGCTTCCTTAATCCACATAATCAAAAGCAGGGACGTTCCACAAATTGAAATAGCGGTGCAGAATGCCCCGGCATACGAGGAGCATGTGGCAGTATTATCGGAGGAGGTGGTTCTGCCAAAGCAGCCTTGGTATCACAACATAAGGGAGTATCTGAGGGATAAATCCATTCCCGACCAAGCAAGCCGAGCTGAGAGGTTGAGAATCCAAAAGATGGCAATGAGGTTTTATCTGAGCGGGGATTCATTGTACAAGAGGGATGCCGGTTTAGGATTGTTGCGATGTGTAAATAAAACGCAGGCCCAAAAGATTATGGACAAAATACATGGTGGAGTGTGTGGGCCACACATGAGTGGACCGATGTTGGCCAAAAAGATCTTGAGAACGGGGCATTACTGGTTAACACTGAAAGCCGACTGCGATGATCATGTCAAACGATGTTACCAATGCTAGGCGCACGACAATGTAATCCATGCGCCTCCCAATGAACTACATTGTATGACCTCCCCTTGGCCATTCTCAATGTGGGGTATGGATGTAATCGGACTAGTAGAGCCTAAAGCAAGCAACATACACCAATTTATCTTCGTCATAATCGATTACTTCACTAAATGGGTAGAAGCAGCTTCTTTCCCCAAAGTAACTCAGGAGATCATCGTACGTTTCATCAGGAATAATGTCATTTGCCGATACGGGCAACCTGAGGTCTTAATCTCCGACAATGCCAAGAATTTGAACAATGCCCTCATGAAGGAATTATGTGACTAGTTTAAGATCAAACACCTCAATTCTGTCATTTACCATCCTAAGATGAATGGGGCAGTGGAGGCTGCAAATAAGAATATCAAGAAGATCATGGCGAGAATGTCTGCCAATCATCGGGGATGGCCAGATCTGCTACCTCTCACCCTGCTGGCGTACAGAACGTCGGTGCGTACTTCTACAAGGGCAACCCCTTACGCTTTGGTATACGGAATGGAGGTTGTTCTGCCAGTTGAGGTTGAGATGGCGTCCCTCAGAATCTTGATTGATGCTCAGATAAACGAGGAGGATTGAATGCAAAGTCGGGACGACCAATTGGCCCTAATTGATGAAAGGAGGGTGGCTGCTGTTTTGCACGGTCAGTTATATCAGCAAAGAATCTCTCGATCGTACGACAAAAAGATAAGACCTCAGAAGTTCAAGGAAAATGACCTAGTGCTAAAGAGAGTCATGCCTTGTCAAGACGAAGCCAAAGGGAAGTTTTTCCCGAGCTGGGAAGGACCTTTTGTGATTAAGAAAGTGCTGTCCGGAGGAGCCCTCATATTGCAAGAGATGGACGGTGAGGTGTTTCCACAGCCCATCAATTCTGACTCGGTGAAGTGGTTCTATGCTTAAAAAAAATCATCATTTTCTCCTCTTTCTTTGAAGAACGAACTACGTAGGACCTGATCTCCCGACTTGTGGGAGTACGTAGGCAGCCATCAGGGCACGGTCCATTTCTTTACAAAATAATACTTTCTCTAACCAAAACCGATTCCCAACAGCCAAAAAAACCTTCCTATACCCTCGAAACCTTCCCGAAACCAACCACCTAATCAGCTTCATCTCAAATGACATAACCGTAACCCATCCAAATAGTTAGCCAAAATCTAAGACTCAGTCCGATGAAATTAACAGGGTGTGTGGCAATATCTGTCAAATCTCCATCAAGACTTGAGAAGAGAAAGAAGGCGAAATATCAAAATCGTGGTTAGCTGGATAAAATGAGGATCCAATGAAAGGCAACGATACGACAAAAAAGGGAAAATGACTAAATTTAAATGCATGTCTATATATATAAGTCATTTTGTTACAAGATTTCTCTTTCGATAACCGATGAAACTGACATAGTCATCACGCCCCTCAAGCCAGAAATAGGGATGAAATCCAAGGTGGGCACATGAGTCGAGAAGCTCATGAAAGAGCAATAACCCGAATAGATCAAGAGATGAAAGGGCTCCTCAATAGCCGATAAGAATTCTATCTAGGAAGCTAGATCAATACAACTCATGGGACAGAACAAAAATTGCATGGCTATGTCGTGGCTGAAGCAAAACCCACGGCGACGGAAATGACCGATGGGGCTGAGATGGCTCATAAACCATGCATACAACAAAACAGAGCTCCCTCTGAATACTCTGCCTCGGAAAGACTGACAATATGAGGCTGACATGTAGGTGTCTGCTAGTATCATGGGAATAATGGTGTGATCCTTCTGAAGGGCTCTAGTGGCCGCAATAACTCGCATATCCAACAGATCGGATCCGGCTGGCAGATACAAAACTGAGATAACACAAGCCATCAAAACATCTACTCTCAAAGCGCCCCAACGCTCCTCAGATACGAAAAAATCACCAGAGAATAGATGAAAACTGTCGGTGAGCCGAATCGGTCAATCAAGAAATGAAGGGGAACTAGACGGTCTGATGTGATCATCGATAACAGAACTGTCCTCCGCAACCCAGTAAAAGTAAAGAACTGACGGCGCATGGAACCAGCTGTGACCCTGGCACAAGGACCATCCAAAGACAAGCCGGTAAAGCGGGCATACTCCTCGAGAGTAGGGGTCAGCTCCACTGACCCTAATCTGAACGCCTGACGGGCAGGGGCCCAATAGCTCAGAATACCCTCCGCGAAGCCCGCTGGCACCTGAAAGGATAATAAGGACCAGGAATGTCCCAGAAGACCATCTGCAATAACCCTGTCGCCCGGCGACAAACTGTCCAACCAGCGGAAAAGCCTGCCAACCAACCCTGTGGGAGGACCGAGATCCAAATGTACCACGGCGTCTGGTGATGACATCTGTAAAAAATAGTGTCAAAGGGACTGTGCAGGGGTCATTTTCTATCCATGAATAAAAAGCATGCATTATACAGTTAATAATAGGGCAATTGAATTGTCATAATGATTAAACTGTGCATAAATAAATAAAGGAGTTCAATACATAGTGCATGAAATGGAAAAAGAAATTGAACAGGTTCGAGTACAAAAAAGCCCTATCATATCAAGATCTACTCAAAAGTAATATCGTCTATGAAGTCGGGGTTCTCAAACTGATCCCCCGGAGTAGAAGTCGAAGTCGAAGCCCCGAAGTTAATATCTGGGATATATGGGTGCACTGGAGCATCAGATGAGCTCGGGCCTGCATCGAAACCCGCACTGTCAGGGTCATACGCATAAGCATCCTCTGGGGTCCGGCCTAACACCCGAAGATATAAGGATAGTTGGTCCACCTGGCGGGTCAGAGTAACAATCTGCTCAGCATGGGTAGGAGCCCGAACACAGGTAGCCCAATCAGTCATCATCACCGATCTAGAGACCATATCTCCGAGGAAAAAGGTGGCCCGAGTCTGAGGACCGATAGTGCGGGGCACCCACCAGGTACGGAAAGCCTCACTCGTGCTGGGACCTGAAGAAAGTGTCAGGCCATCCTCTCCCTCCAGCATAATCTCTGAGGGCTGATGTATTTCCCAGGAGCTTCCACAAAGATTACCACATATTCAGGGAATTGAGCATCAGATTGATTTCGTACTCGGTGCTACCATTCTGAACTATCCATCCTATCAAAATAATCCCGAGGAGACTAAGGAGTTACAGCAACAGGTGGGCAAATTAATGGAGAAAGGGTTCGTAAGGGAAAGCATGAGTCCGTGTGCAGTTCCAGTGATCTTAGTGCCAAAAAAGGATGGGAAATGGCGGATGTATATCGATTGTCGTGCGGTAAATAATATTACGGTAAAATATCGACATCTCATTCCTCGTTTAGATGACATGTTAGATGAATTTCATGGGTCATGCATATTTTCTAAAATTAATTTGAAAAGTGGTTATCATCAAATTAGAATGCAAGAGGGTGATGAATGGAAAACTGTTTTCAAAACAAAATATGGGTTATATGAGGGGTTAGTGTTATCTTTTGGTTTAACTAATGCTCCTAGTGCTTTCATGAGACTAATGAACCATGTTTTGTGATCATTCATTGAAAATTTTGTGGTAGTTTATTTTGATGATATTTTGATATATAGCAAAAACTTGGACGAACATGCATTGTATTTAAAATATGTTTTAGATGTTCTTAGAAAAGGGAAGTTGTTTGCTAATATGGATAAGTGCATGTTTTGTACGGATAGAGTTGTGTTCCTTGGCTTTGTTGTAAGTTCACAGAGAGTACAAGTTGATGAGGAGAAGATACCTGCGATTCGTGAATGGCCGAGTCTGTAATATCCGTGAATTTCCATGTCATTATTAATTAAACGTATGCTATTTAAATTTTTTTTTTTTCCGATGAGTTGATTTTGTGTGACTAATTTAAATTAGTAATCAAATTCTAAAGTTTTAATATCAAATGATATGATAAGTTGTTTCTTAGTTAAATATTCAATTGAATTGAATATAGAGAGTAAATTCAATTGTTGTACATTAATTATAAGTCCATTGGATTTTGGTTTGGTATGTGTAATTGTCTGCTGGGTAAATGATGAAACAAAAAGGTGTAGTCAAATCCTAGCCTTCTTTTCATTAGGTCACTCAAAAAAAAATTTATTTATCCCATGCAAACCGCCGGCTAGGAGAGGAAGAAGGAGGGAGTAAAATATTTTTTTTCCCATTTTAGTAAATTAGGATATTTATTTAGAGTTTTGTGAAGATTTTTCCCAAACTTCTCAAAAACCTTTGTGTAAAGCATTTAGGTTTGAGTAAAACCATGGGATATCAGGTAATTGGGTGATTTCATTTTCTCTATAAATGTAGCTAGCATAAATCGGAGAGAAGGTTGCTAATTTTAATTTTCTAAGTGTGAGGAAATTTTAGAGAAAGTTGAGAGAAAAGTTTTGAGATATAGGGAAAAAAAATCTCTGGAGAGCAAATAGAGGAAAATAGCTTCGAAATATTAAAGTGAAGGGAGAAATAGTTCATGCAGCCTCCATTCATATCATACTTTGGAAAGCTTAAAAGAAGAGCATCAAAGAGAAGGTATAATGTTCATTATTTAAACCGCATTTGTATGATAGATCTTGTATGCTTGGGTTCATGCTTGTTGTAAGCATAAGAATCTAGGTGTTATGTGCAAAATTTGATTTTGGTAGCAAAAAGGGTATTTTTCATAAAGTTTGTAGTATATTTAAACCAAGGATGATTTTTTTTGTGTTTGGAAAAATAGATCTAAATACATGATATTGTAGAACATTTTATCTTGATGAATTAGAGACTTGAATCACCAAAATATGATGTATGGTTTAAAAGTTATGCACTTTGGAAGTTTAGTTGTGCTATAATCATTGATAAAAAAAAAATTTTAAATCATGAATATTTAATTATTTTTATTTCTTTATGTTCTAAAATAATTATTTTGTGTTGTGTAAAATTTTTGGAAAAAAATGGAGGTGTTTAAAATTTATTTGAGGATCAAATATTTGCTTCATGTTGCTTTAACAAAACACAACACACTGTTACTGTTGCAAGAAGAAAAAAAAATGGGCCACGTATGGCGCGCACCCTATTTTTTTTCTCTGAAGCTGAGATCAAAACGACAGCCATGGCTGCGTTTTGATAAGGCGGGCGCGAGTGGCGCGTGGGGCGCGTCAGACAAGCTGGTTAATTACCAGCGTGCCCCTGACCTTTCCGGATAATGCCCTCCGTGTCCCCTGGGTTATTACCAGCGTACCCCTGCCTTTTTAAGAAATACCGAACGTGTCCTTGACACGTGTAAGTACCTCCGTGCCCCTGAACAATTTTTTTAAAAAAACAATTTGAATGATATTTGGGACTTTAATTTATACTTTTTCCAAACAGAATTAATTATTGAGTTTAATATTTACAACCTTAAGTATTAACTCAGTTGATTAAATTTATGTTTTTAATTTCATAAATAAGAGTAAGCTAATTATTTATTATTGAATAATAAATAAGGGTCATAAATTTATTCATTATTATTTAAGTACTATTAAATAATAATAGAAGAATTATAAAATGAAATTGGGTAATTATTATTTAATTCACCTTTTACTAATAAAGTAATTATAATTGGTTATTATTTAATAAATTAATAACCAAGGGAGTTTAATTGATTTCTATTTGTTTAACATCAGATGGTGATTAAATTTGATTAGACTAATCAAATATTTATTAAATAATTATTATAAGTTGATTAAGACCTTAATAAGTGTCCAACACTTGAGGGAAATATTTTCTAACTTATTTAATTATTAACCTAAAATGATTGAGGGTCTATAAGGTTAATAATATTGAATTGACTTATGTGAATTATGTGTAAGACATATGTGATAGATAAGTTTCCTTAGTGAACGTATAAACGTGCAAGTACGCAATACTAATTGATAGACCAACTTTACCAATGTTAGGTCCTTCAAAGCTATTTAATTAAAGCTAAAATTGTTGTAGCTGAGCTGTTAGGCAAGTTTACTTGAACCAATTCTTGTATTTACTTTGATAATGCAAATTGTTTATTTAAGCTTGAATTTCAATTCCAAGCATCCTATAAGTGGTTTAATTACTTCAAAATTATTCCACATCGATATTATTGTTATTCGTACTTTGTGCAATTGAGCCCGTACAGTTATTGACTTGTACTTTACTTAAGTTTTAGTATTTAAAGAACTGTTCAGACTTAAGTCTAAGCCATTGTTCGGCTAGACACTTATGTTAAATATTTTCTAAAAGCTATCCGAACCATTGAGGGTGTGGATTCTTGGATAGTTATGGACATCCCTGTATTATAGGGAAGTACATGTATCTAATATAAGATACAACCTTCAGAAATTGAATGTTATGCATACACATGGTGTACAAGAGGCTGATCCCCTCGAGTACGTATTTCTGGCAGTAACCATTGGGTCAACCAGCTACTGATTCTAGTGGAAGTTATATCTCACAGTCCATTTGACTATCTCGATTCCAACGGCAAAACATTGTTCTTACTTATGATATTCATATTGTTGAATTGTTTTCAGCTATTCCTTTCATTCATGATATATTATTTCTTGTTGTTATTTAAATTTGTTGAGCAAACTAGTTGCTCACCCTTGCTATATCATGAACATTATTGCAGTGAAACCCGAGACCTCTGGGAAGGACAAGGGTAAAGGAAAGATGACTTGATAGTCTCCAAGAAGCAGCCGTAGTTTTATTACTTAGTTTAATTAATTGTTGTGTAACCTAAACCCTACGAACTTAATTTAGGGTATTTGTGTACTATTATTGTAAGGTTCCGTATTCTGGGATTAGTAACACCTTTTCCATAAACAACATATGTTTATCATTCCGCATTTTAGTTATCCTATATTATTTGGTGGTGAATGTTGGTATTGTTTCGTGATAACCGAATCCGGGTGATTAGATCCCGTATTTGGGGATGTCACAAGTTGGTATCAAAGCCTGTAGGTTATAAACGATAGGATTGCGAAACCTAGATTATAACCTTCGTAGTAAACTCGTATTGAGTGTTAGGAGATCAATCGAGGAGATTTATCATATGTGGTTTTGATGAATTGGGAAATCCATCGAGTCGAGTAGTACCCAATGAAATATAATCTCATTTATTCAATGAATATATTTTATTGCCGTACTAATGTTGATTTTCGGTGTGATTGTATGATGCCTGAGGTAGGTGGATCTAGTGGAGTGTAGAAGGAGGAAGAGGTATTTACGGACATCCCCGTGGATACCGAACAGCTGAGCGGGTATGCACCGGTTGCACCCGTACTGTCCGACTCCGAGCCAGAGGAGGATGAGATGGTGGTGTCAGTAGAGCCTGTTGGGGAAGGAGTCATAGGATCCGGCAATCCAGACGGTGACGAGGATTTGATGTCGACAGATGACCCTGCATGGAGTGCAGAACCTGTTGGAGTTGACGAGATACCTGAGGATGGGTCTCCTTTCTACCATCACTTCCAGACGGATCTACTCATGGAGTACTCCAGTCGCAGAGGAGAGTTGGAGCTTACCGTGGAGCAGCGGGGAAACCGTATTGCTCATCTAGAAGAGCAGAATGCTCTGCATCAGCATATGGAGGACTTGTACCGAGACAAGGCCTACCAGAAGGGAGGAGAATTGGCCAAGAGCCGGCAGTTGGGACAGAAGGTCTCACAACTGGAATCTATAGTACAGCAGTTGATGAATGAGAATCATCAGTTGCGACAGGCAGCAGAGAGGTCAGATGCTAGGGAATCAGTGCATCAGGCCACCAAGATGGTGCTCGAAATAGTGCGAGCAGATCGGGCTCAGTTGGAGGAGTCAGGGTTACGTGCCACCAGGAGAGTGGAGGCATGGGAGTATGCTATGATTGTGGCATGGGGCAGAGTCCGCTCTAGAGTCAGAAGGCACCCTAGGGAGACAGGCCACAGCAGGCGTGTAATTTTGCGCCGAGAGGTCTACAGGATAGTTCGTCAGGAGTACCGCCGAGCTGTCCGCAGGGCCATCCACCGCAGCAGGAGATGATTGGTTATTTCTACCTTATTTGTTTTGTAGTAGTGAGTCCCACCTTTTGTTTCTAGTAGGGACGATTTCAGTGTTGTGAATCCTTATGCATGTTGTACGCATAGGATGGTAGTTAAACCCCCAACTTTTGATATTTTAGAGGGGTAGATATTAGTGAATCCTCACTTTTGTTCACTAAAGGATAGTTGGTGGTAGGCAACTTGTGCCTTAAGCATTTATAGCAGTATGCCATGACTGAGTCTGTACTTGAACCTTGGGATATGAATATAAATGCAGTTATATCCTTGTTTAAATTAATGTGCATGATAGATGTTTGACTTTAACTGTTGGCTTAACTAACAATGAAGCGTTGATCTATGAGCGTAAGTCTGAGGGTTGCTCTTAAGCAGATCATGCCACCCAGGAAACAACTACCCCGTAGCAGGAACAATGCAGTTCCAGAGTCACAAAGCGAGGTTGGGGATCAACCCAATCCTATGAGAATGTTTGCAGAGATGTTGGCGGAAGCCATGCAAAACAGACCCGCATCGACATCAGTGCCACCAGCACCCCAGCCAGCGCCACAAGTCACTCCGCACCTGGCTAACTTCAAGTATTTCAAACTTGTTGGACCGCCGGAGTTCAAGGGCACTCTTAACCCGTTTGAAGCTCAGACTTGGATCGAGGAAATTAAGAAAGTCTTCGAGGTCGCAAGAGTGGCCGAAGAACAGATGACGAGCTTTGCCACCTTCATGATGAAGGGGGAGGCAAACTATTGGTGGAAGGCCAACAGGGGCCGAGCTGGAGAAGGCATTGTCGCGTGGGAACGCTTTAAAGAGATGTTCTTGGAAAACTACTTTCCGGAGAGCATGAAACAAGAGATGGAGGTCAAATTTCTGGAACTAAAGCAGGAAAGTATGTCCGTGGCTGAGTACGCGACTAGGTTTAACGAGTTGGCACGGTTTGTAACTCACCAAGTTGACACAGAGGAAAGGAAAGCTCGTAGGTTTGAGCTAGGTTTGAAACCATGGGTATATCGTTCTGTTGCGGTATTAAAAATCAAGACATTTGCAGAACTGTTGGAAAGGGTGATCATTGCAGAGGGTGGAAGTGAGGCCCTGGCTAAATACAATCAAGAAAAGAAGAAGGGTCATGAGGGCCAGAAGGCAGGAAGCAGCGGGGGCAGTAACCCCAATAAACGTAAGTGGATCAAGAGTCAGTCATCCGGAGGGAACAAATCTGGAGGAGAGGCGAAGAAAACAGGCAGGTGCAGCAATTGTGGTAAAAACCACACGGGGGAATGCACGAAGGGAAAAAGTGTCTGCTATAGCTGCGGGCAGCAGGGGCACATGGCCCCGCAGTGCCCAAAGAAGATGAAAGGAGGATGTTTCTCCTGTGGAGCATTCGATCACCATGCCAAGGACTGCCCGAAAAGGAAGGGCGACGCGGGAAGTGGAAACCGCAACAACAACAACAACAACAATCACAACAACAACAGCAGGCTGAACAGTGGAGGTCCAGCCAGTCAGGCCAACCGACCCATAGCACGCACTTTCAATATGACTGTACAGGATGCAGTCGACTCCAAAGACGTGGTGTCAGGTATCATCCCGATTAATGATATTAATGCATATATATTGTTTGATTCGGGCGCTACCTGCTCTTTTATTTCTGAAGAGTTTGCAACGAAATTAGACTTACCTCAAGAAAAGTTAGAACAACTTATGAACATAGAAGTAGCAAACAAAGAAATCATTCCCGTATACTTCATTCATAGGAACTATTGTGCTGACTTGCGAGGGATTAAACTTAACGTGGACTTGATACCAATTCGTTTGGGAGAATTCGACGTTATCCTTGGGATGGATTGGTTATCGAGTCATGGAGCAGTAATCGATTGCAAGAAGAAGTGTGTACACCTGAAGACTCCGAATACGTCGAAGGTGGTATTCTACGGTAGTAAATCGCTGAGATAATCCTGTTGTCTGACGATGATGCAAGCACGAAAGTTTCTTAGGAAAGGGTGCACAGGTTATCTGGCCCATGTGGTTGATATTCGACGAGTCGGGGGTGAACTGAGTCAGATACCTGTAGTGAGGGAATTCGCCGATGTCTTCCCAGACGACCTGTCGGGGTTACCACCGGACAGAGAGATGGAGTTTGTTATTGATTTGGTACCGGGGACCGCACCGATATCAAAGGCACCGTACCGTATGGCACCAGTTGAAATGAAGGAGCTGATGGTTCAGTTGCAGGAGTTGTTAGGCAAGGGTTACATCAAACCGAGTGTGTCACCATGGGGAGTGCCGGTTCTGTTTGTAAAGAAGAAGGATGGTTCAATACGGCTTTGTATCGACTACCGGGAATTGAACAAGGCCACAATTAAGAATAGGCATCCGCTGCCCAGAATAAACGATCTGTTTAATCAACTTAAGGGAGCGAAACACTTTTCGAAGATTGACTTGAGGACGAGTTATCATCAACTAAAGGTGAGAGAAGAGGATATCCCGAAGACAGCATTGAGGACTCGTTATGGACATTTCGAGTTTATGGTAATGTCATTTGGGCTGACGAATGCCCAAGCGGCATTCATGGATATGATGAACAGGGTGTTTAAGCAGTACTTGGACAAGTTTGTAGTCGTATTCATCGATGACATTTTGGTGTATTCAAGGACGGAGGAAGAGCATGCAGAACACTTACGGATTGTATTGGAGGCTCTAAGGAGAGAGATTCTGTACGCAAAGTTCTCGAAGTGTGAATTTTGGTTGCAGAGGGTGCAGTTTCTAGGTCACGTGATAGACAAGGACGGTGTTTCGGTGGATCCAGCGAAGGTAGAAGCAGTTATCGATTGGGGACAGCCGAAGAAGCCAACGGAGATCAGGAGTTTCTTAGGGTTAGCAGGATACTACCGGAGAATCATCCAGGATTTTTCAAAGTTAGCATCATCGTTAACCAATCTTACCCGAAAAATAGAGAAGTTTGTTTGGACAGAAAAATGTGAAGAGAGTTTTATGGAGTTAAAGAGGAGACTAAGTCAGGCACCGGTGTTGGCTTTACCGGACGACACTGGGGGTTTTGTGGTGTATAGTGATGCGTCACACAAGGGTCTTCGCTGTGTGTTGATGCAGCACGGCAAGGTTATTGCGTACGCTTCACGTCAGTTAAAGGACTACGAGAAGGGCTACCTGACTCATGACTTGGAATTATCAGCAGTGATTTTCGCTTTAAAGATTTGGAGGCAGTACCTATATGGTGAGAAGTGCGAGATATACACCGACCATAAAAGTCTGAAGTATATCTTCACTGAGCAGGAACTGAACATGAGGCAACGACGATGGTTGGAGTTAATCAAGGATTACGACTGTGAAATTCTGTACCATCCGGGCAAAGCCAATGTAGTAGCAGATGCCTTGAGCAGGAAAGGCCGAGATAAATTAATGAAGCTGACAACTCAGGAAGAGTTGATCAAAGATTTTGAACGTCTGGAATTGGAGATCAAGTATCCGATGGAGACGAATGAGCAGTTATTTGCGGTAGCAGCAAGCCCAACCTTATTGGACAAAGTTAAAGAGGCTCAGGAAAAGGACAAAGATTGTGATATAATTAAGAAGCGAATTGTCGAGGGTGAGGAGCTTAAGTACAAAATGGATAGCAAAGGATTGCTAAGGTTTGAAGGGAGAGTCTGGATACCATTGGACTCGGAGCTGAGAAAAGAAATTCTTCAAGAGGCTCACAGTACAAGGTATTCAGTGCATCCCGAGAGCACAAAGATGTACCAAGACTTACAGCAGTACTTTTGGTGGCCGAACATGAAGCGAGAAGTGGCAGAGTGTGTCAACCGATGTCTGACATGTCAGTGGGTTAAAGCAGAGCACCAGCGACCGAGCGGACTGCTTCAACCATTGGAGATTCTAGGGTAGAAGTGGGAGCACATCACAATGGATTTTGTGGTGGGTCTACCACCGACACAAAAGGGTTTGGACGCTATCTGGGTTATAGTAGATCGTCTGACCAAGTTCGCCCATTTTCTACCGATCAAGATACGATACAAATTGGATCGGTTAGCAAAGCTCTATGTGAAAGAGATAGTGTCATGACATAGAGTGCCGGTATCGATTGTGTCCGACAGGGACCCGCGCTTCACGTCAAATTTTTAGAGAAGTCTGTAGGCAATGATGGGAACACATTTGAGGTTGAGAACGGCATATCATCCTCAAACTGACGGCCAGAGCGAGTGAACAATTCAGACTCTG
Organism: Aralia elata; assembly: GCA_034770075.1. Lineage (NCBI taxonomy): Eukaryota > Viridiplantae > Streptophyta > Magnoliopsida > Apiales > Araliaceae > Aralia > Aralia elata. Next base: position 45,614,486 of record CM068388.1, on the reverse strand, counting down.
GAGGATATGCTTTGAGCGGTCGTGATGGACTTAAAGGGCAGTTGGGACGACCATTTGCCACTGGTAGAGTTCGCTTACAACAACAGCTATCACGCTAGTATCGGCATGCCACCTTACGAAGCACTATATGGGAGGAAGTGTCGAACACCGTTGTGCTGGGACGAGGTCGGTGAGCGAAGACTGTTCAGTCCTGAAATGGTCCAGCACACTGCAGACACCGTGCAACTGATCAGAAATCGGTTGGTAGCAGCCCAAAACCGTCAGAAGAAGTACGCGGATTTACATCGCCAAAAGCGGGACTTTGACGTGGGCAACTTTGTATTTTTGAAGGTATCTCCTTGGAAGGGAAAGATCCGTTTTGGCAAGAAGGGCAAGTTAAGCCCTAGGTTTGTAGGACCATTTGAGGTTCTGAAGCGAGTTGGTGAAGTGGCGTACGAGGTAGCATTACCTCCTGAGCTGGAGCACATTCACAACATGTTCCATGTGTCAGTGTTGCGGCCGTACAAACCGGACTACAAACACGTCATCTCCTATGAACTAATTCAAGTCGAGAAGGATTTATCGTATGAAGAGATACCTGTCCAGATACTCGATAGGAAGGAACAGAAGCTGAGGAATAAGATAATTCATTTCGTTAAGGTACTTTGGTGGAATCACGCAGTTGAAGAAGCTACGTGGGAACTCGAGGAGAAGATGAGAGCGAACTATCCGTTTTTATTTGAGTAACCTTATTTTTGCAATTCCGAGGACGGAATTTTTATAAGGGGGGGAGGATGTAATATCCATGAATTTCCATGTCATTATTAATTAAAGGTATGCTATTTAAATTTTTTTTTTCCGATGAGTTGATTTTGTGTGACTAATTTAAATTAGTAATCAAATTCTAAAGTTTTAATATCAAATGATATGATAAGTTGTTTCTTAGTTAAATATTCAATTGAATTGAATATAGAGAGTAAATTCAATTGTTGTACATTAATTAATATAATTGTTAATTAATGTAAATAATTTGATGTAGAAATAATAATTATAAGTCCATTGGATTTTGGTTTGGTATGTGTAATTGTCTGATGGGTAAATGATGAAACACAAAGGTGTAGTCAAATCCTAGCCTTCTTTTCATTATGTCACTCAAAAACAAATCTATTTATCCCATGCAAACCGCCGGCTAGGAGAGGAAGAAGGAGGGAGTAAAATATTTTTTTTCCCATTTTAGTAAATTAGGATATTTATTTAGAGCTTTGCGAAGATATTTCCCAAACTTCTCAAAAACCTTTGGGTAAAGCATTTAGGTTTGAGTAAAACCATGGGATATCAGGTAATTGGGTGATTTCATTTTCTCTATAAATGTAGCTAGCATAAATGGGAGAGAAGGTTGCTAATTTTAATTTTCTAAGTGTGTGGAAATTTTAGAGAAAGTTGAGAGAAAAATTTTGAGATCTAGGGAAAAAAAATCTCTGGAGAGCAAATAGAGGAAAATAGCTTCGAAATATTAAAGTGAAGGGAGAAATAGTTCATGCAACCTCCATTCATATCATACTTTGGAAAGCTTAGAAGAAGAGCATCAAAGAGAAGGTATAATGTTCATTATTTAAACCGCATTTGTATGATAGATCTTGTATGCTTGGGTTAATGCTTGTTGTAAGCATGAGAATCTAGGTGTTATGTGCAAAATATGATTTTGGTAGCAAAAAGGGTATTTTTCATAAAGTTTGTAGTATATTTAAACCAAGGATGATTTTTTTTTGTGTTTGAAAAAATAGATCTAAATACATGATATTGTAGAACATTTTATCTTGATGAATTAGAGACTTGAATCACCAAAATAGGGTGTATGGTTTAAAAGTTATGCACTTTGGAAGTTTAGTTTGTGCTTTAATCATTGATAATAAAAAAAATAAAAAAAATTTAAAATCATGAATATTTAATTATTTTTATTTCTTTATGTTCTAAAATAATTATTTTGTGTTGTGTAAAATTTTTGAAAAAAAATGGAGGTGTTTAAAATTTATTTGAGGATCAAATATTTGCTTCATGTTGCTTTAACAAAACACAACACACTGTTACTGTTGCAAGAAGGAAAAAAAAAATGGGCCACGCATGGCGCGCGCGCCCTACTTTTTTTCTCTGAAGCTGAGATCAAAACGACAGCCATGGCTGCGTTTTGATAAGGCGGGCGTGAGTGGCGCGTGGGGCGCGTCAGACACGCTGGTTAATTACCAGCGTGCCCCTGACCTTTCTAGATAATGCCCTCCGTGTCTCCTGGGTTATTACCAGCATACCCCTGCCTTTTTAAGAAATACCGAACGTGTCCTTGACACGTGTAAGTACCTCCGTGCCAATGAACAATTTTTTTTTTAAAAAAAAAATTGAATGATATTTGGGACTTTAATTTATACTTTTTCCAAACAGAATTAATTATTGAGTTTAATATTTACAACCTTAAGTATTAACTCAGTTGATTAAATTTATGTTTTTAATTTCATAAATAAGAGTAAGCTAATTATTTATTATTGAATAATAAATAAGGGTAATAAATTTATTCACTATTATTTAAGTACTATTAAATAATAATAGAAGAATTATAAAATGAATTTGGGTAATTATTATTTAATTCACCTTTTACTAATAAAGTAATTATAATTGGTTATTATTTAATAAATTAATAACCAAGGGAGTTTAATTGATTTCTATTTGTTTAACATCAGATGGTGATTAAATTTGATTAGACTAATCAAATATTTATTAAATAATTATTATAAGTTGATTAAGACCTTAATAAGTGTCCAACACTTGAGGGAAATATTTTCTAACTTATTTAATTATTAACCTAAAATGATTAAGGGTCTATAATGTTAATAATATTGAATTGACTTATGTGAATTATGTGTAAGACATATGTGATAGATAAGTTTCCTTAGTGAACGTATAGACGTGCAAGCACGCAGTACTAATTGATAGACCAACTTTACCAATGTTAGGTCCTTCAAAGCTATTTAATTAAAGCTAGAATTGTTGTAGCTGAGCTGTCAGACAAGTTTCCTTGAACCAATTCTTGTATTTACTTTGACAATGCAAATTGTTTATTTAAGCTTGAATTTCAATTCCAAGCATGTTGTAAGTGGTTTAATTACTTCAAAATTATTCCACATTGATATTATTGTTATTCGCACTTTGTGTAATTGAGCCCGTACAATTATTGACTTGTACTTTACTTAAGTTCTAGTATTTAAAGAACTGTTCAGACTTAAGTCTAAGCCATTGTTCGGCTAGACACTTATGTTAAATATTTTCTAAAAGCTATCCGAACCATTGAGGGTGTGGATTCTTGGATAGTTATGGACATCCCTGTATTATAGGGAAGTACATATATCTAATATAAGATACAACCTTCGGAAATTGAATGTTATGGATACACATGGTGTAAAAGAGGCTGATCCCCTCGAGTACGTATTTCTGGCAGTAACCATTGGGTCAACCAGCTACTGATTCCAGTGGAAGTTATATCTCACAGTCCATTTGACTATCTCGATTCCAACGGCAAAACATTGTTCTTACTTATGATATTCATATTGTTGAATTATTTTCAGCTATTCCTTTCATTCATGATATATTATTTCTTGTTGTTATTTAAACTTGCTGAGCAAACTAGTTGCTCACCCTTGCTATATCATGAACATTATTGCAGTGAAACCCGAGTCCTCTGGGAAGGACAAGGGTAAAGGAAAGATGACTTGATAGTCTCCAAGAAGCAACCGTAGTTTTATTACTTAGTTTAATTAATTGTTGTGTAACCTAAACCCTACAAACTTAATTTAGGGTATTTGTGTACTATTATTGTAAGGTTCCGTATTCTGGGATTAGTAACACCTTTTCCATAAAGAACATATGTTTATCATTCCCCATTTTAGTTATCCTATGTTGTTTGGTGGTGAATGTTGGTATTGTTTCGTGATAACCGAATCTAGGTGATTAGAACCCGAATTTGGGGGCGTCACAGAGTCCAACAAATGTGAGTCAAGTTCATAGCTTCCATGGACTTGTGAGTTTTTATCAGCGATTCGTGAGGAATTTCAGCGAAATAACAGCACCACTTACTGAAGTGATTAAGAAAAGTGTGGGTTTTAAGTGTGGTGATGAACAGGAAGAAGCATTTAATTTAATTAAAATAATTTGACTAATGCTCCTTTACTTGTATTACCTAATTTTACTAAAACTTTCGAAATTGAGTGTGATGCTTCAGGGTTAGGGATTGGAGCTGTGTTGATGCAAGAAGGAAAACCTGTGGCATACTTTAATGAGAAATTGAATGGTGCGGGTTTGAATTATCCGACATATGATAAAGAGCTATATACGTTAGTTAGAGCGTTGGAGACGTGGCAAAACTACCTATGGCTGAAGGAATTCGTGATTCACATAGATCATGAATCGTTGAAGTATTTGAAAGGTCAGCATAAGTTGAACAAATGACATGCACGATGGATGGAGTTTATTGAGACATTTCCACACGTCATCAGGTATAAGCAAGGTAAAGAGAATGTCGTTGCTGATGCTTTATCTCGAAGGTATGTGTTATTAAATACTCGTGATACAAAACTGCTTGGGTTTGAACGCATTAAAGAATTATATGGTGATGACCTTGATTTTGGTGTAGAGTTTAAATCGTGTGAAAAGAATGGTGTAGCTAGATATTTTAAAGTTGATGGTTTTCTGTTTAAAGAAAATAAATTATGTATACCTGCATGTTCTTTACATGAGTTGTTGATTAGAGAGTCATATGGGGGAGGTCTAATGGGTCATTTTGGTGTGGAAAAGACTTTATCTGTTTTAAAAGAACACTTTCATTGGCCTCATATGAAACGAGATGTAAAAAGAATTTGTGATAAATGCATTACTTGTCGACAATCTAAGTCTCGTGTTCAACCTCATGGATTGTATATACCATTGCCAATACCTAATAAACCTTGGGTTGATATATCTATGGATTTTGTGTTGGGTTTACTTAGGTCTAAGCATGGTCATGATTCGATATTTGTGGTCGTTCATAGGTTTTCGAAAATGGCACATTTTATTCCATGTCACAAAACTAATGACGCTTCCTATATAGGTGATATGTTCGTTAGGGAAATTGTTAGATTGCATTGTATGCCTAGAACAATTGTTTTTGATAGAGATACTAAGTTCTTAAGTTATTTTTGGAAGACCTTGTGGTGTAAGTTAGGTACTAAATTGTTATTTTCCACTACTTGTCACCCACAAACTGATGGTCAAACATAAGTAGTTAATAGAATTTTATCTGCATTGTTAAGGGATATTATCAAGAAGAATGTTAAAGTTTGGGAAGAGTGTCTACCGCATGTTGAGTTTTCATATAATCGATCTGTTCATTCTGCTACACAATTTTCACCATTTAAAATTGTTTATGGTTTTAATCCTTTGACACCATTGGATTTATTGCCATTACCTATTTCCGAATTTACTAACATGGATGGGAAGAAAAAGGCTGAATTTGTTAAGCAGATACATGAGAAAGCCAGACTTAACATCGAGAGGAGGACGGAGCAATATGTGAAATAGGCTAACAAGGGTCGTCGACACGTTATTTTTGAACCAGGAGATTAGGTGTGGTTACAATGCGGAAGGAGAGATTTCCGGCTCAAAGACGATCAAAATTGCTTCGAAGGGGAGATGGTCCTTTTCAAGTTCTCGAGTGCATAAATGACAATGCATACAAATTAGATTTACCAAGTGAGTATAATGTTAGTGCCACATTTAACGTTACTGATTTAAGTCCGTTTGATGTAGGTGATGATTTGAGGACAAATCCTTTTCAAGAGGAGAGGAATGATGAGGACATGCCTAGCTCAGATAAGAATGGGAGTCATAGAGGCCAAATGTGGGTGGATCAAGTCCAAGTGCCAATTGGTCCAGTTACGAGGTCGCGAGCTAAACGATTCAAAGAAGGACTTAACGGATTAATTCAAAATTTATGGAATGAAAAGAATTCGTGGGCGAAGGATGAGTCTAAGTTCGTTATGTTGTTACAAGAAATTAGTTCAAAATGAGCAAAACAAAATGGATTAGACAGGAGTTCTAAGCCACGACGCGCCGTTCTCGGGGCCGCGACGCGCGTATGAGCCGCAACGCGCTTATTTGTGGGTCGCGGCGCACAAATTCTGTTCCACATTCCAGATTTCTTTTAAGCGCAGATTTGCACGGGATTTCAAGATTTTTAGTTATGATTTTGTTTTCAATTCTAATTAGAAGATATATTAGATAAGATTTTGTTTCCAAATCAATTTGTTTATTCCTTATCAATTAGGGTTACCTTTTGGGTAATATAAATAAGGATTGACTAATTTTATTGAATAACAATTATTATTCTGAGTTTTTATACAATTGAGAGCTATTCTATACTTTTGGTTCTTTGAAGGATTTTCTAAGTTATTATTCTTATTTTTTCTTTTGAGATTCATAATTAACTTATCATACAACAAATCACAGTTGTGTGTGGTGTTACTCTACCGCATCATACAATCGTATAAAGATTATCGTTTATAACTAGACGAGGGTCAAAGTGTTGTTGGTGTTCCATCCTACACGCATTTCAATTACTTGATCGATTATACCGAGGTTTATTGTCTACATATAGGCGAGGGGTTAAGGTATCGAAAGAGTTCCATTAAATTTTCTTACTAGAAATAATTCGGACGACGACCATCACACGCAAGCGTGCCGTGGAGTCTATCAGAAGCACTCTACGATGACTGATGAGCTCGACGACTGATGTCGACTTCATGGTTCTGGTTGTAAGGGGCATGTCTTGGCTGATTGATCCAAGGTCATATCCATTTACTTGGACTGACTCAGAACGTAGCTTAGGTGTGACGCCCCCAAATCCGGGTTACCTTATCCTCGAATTTGGTGCATCACTGTGCAACTCATAAGGCATTCTATCAATAACTTAATGCGGAATAATAAAATATTTACATTGATTTAACATAAATATTCTCGTCCCAAGTCTCGAAACCATAACTAAAATATGACATAACTAGTACACAACGACTAATACATAATACTAATAAGTCTAAATACATAACACAACTTAGAACCTAATCTTAACAAGTCTTGACTCAAGACAGGAACAACAACATAGCAGGACAAGCTATTCCATAGCTTTGCCTTTATCTTTATCCTTTCCCGAACTCTCGCCACGTTCTGTAACAACTGTAATGTTTAAGGAAAGTAAGGGTGAACAACAAATTTGCCCAGTAAATATAACAACAATGATAATGACTAATCAAGAGTAAGGTTTCACAATCTCAAAGGTTATAACAATTAATGATAACTTAGGAAGTAAGCATATAGATTGTAAACAAAGTACGTCTCAGACGTTTCAATTCAATTCAATTCTCCACTAACACTGGTGAGTCACTATAGACTAGATGATTATCAAATGAATTCAAGGATTTCAAGTTTCCAAAATGCAGGAATCACTGTGTGGCCACCATGGCACTTACCTTCCAATAGGATTAAGAATATTACACTATTAACCTAAAAACAGGTACAATAGGTGATCAGCCTAAAATACCCGGTGTTATGCATAACCCTCAAACATTCAACTTACGCGCATGTCGGTCCCCCGACAAAAATATAATTTTCCCCTACTAAGAGGGTTGTTTATCTCTGCAAAGAGTCCGTACCAAAGCAATTGGTTTGGATCGCTTTCTAAATCATGGACATTGGTCTAGCCGAATCAAATGGCATCGACTCTCTTCGTAACCATTCATATATGATTTGGATTCAAAAGCTTTAATAACATGCATTGTAGCATAACTGGATATCTTGAACGATTATCAAATTATTTGCATAAACTTAGAATTCATACACTATATAAGCATTGCATGAAATGAAACTTCAATAAGATACTTGAATAAAATGGGAATACTTGCAATAATATAGAATACTTGTTCAATACCAAATTAAACAAGAATTAGAAACTTGCTCAACAAATAACTTGAGTAAGGTTAAGGAAACTTGCATTCAATGCAATAAAAGAATAAAGATAGGAAACTTGCATTCAATATATAGAAAGAATGAAGTTAGGGAACTTGCCTCTTTCGTTGATTAGGCTTAACGTAAATTGCTCTTCAAGTATCCTACGCAATTTAGTACATATACACATACCAATTAGTCACATAATGGATACCAAATACTAGATTATACTAATCTATAATGTTTCATTCTTATTAGGAATAGAACATTAAACAAGGTTATAGACACTTATTACGGCGTTACGACCCTCGCATAAAGGTACGCCAAACTGGGCTACTCGAACGCCCAAGTGACATGCATTTATGTACGCTTAGTACGCCCATTCGATTTACCTAATACTTATAGGTTAATGCTAAGCATCATTATAAATCATAATGTTCATGTTTTAGAACTTAGAACAACATCTTTTAGCTTTGAAAGCATTACACGTTGCATACGCGCATGCCCAACGCCCTTCGATTGCCTCTAAATGCACTATAGTCCTAAAGATGACCAATTTGGGAGTTGTTACCGACCTCAAATCTCAAAAATTATTAAATGAAAGTTTTAGGCCTACTCTTTCGCGTTCCTGATCATCTTGAATCACCTCAATTCGAGTTCGTATAAGAAGGTTATGCCTATTTTAGTAAAGGACGTCAAAGTTGACTTTGACCTAATATTGGCCCGGCGTAGCTACGCCCAAAATTTGCCTTTGGGCGGCGTCATTATGCCCAAGTGCAGAACTTCGGCGTAAAGCCAGAGTCGCTACGTCCAAACTCAGTTTTATGGTAGGTTTTTCGCATTTCGTAACATGATTTGCTTCAAATCATCATAACTCCCTCATCCGTGAACGAAATGAGGTGATTCCAAAGCCTATGACTTCGTAACTCAGTGTACTACGACCACACACAAGAATTAGAATTTAACCAACAACACATTAATACCAGAAATCGACACAATGACCATTATTCAACTGTTCTTCATTTTCTAAACACATTTTACCAAAACTCATACTACAAATTCATTTTAACACCTTTTTACTCCATTCCAGCTGGGTTATTCTCATAATCCATGGACGTATAACATCATAACATTAACCAAAATTATTAGACATGAAAAATAACTATAAGGGTCCTCTAAATTCGCCCAAAATAGTCCATAGTCCATTTTTGTCCATTTTCTTCCTCCTTGTGCATAGGCACGGATTTCTTTCCTGTTTGTTCCACGTTGATGTTGTTAGGAAGGTTTTTAAATTCTTAAAAACATCCTTAGTCATCCATGAACAACCAACAACAACCATAACAATAACGAATCCAATCATCAAACAAACAATTAAGAAAATAAGAAAAACTCGAAAAGTTAGAAGAAATGAGTTTGGATATGCTATTTACCTCTTGGACTCTCCTTCTAGGTTGCTAAATGGTTACTAGAGCTTTCCTACAACCTTTATTCTACCTACTTGGGTCTTCCCGTAGCCTCTCTTCAAGCTTAGCTCACACCCACTTCTTTCTCTCTCTAGAAAGGTTGCAGATGAAGATGGTGTTCCTCTCCCTCCTTATTTTCTACAGCAGATTCTCTCTTCCTTTCTTTACTTGGAACGAACTGAAATCTTGAATGGAACACGGGAGAATGGAACAGGTGGAATGAAGATGAAAATATGGGTTGTGCAAGGTTGTTATGGCTCTCCTCCTTCTTTCTTGGTTCCTCCCGTAGCTCTCACTCTCTCTATACTTTGGTGAGTGTTCTTGGTTTACTAAGCAAAGGGAATGGTAGTATACCCTCTCAAACCTTCCAAGACTCCTCTACCAAATCTCTCTTCTCCTATAACTTGCAATGTAAAAATGAGCTAAACATAGGAGGTGAAGGTCGGGTAGCATATGTGGGAGAGATAGAAGTTGGTTTGCCAAGGCTCCTTGGAATAAGTTTTGAGGAGAATGTTTGCAAAAGCTCAAATTCCCTTACATGGAGAATTGAGTTATCCCTCCTAGATCCTTGGTATGGTCGGGTGGTTCCCTTCCCCTTCTTTCCGCGTGCTCCTCCTCTCTTGAAATGCCAAAATCTGATCTTTCTCCCTTAAATTCCCAACGGGTCAAACCATGGATTGGATCATGGGTCATGGGTTTGGATCTTGGGTCAAAGCTTGGGCTTTCTATTTGGACTATTACTACCAACCCTTTGGGCTTCTAATTTGATTCCCATTAGGCTCCCATAAATCCTACACTTGGATTATTAACCCATTACCTAAATGGTTTGACAATAATTAAGAAAATTGAAATTCACCGAGAAGACGTCTTTGGGTGAATAGTACACACGTGAATAGTAACTTGTGAATAGAGATTTAGCGATATTGTGTGAAATCAGTTTATTCACTTATATGAAGCTACAACATATAAAATTCATGCATTTATTTAACCTAGGTTATCACACAACCTTTAACCACGAAGCATATAATAATATTAATAAAAATTTATTATATCAAAGATATTCATAAGCTCAAATTACAAGGCTATCTAGAATTCACGATCGTTACATTCTTCTCCCCCCTATAAGGATTATGTCCCCAAAATCACAACATAAGGCTTAAATAAAAAGATGGGGATAATTCTTTTTCATTCTATCTTCTAACTCCCACATAGCCTCCTCGGCATTGTGGTTTTGCCAAACTACCGTCACGGAAGGTATAACTTTATTTCTTAAAACCTGCTCCTTCCTATCAATTATCTGAATAGGAATTTCCTCATACGTTAGATCTTTCTCTATTTGAACAGGCTCATAGGATATAACGTGTGACACCCCCAAATCCAGGTACTTAATTCCCACTGATTTGGTGTTCACTATAACATACATTCAAAACTAACTACCCAATAAAATAACAATTGAATAAACTTAAAGAAATATCTTCCCAAAATGGGTTACATCACCAAACTATTAAACATTCAAATCCCAGGTTATCTTAACCTTAATACATCAAATGCGGAATAAAACATAATTTAAATAAGTCTTGATACAATCGATCATCAAATAAATAACAGGTCTTTAGCTATTTATGCATCTTGCCCTTGCCTTTGCTCGTGGACGGCTCGTCCGGCTTCTCAGCCTTAGCTGCAATGATTAGTGCAAGAGTGAGCAAATAATTGCTCACAAGTACGATAACAATAATATCTAAATGAAATGATTTTAACTGAGGAATAATAGTTTTCTGATTTTCAGCCAATAAATGATCAAAGTTTAAAAGCTCATTAGAATACTTGATTCCAAGGAAAATGGAATTCAAGATTTAGAAAGTATATCTGAGGGTCACAAGACCTAGAACTATGTCCTAGGTTGACAATTATTTCTACTGTAACCTTTAACAGTCATATAGACTATGGACCAACATCTCGTACTCAGGGGGATCAGCCCTTTGTACAATGTATTGTGCACAAACATTTTAACGCTGTCGCGTAAGTAATCCCCTATATTAGGGTTGTTCATCTCAGTTTATCGTCTGAATCCATACCAAAAAGGAAATTGGCTTGGAACAAGTATAGAAAACATTCTAAGTCTTTGAAACGCTCATCAACTAAGGACTAGCTGAATCAATAAGGGTTTGCTAGTCTAATTCAATAGAGTTTGTTCAATAGAAACTATACTCGAAGTTTGAATAATAACAATGATTGGAATAAAGCTTGAGTATATAATCATGATAATAACCTTGCTTGAATATCAATAAGCTAAGGTCAATAAGCTTACTCAATATAAATAAACTTGTCTTGAATAAATTAACAAGTTAAAAGAGAACAACAACTTGCTATAAATAATTCTCAAGCTTAAGGAAGGAAAAACTTGCTCAACATAAAGTAATAAGTTGAGATAAGGAACTTGCCTCAAGCGTAGATTACATATTAAATATCTCACGATCTTTAAATAACCTATACATTTAATTATAAAATGGTAACATAATTAGTTACAAAATAATATACACTTTAAGCTTGCTATTATCCTTTTTATTATAACATTTCACTTAGCATATCATAGTCAACAAGTACTAGTTTAACAACCATCTTGGCAATTCTTTAGTCACTTAATACATTAATATAAGTTTTAAACTTGTTTATAGCATCATAATAAAAGCACAAAGAAAATAAAAATTAAAAATAATTTCAGTACAGCTCCCTCGCCGAGGCGAGAATTTACTGAACAAAAAATCTCGCCGGGGCGAGCCTATCCTTAACAAAATTTCTCGCCGGGGCGAAGATTACTAGCTCATTTTTCTTGCCGGGGCGAGACACCCGGCAGTCGTCTCCTACAGTTCGCGAACAGTGAAAACTTAGGCCAAATTTGGCCAAATTTTCCGAATTCTATCATCCAGTACATAAACTAGATATACCCAGACATCAAATATGTTAGAAAACAAATACCCAACATGTTTCTAACTAATTTAACTATTATAAAACACATAATCAACTAATTTAAAACCAAAAATTCACTGTTAAACAATTTATTCATGCTTTGACCATTTTCATGAAATCAAACTCTGTAAATTCATTTTTCAACCAATTAAAACCATTCTTCTTGCATTATTCATGTTTTTCATCATACAATCATAAACAATTATTAATTAATCAATTAATAACCAAATGGAATCATCAATTTTCATACAACTATGCCATACATGAAATAAAGCTCTGTAAAAACTAAAATTAATTCTAAAATATATTTTCATGAATTAAAACCTTCAAATAGAGTTTTAATCATCATATAATCATTACGTAATCATCTATTTCACATAGCTATAAAAAAAATCACATATTAAGCCAATGAATATTTTTACAGAGAACCAAATATTGATATACAGAGAAGGGTATTATACCTTCTATTTGATTAAAAGAAAAGCTTGATTAACACTCTCCTTGCTTGAACTTCTACCTCCAATCTCCTCTTTTCAAAATTCACAAGCTCTTTTCTTTCTCAAATTTCACAGAACTCTCTTTTCTCTGTAGTTCTTCTTTCTCTTTTCTCTCTGTTCTTCTCTTTTCTTTTCTTTCTTTCAACTGACGTTCTTTTACAAAATGAAAACTGATATAACTTAAAAATATAAACTGATGATTTTAAAATGAAAAAAATAAAAACTGTTGTTTTAAATAATAATAACGTAAAATCCTTAAATTGAATCATCAGTTAGGATTTTCAAAAGCCATAAGGCTTTGTTTGGTAAACACTAATAAAAACAACCTATTATTCTTATGTATTGTTTGGTAAAACACAATTAAAATAACTCATTTTTCCAACCAAAGGTTATAAGGCCTAGTTTGGAAAAACTAAATTAAAACTCCTTTCATTTATTTTAATAAAACATTATAACATATAGTTTTAAATGACACACATTTAATTTAATTGAACTTATTATTATTAAATAAATTCAATTAAATATTACTAACTCACATAATAATTTTATTTAACAAAAACACCAAATAAATTATATTATTCAAATAAATTATTTATTAACATAAATCATTTATTCAAATAATTCTTTTCATCATCTAATTTAATTAATAATTAAATTAGAATAATCATCACAAATCATATTCAAGTAACAATTAACACCATTAACTCAACATAAACTTATTTCACAATAGCTTAATAAATCATCTATTAACTCAATAAATTAACAAAAATATTTATACAACTCAATAAATATTTTTATTAATTCTCAAAATTGCATTCGTTACATAACGTGCTTATAATCGGGCTTGTATGGTCGTAGCACTGAGACATGGAACACATTCTGGATATGCTCCAGTTCGAGAGGTAAAGCTACCTCGTATGCCACTTCACCTACTCTTCTCAATATTTCAAACGGTTCTATGAACCTCGAACTCAACTTTCCCTTCTTCCCAAATCGGATCTTCCCCTTCGAGAGAGATACCCTCAAAAACACAAAATTACCACTTTCAAAATCTCGGCCTTGACGGTGCAAATCTGCGTATTTCTTTCGCCGATCTTGGGCTGCTACCAATCTGGCTCTTATTGTCTTCACAATATCTGCCGTTTGCTGAACTAGTTCTGGTCCCAACAGTCATCGTTCTCTGACTTCATCCCAACATAATGGTGTTCTGCACTTTTTTTTGTATAGAGCTCCATACAGCAGCATACCGATACTTGCATGATAACTATTGTTATAAGAAAATTCGACGAGGGGTAAATGGTCATCCCAGATCCATAACACAAGCTCTGAGCATGTCTTCTAGTGTCTGTATTGTCCGCTCGCTCTGTCCGTTAGTGTAGCGCCCCCAAACCCGGGTCCCTTGAACCTCGGACCTGGTGCGTCACGATACATCATATTTACAATTATTGCGGAAGATATAAACATAAATTGTTTATACATTAAACTTTGCTACATATCCCAAGGTCTATAACCTTAACTTAATACATATTTACCTTTAGATTCACAAAAGGTTTACACAATTAACTTACATCAAATAACTAATTTAGTTATCATGCATAATAATCTAATCTTGTCCTTTGCTTCTGTCTTTGTCTTTCCTCGAACATTTGCCTTAATCTGAAATTTGTTACCATGATATAGCAAGGGTAAGCAACTACTTTGCTCAGCAAGTTTAAATACAATAAAGATATATCATGATTGAAAGAATGAATAAGCTTTTGAATTTTTAACAATATAATAATTGTGAAAGATCATGACTCAGAATTTCAATAATTGATTGACTGAATTCAATAATATAGGGTGTCAATAATGACCATGAACAAATTTAACTGAACCTTAAGGTAATGAAGGTGATCAGCCTTTCATACCTGATGAACATATACAACATGCACTAAGTGCGAATCAATAAACATAGATGTAGAATAATTGTCAATAATTAATCCACTAGCATGCTTGAAACATAATAACTCGAGTTTGAGTTAAGGAACTTGCATTTCGATATGAAAATGAATTTAAGATACTTGCACAAGGATAAGAAACTTGTTCAATATAAAAGTTGAGTAAGATGGAACTTACCTGTACCGTCGATTACTGCTACGCAATTTAACTTATTCTCTTATGAAAGACTACCAGTTATAAGATTGATCTTTCAATTAGCATCACATATATCACCTTATAATATCACTTCTTTATCAATAGATTATCTAACATTTAACCACATAACTAAATATTAGATATCATCTTAGCACCATACACATTCATAATTCTAAAGCTAGCACACATCGAGTCTTTAACAGTGTTCAATATAGTATGCTAAGTGGTTTCCCATAAACAACCAACAAACTAGTTTCCGTCTCGTCTACACTGTTTTCACAGTGAGTTAGATCGGTTGCTAGTTCGTATATACCTCCGCTCTCTGAAGGAATTGTTTAGCCCAGCTACTATACATCAACTATTAAAGAACACAATTATACTACTACTACTTTATCGTAAATCTTATAACTTAACACTAAGTTTTTCATTTTATAAGTTGTTTTTTATAATCCATTAAGCCTGAATACTTAAACCAGCAAGTTGGATTATCTACACATACTAATCCAGTAACCTGGATTCAAACTAGCATCCAATCCAGCATCCTAGATTCAAACTCTACGTTTTTATTTTAGCCGTAGATTCTTCGTTACAAGTCGGAATGCGGCAATTTTTGGCCAGGAGCTACATAACTTCCTATATTTTCAGTGGTAAAAAGCCCTGAATTTATTGCTTTTGTAGTTTGGTCCGTTTGCAGTTTGGTCAGCGGGTTTGGTCCGTTTGCAGTTTTGGAGTCCTTTAGTAAAACTTAAATAAAATGAGATCTATAACTCCAATTAATGATCCGTCAATTTTGTTGGATTCGTATCTTTCCGGTCTATGATTTTCATCTATCACAACCCATATTTGGACATGTTAAGCTCCCGAAAATTAGCCCGAAAATGGCTGGTCAAAACAGTGGTTCTAACAGTTTTCTTAACTTTAAGTAGTTTGGGATAAATTTCATAACTTGCTCATTTTTCAACCTTATTGAGTGATTCCAAAGGGGTTTTATCCTGAATACATAGATCTAACATCCCAAGAAAATAAATCATAAATATCCGTCATAGATTTCAAAAATCAAAAGCTAGATAACACTATATATAAAAAGTTTTCCGGAAAATTTATATTTCTTTATTTTCCAAACTTTTCCACATAAACTCATATAAATCCATAACTTAAACCAATAAAATTCTAGATCTAACATTTATACATGGATCTAGCCACATAAAACTTAAACTCCAAAGATCCATCATAAAAATACAAATAGCATACACGTTAAAGTTTTAGAAATCAAGTATAGATTTTACCTTATTTTTATTTTCTTTCTTCTCCCTTCTTCTTCCTCTATCCATGGCTGCCCTCTTTCTTCTTCCCCTATGCCGTGAGCTCCTTCATGCTTTCTCTCTCTCTCTCTCTCCCTCTCCCTCTTATCCGAAGCAACCCCCTTTTCTCTCTCTTGGTCTTATTTTTCTTATCTTCTCTCTCCTTCTATTCTTCCTTATTCTCTTTTTTCCTAATCCTTATCTTATCTCTTTATCTTCTTGCAAAATCTTGGAGAGCCAATAAAATGGTGACACATGGCTTGGAGTGGATAAGGGTTGATAAAAATAAATTATACCACATGTTACATACTCCTCCTTATCCGGATCCATTCCTCCTTTTTGTCCAATTTTTTCATTTTCTTTTATTGCTTTATTAGTTTAATAAATGACCTACATGCCCCTTTAAAGTTGAGTCAAGTTTTGGCTTTCCATATTAATTTGCTTGGGCTTGCAATTTAATTAGTTTGGCCTACTAATTAAAGTAAACTTGGGCTCCCTTAATTTATTTATTTGGGATACTATCATACTTGATAATTTAATATTGGGCTAACTAATAATTTAGGTACCCTTAATTAAATTATCTACAAGTCCAATGCTTAATTAAACTAATGGGCTTATTTAAATTATTTATTCTCCTTAGTCCATTGTTGATGCCGGGAAAATCGCTTCTAAGCTAATTATTACCCTTTCCAATTTTAGCCTTTTTATTAGATGATTTTTTGGAAAAGGTCGGCACAAATGTCGACGGGGTTTTGAAAGATCGTTTTTTATGATGAGCCAATTGACCAGAGTCGCCAGTTGGTATATTTGAAATGGATGTACCAACTCATCCGAGCTTCGTTTTCGTAAATCGTTGGCTCATATGTGACTCCGCATTAATTGGCCTGCAAACCGAGATTCATAGAGTTCAGGGGCTTGCTTAAGTGAGGGGAAGGTGTTAGGCACCCCCCGACTTCCGTGAAACACGGTTATCGCAATCTCGATGCTTTTCCTATCCTTAAATTCTTAAAATGTGTGTGTGCGCGCGTGTGTGCCTATGTGAATGTTGTGGTGAGTTTGCATGAAAAAACCATTTGGTTTTTTGTGAAAAGTCGTACTTTAATTTGAGAATGCTTTAGAATGTCTTTTGGCCTATACGAGAAAGCTTTATTATTATTATTATTATTTGTGAGAAAAGTTTGATTTTAATTGTCAAAAGCTATGAGATGTTCATTAGGTGTTGTTTTGGCAAAACAAGAGCTTTTTAAACCTTCGTCAAAATAGGAATCGAGACCTATACGTTGCTTTCGTAAATAAAATGACGGGCAACTTCTAGGATCTCTTTAACCCTATGCACCAAGATTTAATAAAACGTTATTTATTTTTATTAAACCATTTTTCGTGATGTTTGAAAACAATTTTTTCTTTAGCTTTCTCGTTTAAATAGGAATCGACATTCATTAGCACTTCCAATTTTAAGCCTCGTGGTGTTAATAACCTAATTTGATTGATTTTATGAAAATTTTCATCGTTTAGCTTTGAAATCAGTTTTTTGGGTCGTAAATTAAATCAAGCATTAAAATGCGTGGGGGCTATTCATGGGCATGTGAGCCATCAAAATAACCCCAAACGCCCATAATCACATATTCCACTATTACGGGGCCTTAAACCCGATTTTCAACTTGATATCGTTTTAAGGCCCGACAATTACATATTTACAATAAAGGGTACATCGATCCTACTACATACACCCAAAAATGTCCATCATCGAATTTGGACCACGGGGTCGCGTTCCTAGGCTCACATCCAAAATTGCTACACACCCACAAAATGGATACTACAAAAAATAAGCAACACCGGGCTGCCTAACACACCACAATATCCTAAAATAGCAATCTCACTACATTACGCATAATACATTACTATAACGAGTTAAAAATCACCAAATGGATTTCATCGGGCCATTAGGAAGAATTTCGTTCCGTTGGAACCCTCACTAATAGCCCTTAATCCGCGGATCCACAATAATATACAAGAAAAAACTACATTTAATATAGCCCGAATGACAAAAGCTTAACCAAATGATATAACAAAAATGCTATAAAAAAGGGCTTTTCACCTTGCAAATGACACCACGATGCATATAAACTCGTATATTAATTAGAGTAGAAAGGGTATGTGATACAATCTAACAAAAGGGGTACAAATCCTCACTTTTTCTCTCTTTTCTCTCTGGTCCCGCCGCTGTTTGCCGCTGCTTTCTTTCTTCTTTTTTTTAAACTGCCTCTCTTGGATGAAAATGAAGAACTGCATTGATAAAGGCTTCCAAAGGTATTCGCAGATTGATCCGCGGCTTGGCCGCAGATTAATCTGTAGTTGGGTGGGCTGATTTTCTAAATTTTCGTAACGCACCTCGATTCTCGTGTCGTACTGTTGGTTTTCGCTGAAAGGCTTATATTTTACAGTCCGGGAACCGCTGGAAAACGTGTCATATCATTCAGGAATGCTCGTTTCGAATGGCTGTGACATGACACAGGATTTGTATTTGGAGCTTGGTTTCCAGGGGCGCTGTCTACCCCGATCCCCACCAGCTCACCAGCGAGCAGGCAAGCGTAGTGGCCATTAGTCGATTCTTTATATCCGCTCGTTGTCGTGTAAGCTTTGATCGCAAGTCGTTGTGGTGGCTTTGAGTGTTCGTACTTATGTCCACCTTTCGTTCTCCTAGGCTGGGTTAATTGACGATTTTGCCCTCCTGTCAGGGTTAGTATACGAAGTGTAAAATTTGGGTGTCTACAGCTGCCCCTCTTTATCATGTTTATGAAATGTTAAATGAAATGAACATGATAAAGAAGTAGACATCTAATGCATGAATGACAGTGCATAAGAATGACAGTACATACATGACGCAACACATATAGCTTAGGATGCAACACAAGATCTAAGGCATGCAAAACATTCGTAAAGGTGTCAATACATCATGCAATCGTAAATTTATTGTGAGTATCGATCTCAACAGGACTCAATCGCTGATCGCATCGTTATTGTCGGGTTTTGTCTCTGACAGGTCGTTGCTATAATTGTTATCGTAGATGTCGTGCTCCGTCTCGTAATCGTCGTCGTCTCATAACTGTCGGGTCTCGTATCCGATCAATCGTCTCGTAGATGTAGGGTCTAGTCTCCGATGGGTCGTCTCGTCTGTATCAGTTCTCGTCTCCGATTAGTCGACTCGCCTGTATCGGTTCTCGTCTCCGATTGGTCGACTCGTCTGTATCGGTTCTCGTCTCCGATTGGTCGGCTCGTCTGCACCGGGTCTCGTTTCAGGTTAAACGTCTCATCGGCACCGGGTCTCGTTTTCGGTTGATCGTCTCGTCGGCACCGGGTCTCGTTTCCGGTTGATCGTCTCGTCAGCACCGGGTCTCGTTTCCGGTTGATCGTCTCGTAAGCACCGGGTCTCGTTTCCGGTTAATCGTCTCGTAAATCACCTCGTTCCTGCCGGGTCCTGTCCTGACAATCGATTCGTCATGTTCCGCACCCGATTGGTCGAAATCTCGTATTTTATTTTCACATAACAAGTCAAATGGGTTTGAAAAATTGATCAATTGCTCCATTATTAATTGTATGATGCATGCTTTTTATTCGTGGATAGAGAATGACCCCTGCACAGTCTTTTTAACACTATTTTTCACAGATGTCGTCACCCGACGCCGTGGCACGTTTGGATCTCGGTCCTCCCACAGGGTTGGTTAGCAGGCTTTTCCGCTGGTTGGACAGTTTGTCGCCGGGCGACAGGGTTATTGCAGATGGTCTTCTGGGACATTCTTGGTCCTTATTATCCTTTCAGGTGCCGGCGGGCTTTGCGGAAGGTATTCTGAGCTATTGGGCCCCTGCCCGTCAGGTGTTCAGATTTGGGACAGTGGAGCTGACCCCTACTCTCGAGGAGTATGCCCGCTTTACCGGCTTGTCTTTGGATGGTCCTTGTGCCAGGGTCACAGCTCGTCCCATGCGCCGTCAGTTCTTGACTTTTACTAGGTTACAGAGGACAGTTCTGTTATCGGTGATCACATCAGACCATCTAGTTCCCTTTCATTTCCTGATTGACCGATTCGGCTCACCCGACAGTTTTCATCTATTCTCTGGTGATTTTTCCGTATCTGAGGAGTGTTGGGGCGCTTTGAGAGTAGATGTTTTGATGGCTTGTGTTATCTCAGTTTTGTATCTGCCATCCGGATCCGATCCGTTGGATATGCGAGTTATTGCGGCCACTAGAGCCCTTCAGGAGGATTACACCATTATTCCCATGATACTAGCAGACACTACATGTCAGCCTCATATTGTCAGTCTTTCTGAGACAGAGTATTCAGAGGGAGCTCTATTTTGTTGTATGTATGGTTTATGAGCCATCTCAGCCCCATCGGTCATTTCCGTTGCCATGGGTTTTGCTTCAGCCACGACATAGCCATGCAATTGTCATTTCGTCCCGTGAGCTGTATTGATGCGGCTTCCTAGATAGAATTCTTATCAGCTATTGAGGAGCCCTTTCATCTCTTGATCTATTCGGGTTATGGCTCCTTCAGGAGCTTCTCGACTCATGTGCCCACCTTGGATTTCATCCCTATTTTTGGCTTGAGGGGTATGACGACTTATCATCCCTTTGTTAGGTTTGTATATAACGCGCACATGCAATCAAATTACATAAATAGTGCGGAAGCGCGATAAAATCAGATTTTAAAATTTTATACAAACCATCACCAAGATCAATCTATGTGCTCAATTAACGATATAAACGAAAGAGAAAGAGAATAAGAATTATACCCTCGTAGAACAAAGCTTCCTCGGGTACAAGTTCAACTCCTAGTCCTTCGTGTTCTCCTCGAATGCTACGGTGTGATTCCTTCCTTTGATCAACGTTAGCCACCCAAGTGTTTGGCCTCTAGAGGTGATCCACCAAGGAAGAACAAGTATTCAAGAAGTTGGGTATTTGGCAAAACCCTAGTTTCTATCTCTATAGAAATTGCTCTCCACAATCTAATGCAAGAGTGTGTAACCCCAATCTATGATAAGACCCCTCTTATTTATAGATGTAGGAATAGCCCTTCCCTAAACTATTTAGGATTAGGGTTTGTATTATAATTAAACTCCTTTAATTAATAATGCTCCTAATCCAATTAGGAATCCATGGAGAGTACTTCTATTAATTAATTCCCAATCCCTATTTGGAATTAAATAATAGTAAAAGTAATAATAATAATAAGACTCCTCTTATTAATTTATATTTAATATTTCTAAAATATTAAATAATAAATATTAAGCTATTTAATTTATTCTATCTCCATAGAGTAAATTAAATACACTTAACTTATTATTACAATTATGCCATTTACTTCTTAAATAAATATTTTCCTTTTGCGGTGTGACCCTTTAGGTTCTCCATATTAAACCGGTTGTGAATAAATCAATTAGAACAATTCTAATCTTATTTAAATAAATAAATTAAACTATTTAATTCATTTAAATAAATAATATTTATTCTACAATAAGGGTAAGCCCCCTTAGCGATCAACGACTTTCCAGATAATATAGATTTCAACATTAATCACAAAAGAACCTTTGAGTAAATAGTTACCGTACAATTCAATCCTTCTACCATACAATGTCCCAACTAAATATAAGACATGGATTTACTGTCAAGTCTTATTTTATTTAATTATATGTATTTCGATTCCCAAATGCATAACTCTAATTAATGCAAATTAGAAACTCCTTTCTAATTTCATTCTGCCTTGGCCAAGGACTACTGAGTTATCATTTATCGAATCACATAGGACATTCACATCTTTTACTAGACGAGGTAGATTCTTTGTTGATCATTCACCTATCTCCATGTATAACTAATTATACCCAATCATACCCTTTGATATACCCACAAGGTCTTAAGGGACATGTCAAAGTATAACTCATCATACACAAGATACTATGATGATCTCAAGTCCAAGGATCACTTGTACTACTATCACTAGAGGAATTCCTATTGACAGGCGAGTAAAACTCCATTAGGTATTCCTTAGCGAGTCACGTTCAGTGAACTTATTCTCCAATAAGCACCTACATACTTGTTTTAGTGTCTCCACACAAATGATTATGAGATCAATCATCCTCTTCATAAGAGCAAGCAACGTATGTACTAATCTATCCGGATTCACTAATCCCCAATTTAGTAATCCAACGATTAGGAACAATTTTAGTTTGTGAGCTATCTTGAATTTAGATCTCATTAGCATGATCACCATCATGATTCTAAAAGCATTGCTCAAAACTATGGGTTTATCACATTTAATATAACAGCACTATGTAGATAATATAAAATGCCTTTTAAGAAAATCAATTCCTTTATTAATAAATGAATAAGATTACAAAGTATAATGCTACATCATATCAAATATGATTGGCTTGTGTGCATACTACTTTCAATCTCCCACTTGCACTAAAGCCAATCGCCATGGTATCTAATACCCATCTTCTCTAAGTGACGATCAAATTGCTGTTGTGTTTAAAGCTTTAGTAAATGGATCTGCAATGTTGTCTTGAGAGTCCACACGCTCCAGGGTAACATCTCCTCTTTCAATGATCTCTCTAATCAAATGAAACCCCCGCCGCAACACGTGTTTGGATTTCTGATGAGACCTGGGTTCCTTAGCCTGCGCAACAGCTCCGTTGTTGTCACAGAATAAAGGTACTGCTCCTCTAATGCTAGGAACCACTCCAAGTTCAGTTATGAACTTCTTCATCCAAACAGCTTCCTTTGCAGCTTCACTTGCAGCTATGTACTCTGCCTCTGTCACCGAATCAGCAACTGTTTGCTGCTTGGAACTCTTCCAACTCACTGCGCCACCGTTTAAGGTAAACACGTACCCTGAAACGGATTTACTGTCATCTTGGTCCGTTTGAAAACTTGAGTCTGTATAGCCCTCTAGTTTCAATTCAGACCCACCGTAGACAAGAAATACATCCTTAGTTCTTCTCAAGTACTTTAGGATGTTTTTCACTGCCTTCCAGTGCTCTTCTCCTGGATTCGACTGATATCTGCTGGTTACACTAAGTGCATGAGCGACATCTGGTCTAGTACATATCATACCGTACATGATAGATCCTATTGCGGAAGCATAAGGAATCTTACTCATACGGTCTCTCTCCTCAGGTGTCTTTGGGGCCTGTTTCTTGGAGAGATGTATTCCATGGCTCATCGGCATGAGACCTCTCTTGGAATCTTCCATGCTAAACTTCTTTAGCATCGAGTCAATGTACTTTCCTTGGGTCAAGCCCAGCATCCTTTTAGATCTATCTCTATAGATCTTTATCCCCAAAATATAGGATGCCTCACCCAAGTCCTTCATGGAGAAGTGTTTAGATAACCAAATTTTGATCGACTGTAGCATAGGAACATCATTCCCTATCAGTAATATATCATCAACATATAATACAAGGAATGATATAGCGCTCCCACTAACCTTCTTGTACACACATGGTTCATCCTCGTTCTTGATAAAATCAAACCTTTTGATTATCTCATCAAAACGGATGTTCCACCTTCGAGAAGCTTGCTTCAATCCATAAATGGATCGTTGTAGCTTACAGACTTGATTTGTTCCAACCGTTGAAACAAAACCCTCTGGCTGTATCATATATACATTCTCCTCAAGCTCTCCATTGAGGAAGGCCGTTTTCACGTCCATTTGCCAGATTTCGTAGTCATAATAAGCTGCAATTGCAAGCAAAATCCGAATGGACTTGAGCATAGCTACTGGTGAGAAGGTTTCATCATAGTCAACTCCTTGTCTTTGTTTGAAACCTTTTGCAACCAGTCGGGCCTTATAGGTCTCTACCTTGCCATCTGCCCCAGTCTTTCTCTTAAAGACCCATTTACACCCAATAGGCTTAATGCCCTCAGGTGGTGAAACCAAAGTCCATACTTGGTTTTCATACATGGAGTCCATCTCGGATTTCATGGCTCCTAGCCATTTCTCTGAGTCTTCACTACTCATAGCCTCTTCGTAAGTCAATGGATCATCATCTTTCAATGATGCGTACCTCATCATCATCCTCTATGATGAATCCATACCTCTCAGGTATCTTCGGTACTCTTCCAGATTTACGAATAGGTAGTGGTACAGTAGGTTCTTCTACTTGGTCAGGTACCTGACTTTGATCCGTAGTATTTTGTGGTTCTTGAACTTCTTCAAGATATATCTTACTCCCATTGACCCCTTCGAGGATAAACTCCTTTTCCAAGAAGGCAGCGTGTTTTGCTACAAACACCTTTTGATCAGTAGGATGATAGAAATAATACCCTGATGTTTCTTTAGGGTATCCCACGAATCTACATTTGTCGGATCTAGTCTTCAGCTTATCATGCTCAAACCTTTTGACATAAGCTGGACAACCCCAAGTCTTAACATGCTTAAGATTTGGTTTCCTCCCTGTCCATATCTCATATGGAGTCTTTGGGACGGATTTGGTAGGTACCTTGTTTAAGTAGGTATGCAGCCGATTCTAGGGCATAACCCCATAAGGATACTGGAAGGTCGGTAAAGCTCATCATGGATCGAACCATGTCCAACAATGTTCGATTTCTCCTTTCAGATACACCATTCAACTGTGGCGTCCCTGGTGGAGTCCATTGTGAGATTATACCATTTTCTTTGAGACAATTGAGAAACTCATTGGTCAAGTATTCCCCTCCTCGATCCGATCGAAGAATCTTAATACTCTTACCAGTTTGTTTCTCTACTTCACTTTTGAATTCTTTGAACTTTTCAAACGATTCAGATTTGTATTTCATTAAATACACATATCCAAATCTAGAATGATCATCAGTGAAAGTAATAAAATAAGAATACCCTCCTCGTGCATTCGTTGTCATAGGTCCACAAACGTCTGTGTGTACCAACGCTAACAACTCTGTAACTCTTTCTCCTTTTCCACTAAAAGGGGATTTAGTCATCTTACCCATGAGAACAAGATTCACAAGTTGGATATGATTCGCAATCAGATAGCTCTAAAAGCCCATCTTTATGCAACTTGGATAATCTTGTTTCATTGATATGACCGAGTCTACAGTGCCACATAAAGGTATAATTAACATCATCTCTTTTTCTTTTCTTAGTTTGTTCAATTTGAAGTATATTTTCATGCAAGTCAAGTATGTAAAGTCCATTCAGTAAATTGCCAACACCATATAAAACATTTTTATTATAAATAGAACAACAGTTGTTCTTTATTATAATATCAAAACCATCCATATCCAATACAGAAATTGAAATAATGTTTCTAATGAGTGTTGGAACATAATAACAGTTATTTAAACTAATGAACTTGCCCGAAGGCAGTGCTAAACAATAAGTCCCTACAGCCAATGCAGCAACCTTTGCTCCATTTCCAACTCGTAGGACGACTTCATCCTTGTTCAGCTTCCTACTTCTGCTTAGTCCCTGCATATTATTACATATGTGAGAACTACTACAGCCGGTATCCAATACCCAAGTAGAATTTTGACTTTCAGAAAAATTAATTTCAATCATGAACAAACCTAGATCAGAAGTCGAAGCTTCTCCAAGCTTCTTTTGGCTCGCAAGATACTCCTTGCAGTTCCTCTTCCAATGTCCCGGCTTATTGCAATGGTAGCAAATTCCTTTGCTATCTGGATCAGGTTTCTTATTATTATCCTTTTTCTTTGCCTTACCCTTAGCCTTCTTGTTTTTCTTCTTTTCAGAAGATACCTTGGGCCTCTTCCTTTTCTTGGAAGAATCATCCACTAGTAAGACTTGGTTCTTGTTGGATGAGAAGTGACCTTCAGCAGTTTTCAGCATGTTAAGTAACTCAGGCAAGCTGACGTCCAACTTATTCATGTGAAAATTTACAACAAAATTGTGAGAAGGTGTCTGGGAGTGACTGCAAGATCAAATCTTGGCTTAACTCCCCATCCATCACGAACCCAAGTTATCCAAGTTGTTCAATCAGATTAATCATCTTAAGGACATGAGTCTCAACAGCAGTGCCCTCAGTCATACGAGATCGGAAGAGCTCCTTAGATATCTGATATCTAGCAGTCCTACTTTGCTCACCATACAACTCTTTGAGGGTGCAGCAATATAGTAGGAGAGCATCCATAGTTTCATGCTGACGCTGAAGCTCGTTACTCATGGATGCGAGCATGATGCATTGAGCCAAGATTGCATCATCTTGCCACTTTCTAAAAGTAGCAATCTCTTCCTCAGAGGCTGTTTCTGCAACACTTGCAGGGACTGGCAAATTTAGGATATAAGAAATCTTTTCAGCAGTGAGAACAATTCTCAGATTCCTTAACCAGTCCGTGTAATTCGGTCCGGTCAGTTTGTTAGCATCAAGTATGCTACGCAGTGATAGTGAGTTTGACATTTTTAAATTCTGCATGTTGAAATAGACAACATTTTAGCATACATTCATTTAATTAATTACCAAAATAAATTAGGTCTTTATTTTAAATTGGTATCTCCCACTATTTTCATCAAACTATATTACCCTCATTATATAGTTCGGCAATTCTAATTAAAGATTTGCTAGTGAGATTAAGGATCCCATTTCAAATGTATATAGCCTTGTGGTGACACAACAAGCGATATATAAATAAATAGGTAGACAACTATTGTCAATTACATCACTATGTAACTCCTTTTATTTTGCCTCTTAGATTATGTTGATCAAGTGGTGACACATCCGAATCAAAATTATCCAAGTTAAGTCCAACCTAGCACTTCCATATATTCGAAAGAAAAACACTGTCCTTGTGGTGACACAACAAAACAGCATCGTTCAGTCTATTTATAAGCATCAAATGTGATAAAGCAACATCTTAAATATTTAATACTTGCCTTGTGGTGACACAACAAACTCATATTAAAACATTTAATACTCTATTGCTTTACCATGCTAGAAGGCGACGTTCGATATTCCAAATATCTTTGAACGCTTAGGACTTAATATAATACTTTGAGGGGTTTATTATTATTAGTCTCATCTTGTTTAGCGCGCATGCACATATATATATAAAATACGCGTCATATTATTTTACATGCGAAGCATGTTGGATAATATATAATATATATATAATAAGCATGCACATATAGAATAATATATTCTACCCGGATTGATTATGGACTTTTATTCTAGTTTGGTTCACTAGAGCCACCAAGTGAACCAAAAGGTCAAACCTAGGGTGCAAGAATAAATTTAAATATAACTATTACATTTAAACCCGGGCTCCATTACAAACGGGTCTTCAAGCGCTCCTTGCTCCTTTGTCTCCAATTCTTCAAAAAATAATTCTAACTAGTCCTATTACAAAAGCTATTTACAATAAATAGAAACCTTGATCAGCAGTCAAGGGGAAGTACATAGGAGGGAGATAGAATTTACATTAAGAAAAATTAGAGAAGACGAGGTACGCAGACCCCATTTATAAAAACCCATACATTCAAGCATCCACTAAAATAAATCCAATCACACATTGGTCAATCGTCCATAATCAATCCCTATTTATTATCATACATATCTCTATATGTATCAATAAATAACATTCATCTCATGAATAATAAATCCATTCCATATATGCATTGATATCAATTAATGGGCAAACGTTTTGCTAATATTTAGTTTTTGAAACAAAATAAACTCTTTTATTTTAATCAAAAACCAAATCCAAATTAAACTCCTTTAATTTTAGCAATCTGAAATCCTATTCCAGATAAAATAAACTCTTTATTTTAAACTTATATCAATTAAATAAACTATTTATTTTAATTGAAGAAAAATAATATTTTTCAAATTCTGCTTACCGGCGCAGCTGCGCCCAGAATGAACTGGGAAACGGCGCAGCTGCGCTGCTCCCCAAAAAAAACCGATTCTGGGTTTCGGCGCAGCTGCGCTCCAGAATGAACTGGAGGCGGCGCAGCTGCGCCGTGTCGCTGATTCAGAAAAAATTTTATTCTGCCCAAAAATTTCGATCCAATCGCATATCAAGCATACATGGAATCATCAATATCGATAATTAGCACAAGATTAGGCTCTGATACCACTGTTAGGTTTGTATATAACGCGAACATGCAATCAAATTACATAAATAGTGCGGAAGCGCGATAAAATCAGATTTTAAAATTTTATACAAACCATCACCAAGATCAATCTATGTGCTCAATTAACGATATAAACGAAAGAGAAAGAGAATAAGAATTATACCCTCGTAGAACAAAGCTTCCTCGGGTACAAGTTCAACTCCTAGTCCTTCGTGTTCTCCTCGAATGTTACGGTGTGATTCCTTCCTTTGATCAACGTTAGCCACCCAAGTGTTTGGCCTCTAGAGGTGATCCACCAAGGAAGAACAAGTATTCAAGAAGTTGGGTATTTGGCAAAACCCTAGTTTCTATCTCTATAGAAATTGCTCTCCACAATCTAATGCAAGAGTGTGTAACCCCAATCTATGATAAGACCCCTCTTATTTATAGATGTAGGAATAGCCCTTCCCTAAACTATTTAGGATTAGGGTTTGTATTATAATTAAACTCCTTTAATTAATAATGCTCCTAATCCAATTAGGAATCCATGGAGAGTACTTCTATTAATTAATTCCCAATCCCTATTTGGAATTAAATAATAGTAAAAGTAATAATAATAATAAGACTCCTCTTATTAATTTATATTTAATATTTCTAAAATATTAAATAATAAATATTAAGCTATTTAATTTATTCTATCTCCATAGAGTAAATTAAATACACTTAACTTATTATTACAATTATGCCATTTACTTCTTAAATAAATATTTTCCTTTTGCGGTGTGACCCTTTAGGTTCTCCATATTAAACCGGTTGTGAATAAATCAATTAGAACAATTCTAATCTTATTTAAATAAATAAATTAAACTATTTAATTCATTTAAATAAATAATATTTATTCTACAATAAGGGTAAGCCCCCTTAGCGATCAACGACTTTCCAGATAATATAGATTTCAACATTAATCACAAAAGAACCTTTGAGTAAATAGTTACCGTACAATTCAATCCTTCTACCATACAATGTCCCAACTAAATATAAGACATGGATTTACTGTCAAGTCTTATTTTATTTAATTATATGTATTTCGATTCCCAAATGCATAACTCTAATTAATGCAAATTAGAAACTCCTTTCTAATTTCATTCTGCCTTGGCCAAGGACTACTGAGTTATCATTTATCGAATCACATAGGACATTCACATCTTTTACTAGACGAGGTAGATTCTTTGTTGATCATTCACCTATCTCCATGTATAACTAATTATACCCAATCATACCCTTTGATATACCCACAAGGTCTTAAGGGACATGTCAAAGTATAACTCATCATACACAAGATACTATGATGATCTCAAGTCCAAGGATCACTTGTACTACTATCACTAGAGGAATTCCTATTGACAGGCGAGTAAAACTCCATTAGGTATTCCTTAGCGAGTCACGTTCAGTGAACTTATTCTCCAATAAGCACCTACATACTTGCTTTAGTGTCTCCACACAAATGATTATGAGATCAATCATCCTCTTCATAAGAGCAAGCAACGTATGTACTAATCTATCCGGATTCACTAATCCCCAATTTAGTAATCCAACGATTAGGAACAATTTTAGTTTGTGAGCTATCTTGAATTTAGATCTCATTAGCATGATCACCATCATGATTCTAAAAGCATTGCTCAAAACTATGGGTTTATCACATTTAATATAACAGCACTATGTAGATAATATAAAATGCCTTTTAAGAAAATCAATTCCTTTATTAATAAATGAATAAGATTACAAAGTATATGCTACATTATATCAAATATGATTGGCTTGTGTGCATACTACTTTCAATCTCCCACTTGCACTAAAGCCAATCGCCATGGTATCTAATACCCATCTTCTCTAAGTGACGATCAAATTGCTGTTGTGTTAAAGCTTTAGTAAATGGATCTGCAATGTTGTCTTGAGAGTCCACACGCTCCAGGGTAACATCTCCTCTTTCAATGATCTCTCTAATCAAATGAAACCGCCGCAACACGTGTTTGGATTTCTGATGAGACCTGGGTTCCTTAGCCTGCGCAACAGCTCCGTTGTTGTCACAGAATAAAGGTACTGCTCCTCTAATGCTAGGAACCACTCCAAGTTCAGTTATGAACTTCTTCATCCAAACAGCTTCCTTTGCAGCTTCACTTGCAGCTATGTACTCTGCCTCTGTCACCGAATCAGCAACTGTTTGCTGCTTGGAACTCTTCCAACTCACTGCGCCACCGTTTAAGGTAAACACGTACCCTAAAACGGATTTACTATCATCTTGGTCCGTTTGAAAACTTGAGTCTGTATAGCCCTCTAGTTTCAATTCAGACCCACCATAGACAAGAAATACATCCTTAGTTCTTCTCAAGTACTTTAGGATGTTTTTCACTGCCTTCCAGTGCTCTTCTCCTGGATTCGACTGATATCTGCTGGTTACACTAAGTGCATGAGCGACATCTGGTCTAGTACATATCATACCGTACATGATAGATCCTATTGCGGAAGCATAAGGAATCTTACTCATACGGTCTCTCTCCTCAGGTGTCTTTGGGGCCTGTTTCTTGGAAAGATGTATTCCATGGCTCATCGGCATGAGACCTCTCTTGGAATCTTCCATGCTAAACTTCTTTAGCATCGAGTCAATGTACTTTCCTTGGGTCAAGCCCAGCATCCTTTTAGATCTATCTCTATAGATCTTTATCCCCAAAATATAGGATGCCTCACCCAAGTCCTTCATGGAGAAGTGTTTAGATAACCAAATTTTGATCGACTGTAGCATAGGAACATCATTCCCTATCAGTAATATATCATCAACATATAATACAAGGAATGATATAGCGCTCCCACTAACCTTCTTGTACACACATGGTTCATCCTCGTTCTTGATAAAATCAAACCTTTTGATTATCTCATCAAAACGGATGTTCCACCTTCGAGAAGCTTGCTTCAATCCATAAATGGATCGTTGTAGCTTACAGACTTGATTTGTTCCAACCGTTGAAACAAAACCCTCTGGCTGTATCATATATACATTCTCCTCAAGCTCTCCATTGAGGAAGGCCGTTTTCCACGTCCATTTGCCAGATTTCGTAGTCATAATAAGCTGCAATTGCAAGCAAAATCCGAATGGACTTGAGCATAGCTACTGGTGAGAAGGTTTCATCATAGTCAACTCCTTGTCTTTGTTTGAAACCTTTTACAACCAGTCGGGCCTTATAGGTCTCTACCTTGCCATCTGCCCCAGTCTTTCTCTTAAAGACCCATTTACACCCAATAGGCTTAATGCCCTCAGGTGGTGAAACCAAAGTCCATACTTGGTTTTCATACATGGAGTCCATCTCGGATTTCATGGCTCCTAGCCATTTCTCTGAGTCTTCACTACTCATAGCCTCTTCGTAAGTCAATGGATCATCATCTTCTATGATGCGTACCTCATCATCATCCTCTATGATGAATCCATACCTCTCAGGTATCTTTGGTACTCTTCCAGATTTACGAATAGGTAGTGGTACAGTAGGTTCTTCTACTTGGTCAGGTACCTGACTTTGATCCGTAGTATTTTGTGGTTCTTGAACTTCTTCAAGATATATCTTACTCCCATTGACCCCTTCGAGGATAAACTCCTTTTCCAAGAAGGCAGCGTGTTTTGCTACAAACACCTTTTGATCAGTAGGATGATAGAAATAATACCCTGATGTTTCTTTAGGGTATCCCACGAATCTACATTTGTCGGATCTAGTCTTCAGCTTATCATGCTCAAACCTTTTGACATAAGCTGGACAACCCCAAGTCTTAACATGCTTAAGATTTGGTTTCCTCCCTGTCCATATCTCATATGGAGTCTTTGGGACGGATTTGGTAGGTACCTTGTTAAGTAGGTATACAGCCGATTCTAGGGCATAACCCCAGAAGGATACTGGAAGGTCGGTAAAGCTCATCATGGATCGAACCATGTCCAACAATGTTCGATTTCTCCTTTCAGATACACTATTCAACTGTGGCGTCCCTGGTGGAGTCCATTGTGAGATTATACCATTTTCTTTGAGACAATTGAGAAACTCATTGGTCAAGTATTCCCCTCCTCGATCCGATCGAAGAATCTTAATACTCTTACCAGTTTGTTTCTCTACTTCACTTTTGAATTCTTTGAACTTTTCAAACGATTCAGATTTGTATTTCATTAAATACACATATCCAAATCTAGAATGATCATCAGTGAAAGTAATAAAATAAGAATACCCTCCTCGTGCATTCGTTGTCATAGGTCCACAAACGTCTGTGTGTACCAACGCTAACAACTCTGTAACTCTTTCTCCTTTTCCACTAAAAGGGGATTTAGTCATCTTACCCATGAGACAAGATTCACAAGTTGGATATGATTCGCAATCAGATAGCTCTAAAAGCCCATCTTTATGCAACTTGGATAATCTTGTTTCATTGATATGACCGAGTCTACAGTGCCACATAAAGGTATAATTAACATCATCTCTTTTTCTTTTCTTAGTTTGTTCAATTTGAAGTATATTTTCATGCAAGTCAAGTATGTAAAGTCCATTCAGTAAATTGCCAACACCATATAAAACATTTTTTATTATAAATAGAACAACAGTTGTTCTTTATTATAATATCAAAACCATCCATATCCAATACAGAAATTGAAATAATGTTTCTAATGAGTGTTGGAACATAATAACAGTTATTTAAACTAATGAACTTGCCCGAAGGCAGTGCTAAACAATAAGTCCCTACAGCCAATGCAGCAACCTTTGCTCCATTTCCAACTCGTAGGACGACTTCATCCTTGTTCAGCTTCCTACTTCTGCTTAGTCCCTGCATATTATTACATATGTGAGAACTACAGCCGGTATCCAATACCCAAGTAGAATTTTGACTTTCAGAAAAATTAATTTCAATCATGAACAAACCTAGATCAGAAGTCGAAGCTTCTCCAAGCTTCTTTTGGCCCGCAAGATACTCCTTGCAATTCCTCTTCCAATGTCCCGGCTTATTGCAATGGTAACAAATTCCTTTGCTATCTGGATCAGGTTTCTTATTATTATCCTTTTTCTTTGCCTTACCCTTAGCCTTCTTGTTTTTCTTCTTTTCAGAAGATACCTTGGGCCTCTTCCTTTTCTTGGAAGAATCATCCACTAGTAAGACTTGGTTCTTGTTGGATGAGAAGTGACCTTCAGCAGTTTTCAGCATGTTAAGTAACTCAGGCAAGCTGACGTCCAACTTATTCATGTGAAAATTCACAACAAATTGTGAGAAGGTGTCCGGGAGTGACTGCAAGATCAAATCTTGGCTTAACTCCCCATCCATCACGAACCCAAGTTGTCCAAGTTGTTCAATCAGATTGATCATCTTAAGCACATGAGTCTCAACAGCAGTGCCCTCGGTCATACGAGATCGGAAGAGCTCCTTAGATATCTGATATCTAGCAGTCCTACTTTGCTCACCATACAACTCTTTGAGGTGCAGCAATATAGTAGGAGCATCCATAGTTTCATGCTGACGCTGAAGCTCGTTACTCATGGATGCGAGCATGATGCATTGAGCCAAGATTGCATCATCTTGCCACTTTCTAAAAGTAGCAATCTCTTCCTCAGAGGCTGTTTCTGCAACACTTGCAGGGACTGGCAAATTTAGGACATAAGAAATCTTTTCAGCAGTGAGAACAATTCTCAGATTCCTTAACCAGTCCGTGTAATTCGGTCCGGTCAGTTTGTTAGCATCAAGTATGCTACGCAGTGATAGTGAGTTTGACATTTTTAAATTCTGCATGTGAAATAGACAACATTTTAGCATACATTCATTTAATTAATTACCAAAATAAATTAGGTCTTTATTTTAAATTGGTATCTCCCACTATTTTCATCAAACTATATTACCCTCATTATATAGTTCGGCAATTCTAATTAAAGATTTGCTAGTGAGATTAAGGATCCCATTTCAAATGTATATAGCCTTGTGGTGACACAACAAGCGATATATAAATAAATAGGTAGACAACTATTGTCAATTACATCACTATGTAACTCCTTTTATTTTTGCCTCTTAGATTATGTTGATCAAGTGGTGACACATCCGAATCAAAATTATCCAAGTTAAGTCCAACCTAGCACTTCCATATATTCGAAAGAAAAACACTGTCCTTGTGGTGACACAACAAAACAGCATCGTTCAGTCTATTTATAAGCATCAAATGTGATAAAGCAACATCTTAAATATTTAATACTTGCCTTGTGGTGACACAACAAACTCATATTAAACATTTAATACTCTATTGCTTTACCATGCTAGAAGGCGACGTTCGATATTCCAAATATCTTTGAACGCTTAGGACTTAATATAATACTTTGAGGGGTTTATTATTATTAGTCTCATCTTGTTTAGCGCGCATGCACATATATATATATAAAATACGCGTCATATTATTTTACATGCGAAGCATGTTGGATAATATATAATATATATATAATAAGCATGCACATATAGAATAATATATTCTACCCGGATTGATTATGGACTTTTATTCTAGTTTGGTTCACTAGAGCCACCAAGTGAACCAAAAGGTCAAACCTAGGGTGCAAGAATAAATTTAAATATAACTATTACATTTAAACCCGGGCTCCATTACAAACGGGTCTTCAAGCGCTCCTTGCTCCTTTGTCTCCAATTCTTCAAAAATTAATTCTAACTAGTCCTATTACAAAAGCTATTTACAATAAATAGAAACCTTGATCAGCAGTCAAGGGGAAGTACATAGGAGGGAGATAGAATTTACATTAAGAAAAATTAGAGAAGACGAGGTACGCAGACCCCATTTATAAAAACCCATACATTCAAGCATCCACTAAAATAAATCCAATCACACATTGGTCAATCGTCCATAATCAATCCCTATTTATTATCATACATATCTCTATATGTATCAATAAATAACATTCATCTCATGGAATAATACATCCATTCCATATATGCATTGATATCAATTAATGGGCAAACGTTTTGCTAATATTTAGTTTTTGAAACAAAATAAACTCTTTTATTTTAATCAAAAACCAAATCCAAATTAAACTCCTTTAATTTTAGCAATCTGAAATCCTATTCCAGATAAAATAAACTCTTTATTTTAAACTTATATCAATTAAATAAACTATTTATTTTAATTGAAGAAAAATAATATTTTTCAAATTCTGCTTACCGGCGCAGCTGCGCCCAGAATGAACTGGGAAACGGCGCAGCTGCGCTGCTCCCCAGAAAAAACCGATTCTGGGTTTCGGCGCAGCTGCGCTCCAGAATGAACTGGAGGCGGCGCAGCTGCGCCGTGTCGCTGATTCAGAAAAAATTTTATTCTGCCCAAAAATTTTGATCCAATCGCATATCAAGCATACATGGAATCATCAATATCGATAATTAGCACAAGATTAGGCTCTGATACCACTGTTAGGTTTGTATATAACGCGAACATGCAATCAAATTACATAAATAGTGCGGAAGCGCGATAAAATCAGATTTTAAAATTTTATACAAACCATCACCAAGATCAATCTATGTGCTCAATTAACGATATAAACGAAAGAGAAAGAGAATAAGAATTATACCCTCGTAGAACAAAGCTTCCTCGGGTACAAGTTCAACTCCTAGTCCTTCGTGTTCTCCTCGAATGTTACGGTGTGATTCCTTGCTTTGATCAACGTTAGCCACCCAAGTGTTTGGCCTCTAGAGGTGATCCACCAAGGAAGAACAAGTATTCAAGAAGTTGGGTATTTGGCAAAACCCTAGTTTCTATCTCTATAGAAATTGCTCTCCACAATCTAATGCAAAAGTGTGTAACCCCAATCTATGATAAGACCCCTCTTATTTATAGATGTAGGAATAGCCCTTCCCTAAACTATTTAGGATTAGGGTTTGTATTATAATTTAAACTCCTTTAATTAATAATGCTCCTAATCCAATTAGGAATCCATGGAGAGTACTTCTATTAATTAATTCCCAATCCCTATTTGGAATTAAATAATAGTAAAAGTAATAATAATAATAAGACTCCTCTTATTAATTTATATTTAATATTTCCAAAATATTAAATAATAAATATTAAGCTATTTAATTTATTCTATCTCCATAGAGTAAATTAAATACACTTAACTTATTATTACAATTATGCCATTTACTTCTTAAATAAATATTTTCCTTTTGCGGTGTGACCCTTTAGGTTCTCCATATTAAACCGGTTGTGATATAAATCAATTAGAACAATTCTAATCTTATTTAAATAAATAAATTAAACTATTTAATTCATTTAAATAAATAATATTTATTCTACAATAAGGGTAAGCCCCTTAGCGATCAACGACTTTCCAGATAATATAGATTTCAACATTAATCACAAAAGAACCTTTGAGTAAATAGTTACCGTACAATTCAATCCTTCTACCATACAATGTCCCAACTAAATATAAGACATGGATTTACTGTCAAGTCTTATTTTATTTAATTATATGTATTTCGATTCCCAAATGCATAACTCTAATTAATGCAAATTAGAAACTCCTTTCTAATTTTCATTCTGCCTTGGCCAAGGACTACTGAGTTATCATTTATCGAATCACATAGGACATTCACATCTTTTACTAGACGAGGTAGATTCTTTGTTGATCATTCACCTATCTCCATGTATAACTAATTATACCCAATCATACCCTTTGATATACCCACAAGGTCTTAAGGGACATGTCAAAGTATAACTCATCATACACAAGATACTATGATGATCTCAAGTCCAAGGATCACTTGTACTACTATCACTAGAGGAATTCCTATTGACAGGCGAGTAAAACTCCATTAGGTATTCCTTAGCGAGTCACGTTCAGTGAACTTATTCTCCAATAAGCACCTACATACTTGCTTTAGTGTCTCCACACAAATGATTATGAGATCAATCATCCTCTTCATAAGAGCAAGCAACGTATGTACTAATCTATCCGGATTCACTAATCCCCAATTTAGTAATCCAACGATTAGGAACAATTTTAGTTTGTGAGCTATCTTGAATTTAGATCTCATTAGCATGATCACCATCATGATTCTAAAAGCATTGCTCAAAACTATGGGTTTATCACATTTAATATAACAGCACTATGTAGATAATATAAAATGCCTTTTAAGAAAATCAATTCCTTTATTAATAAATGAATAAGATTACAAAGTATATGCTACATTATATCAAATATGATTGGCTTGTGTGCATACTACTTTCACCCTTGGCGGTTATGGGGCAGTTTGATCAGATACAGGATTTTCACCCTTTCACGGGCGCAACCGACTACCGATTCCTCATATCACCCTAGACAGAGAGAGATCTACTGCGGGTATATGATCTTTGGTCTCTGTTGTCCGATTTATATAATGACAAATACGCGCAAGTATACGCGGTCAACAAGTAATAAAGAGTAAGTAGAGTATCGATCCCACGAGGAATTATTACTAGTCTTTTCCAAGTATTAACCTTTTATCATCTCAATCTTATTTAAACAAACGATAATTCTTTTTATTGTTTTGCATTAATGAAGATAACAAATAATTAAAGAACTATGAAAAGCTTTAATATAATGAAATCAAATAATAACAAGTCTAAGATTGCAATTTCCCCCAACACTTCATTTGAATGTCCTAACTCTCTCTTTTCAACTAGTTAAATCACAAGGATTGTTACCCGAGAAATCATAAGTATGTCTAAGCCTCTCTCGATGGTCAAATACGTATTTCCCAATGCGGTGTATAAATATCTCTATTCTACACACTAGCAAGAATCCAATATCAAGAATAATCAACAAGACACGTGTCACCAAATCTCATTAATCACCCTATCAATTACCAACTTTCGCAATGGAAATCATTAAGCATGATTCTCAAATGGATACATGTGGTATTTAGGTATATGTCTATCCTAAATACAATCAAATTATCCATTCATGAGGGTAATAAATAAAACACACGTCACTTAATTTCATAAATTACCCATAGGAATATCTAATTTTCACATGATATCATAACAAGGTCTTCAACCTATACTTCCTCTCTCAATTCCATATAAGTTCCCAAGGTAATTACTAGCTAGGTAATTAATATATAAAGCACAAATTATGATACCCAATTCACAAATGAATAACCAATATCCAAGAGAGAGCATTCAATTCAAACTACATATTGGGTTCCATTGAAATCTTAGAAAATTAGTTATAGTTTCATGGTAACTACAAATAACATCATATTCAAAATTATACATCATGTTGGATTACAAAATAGAAGAGAAAACTAGAGATAGAACCACTTTTGTAGATTTTCATATGATGTTTGATGGGTTGATGATGAACACTAGCTTCTCCTCCTTGATTTTTGCAATCCTTGATGTTTTTGCTCCTTGGCCTTGCTTGATGTAGCTTGATTTTAGCACTTTGGCCCTCTAATTTGATGTATTTGGTAGCTTCCTCTCTCTAGATTTTGTGTTAGAAGGTGTTAGGATGAGTTAGAATGAGTGGGTATGTGTTAGAATGAAGTTCTAGCCGCCACTTTGGTGTTATAAGAGATGGGTGTCTCAAACCCTAGCATTTCCCGAGTTTTGGACCAAAAAATTCGCAAAGTGAGAAGCGTTTCTCGCCCCGGCGCTGGAATAGTGCTGGAATTTGTCGCCCCGGCGATGGAACTCTGTACCGCGAGACAGTTTCGACGTCTGTTGGTAAAATGGCCATAACTTCTTCGTCCGAACTCGGATTAAGGCGATTAAGGAGGCTATGGAAAGCTAAGAAGTAGCTCTACAACTTTCATAACTGGAGCTCGTCGAGATAATGGCCGGAGAAAGGCGAAAATTGGCCCCGAAGCAGCTGCTGTGTAAAATTCATGCAAAATCCGATGGTAAAAGGACCATAACTCTCTCATACGAACTTCAAATTGGATGATTCTGGATGTTCCGGAAATCTAAGATCAAAATATACAACTTTTGTTCTTTGAGTTTTGAGAGATTCGGATTGCATCATGGGTCAAATTGAGAAACAAGCAGCGAAAATGCTAGATTCGAGCAAAAAACGTAACGGTCCAAGGGGCCTTTATTTCAATTCCTACAAAACAAAGTAAAAACACATAAAAGCACACAAAAACATATAAAAGTAATACAAAACTACATTACACAATAATAAGATGAAAACACATAAAATCAAACGAATTAGCTAAAGACTTACAAATTATTAAGGCTAAAAGTACTCAATTTGTGTATATAAAACACACTCATCAAATACCCCCAAACTTAAACCTTTGCTTGTCCTCAAGCAAAACACACAAACTATAAAAATTAAATATTTCTAAATAAAAACTATCTTGAGCAATGAGTTAATAAGCTTGAACAATGGTCTCAAAGCATAAACACATGAAAACTCAAGAAAACTTTCAAACCGTTGCAAGTTTAGATTTACATTTAGCTAGTCATAGCTCGCTTTAGGTCCCTTCCGTGTGTGTGTGTACCCAATAGCACTGAACCAATTAAGCTCGGATGAAGCTATGCAACCACATTACCTTATGAAATAATCAAAATAAACCGCGAAACAACATGCTTAGCACATCACTCAATACAAAGGTATACAAATCGCAATTTCCAAAAATTTGAAATCAAAAGACTCTAGGTAAGTGCATTTTATGCTCCATCTTATCCTAAGTCCACTCTTGTGGGTGAGTGCGTTTTACGCTCCATCTCAACTCAACACAAGATTTGAAATATACAATTTTCTTTCTTTAATCACAATTATAAGAGAGTGCGTTTTACGCTCTATCTCTCCTACGCATGTGTCCATGAGTGAGTGCGTTTTACGTTCTATCTCAACTCACCACATGACCATCAATTCAAACACAACAAATTTGGACACCTTGCTTCGAGTGATGTTTAAACGAGTTCTAGAGTTTATAGATATTTTTCATAAGCATTCGGTTATAAAAGCCTGCACTAAGCACACAACTGGCTCAATACTCATGGGTAGGTGCAAAAAAGTGAAAGGATGCATAAGCAAAAAATAACCAACAATAACGATTAAGCACAAGGACTAAGCAACATTTATCCATTTTCCATGAGTTAGAAACTATTCAGTCAAGTTCTTATCATAGACCATGAATTGTAGTTCAAATCAAATTAAAACAATGCTCAAGGGACAT
Source organism: Aralia elata (assembly GCA_034770075.1). Taxonomy (NCBI): domain Eukaryota; kingdom Viridiplantae; phylum Streptophyta; class Magnoliopsida; order Apiales; family Araliaceae; genus Aralia; species Aralia elata. The sequence goes on along the minus strand of CM068388.1, from coordinate 45,573,846 downwards.
ATCCTAAAAATAAATGAAATTTTTTTTTTGAACAAAAATAAATATCTTAAATCACATAAAAACTAAATTAAAAACACACAAATACGAAGTACTACCCCCAAACTTAAACTTGACATTGTCCTCAATGTCTGATATAGGAAAAATTAAAATAGAAGACTTCCCTGAAACCGTGTCAAGCGCCATTGATATCATCTTTCAATACCTCTAAGTTGGGAGCGTACCTGAAAGCAAATGACTAAAGAAATTAAAATGCAATTAAACCACTAAAATGCAATCAAACAAGAATAAAAACAAAATAGTAAACTTGGGTTGCCTCCCAAGAAGCGCTTGGTTTAAAGTCGTTAGCCCGACTCCTCCATTTCATTTCAATCCGGCTCAATCGCAAAATTGACCATTGCATGCCGCCTCGCTGTTCTTTCTTTGATTTGCATGGCATGCATGCCTGGTTGGTGACCCCCAAACTTAATTTCAATTAATTGCACAAAGAAGCTTTCCCCGCCCGCTTCATCCATTGGTAGTGATGTAACATTTGAGGGCTTCGCTTTAGTAGGAGTCATTGTATCAAGATCACCTAGTTTGATCTTTTTAGATAAGTGCCCAATTGCGAACGTTGACAAACTAGGTGCTTCCTCTTCCGTCGTGTCTATGATAAGATTGGGGCATTGGGGCTTGACAAGCACAACGGGCTCTTCTTCTTTCTTCTTTTCCTCGGCCCACCATGATTCCACATTCATACTAGCTCCATCGTCACATAGAGCCTCGCCTAAGAAATGACTACCAAGTGGACACGGTAATGCAAAACTGCCCGAATCCCTGAGCTTTGGTGGAGAAGGCACTTGGGGCACTAACACAATTGACTCATCTTCGTTTGAACTCATACAAGTCTCTTCGCCAATTGTGTTAACCTTATCCCCAATTGTCTCCACTATTTCTATCTCTCGTGGCTCATCCAGTTGCAGATTTGGTTCGGGCTCACCATAAGTCTCGGAATCCATGTCATAACACCAATTATTTTGAGGACAGTTGTTCAAAGCTTTGGACATTTGATCAATCTGATTCTGAAGATTTTGAATTGATATGTCTTGACTTTTCAACATCTCCCCTTTCGAAGTCATGATCTTGGTCACAAGTTCCTCAAAGTTTGACATCTTATCTTCTTGTGGCAATGGAGGTGGACATGATAATTCCGGTGCAAAAGCTGGACTTGGAGCATAACATTGATCATCATAATTGTAGCTCCATGTAGAATCCGGGTGATACCCCCAATCTTGGTGATAATCGGGATAAGCATAGTTATTGAGGTAATCACCACCGTAATGTACCGGCCCAAAACTGACAGTGCATTGATGACTCGGATGATTGTCAGCACAATAATTACAAATAACTGTTATACCTTGAGTTCTCTCTGCTACTAAGGCATCCAACTTCCTCGATAGTGTTTCAAATTGTGTTGACAATGCAGAGAGTGCATTGAGTCCATCAATCCCAGTTTCCCTTGGTTGAGTCATACTCATGTACGGCCATTGATAAGCAAAATCATCCATGGTGTACCTCGTAAAGCATCAAAACAGAAAAATGTTAAAATAAAGTAAAAATTTATATACAAGTTTAAATTAAGATCAATTTGATTGTAATTAATATTGGAAAAACACTAAAAAAATTAGTCCCCGGCAACGGCGCCAAAAACTTGTTGTCCGATTTATATAATGACAAATACGCGCAAGTATACGCGGTCAACAAGTAATAAAGAGTAAGTAGAGTATCGATCCCACGAGGAATTGTTACTAGTCTTTTCCAAGTATTAACCTTTTATCATCTCAATCTTATTTAAACAAACGATAATTCTTTTTATTGTTTTGCATTAATGAAGATAACAAATAATTAAAGAACTATGAAAAGCTTTAATATAATGAAATCAAATAATAACAAGTCTAAGATTGCAATTTCCCCCAACACTTCATTTGAATGTCCTAACTCTCTCTTTTCAACTAGTTAAATCACAAGGATTGTTACCCGAGAAATCATAAGTATGTCTAAGCCTCTCTCGATGGTCAAATACGTATTTCCCAATGCGGTGTATTAATATCTCTATTCTACACACTAGCAAGAATCCAATATCAAGAATAATCAACAAGACACGTGTCACCAAATCTCATTAATCACCCTATCAATTACCAACTTTCCGCAATGGAAATCATTAAGCATGATTCTCAAATGGATACATGTGGTATTTAGGTATATGTCTATCCTAAATAACAATCAAATTATCCATTCATGAGGGTAATAAATAAAACACACGTCACTTAATTTCATAAATTACCCATAGGAATATCTAATTTTCACATGATATCATAACAAGGTCTCAACATATAATTCCTCTCTAATTTCCATATAAGTTCCCAAGGTAATTACTAGCTAGGTAATTAATATATAAAGCACAAATTATGATACCCAATTCACAAATGAATAACCAATATCCAAGAGAGAGCATTCAATTCAAACTACATATTGGGTTCCATTGAAATCTTAGAAAATTAGTTATAGTTCATGGTAACTACAAATAACATCATATTCAAATTATACATCATGTTGGATTACAAAATAGAAGAGAAAACTAGAGATAGAACCACTTTTGTAGATTTTCATATGATGTTTGATGGGTTGATGATGAACACTAGCTTCTCCTCCTTGATTTTGCAATCCTTGATGTTTTTTGCTCCTTGGCCTTGCTTGATGTAGCTTGATTTTAGCACTTTGGCCCTCTAATTTGATGTATTTGGTAGCTTCCTCTCTCTAGATTTTGTGTTAGAAGGTGTTAGGATGAGTTAGAATGAGTGGGTATGTGTTAGAATGAAGTTCTAGCCGCCACTTTGGTGTTATAAGAGATGGGTGTCTCAAACCCTAGCATTTCCCGAGTTTTGGACCAAAAAATTCGCAAAGTCAGAAGCGTTTCTCGCCCCGGCGCTGGAATAGTGCTGGAATTTGTCGCCCCGGCGATGGAACTCTGTACCGCGAGACAGTTTCGACGTCTGTTGGTAAAATGGCCATAACTTCTTCGTCCGAACTCGGATTAAGGCGATTAAGGAGGCTATGGAAAGCTAAGAAGTAGCTCTACAACTTTCATAACTGGAGCTCGTCGAGATAATGGCCGGAGAAAGGCGAAAATTGGCCCCGAAGCAGCTGCTGTGTAAAATTCATGCAAAATCCGATGGTAAAAGGACCATAACTCTCTCATACGAACTTCAAATTGGATGATTCTGGATGTTCTGGAAATCTAAGATCCAAATCTACAACTTTTGTTCTTTGAGTTTTGAGAGATTCGGATTGCATCATGGGTCAAATTGAGAAACAAGCAGCGAAAATGCTAGATTCGAGCAAAAAACGTAACGGTCCAAGGGGCCTTTATTTCAATTCCTACAAAACAAAGTAAAAACACATAAAAGCACACAAAAACATATAAAAGTAATACAAAACTACATTACACAATAATAAGATGAAAACACATAAAATCAAACGAATTAGCTAAAGACTTACAAATTATTAAGGCTAAAAGTACTCAATTTGTGTATATAAAACACACTCATCAGTCTCATAAGATCTTTGCCGAGTATAGTGAGAGTTGCCCCATTCAGACATCTGCCTATGTGCAATGGTTGCACAGAGACTCTGATATGGTTGGTTTGAGTCAGACTGGAGTATTTGATGACTCTCGAGTGATTTTAACAGATGATACCACCCCAGAGGTATTTATTCCTCCTAGGTCTACAGAGATGATGTCCAGATATGATTTTGAAGGCTTCTCCACTCCCTCCCATATTCCTTATTCCATCTCAGCTGATTCTGCCCCTAGTCGGGTTACTGAGGATAGCCAGATCCGACTGGCCTTGATTACTACTGAGGCTAAGAGGGACGCTGCTCTTGTTGAGAGAGATGCTGCTATTCTGGCCAGAGATGCTGCCATCACTGATAGAGATGCCATTGTATTACAGACTAGGGCAGTTATAGATGCTCACTTTAAGACTGTTAGCCGAGCCACTACTTTATTGGATCGCATCGACATGATGGGGCAGCAAATTGCAGGGGACGCCGATGCTTCAGATCTATCCACCACCTTATCCATCATGCCCTAGTTAGTTTCAGATTTGTAGATCATTTTATTTCCTGCATAGACTATGTCAGTTTCATCGGTTATCAAAAGAGAAATCTCGTAACAAAATGACTTATATATATAGACATGCATTTAAATTTTGTCATTTTCCCCTTTTTTATCGTATCGTTACCTTTCATTCGATCCTCATTTTATCCAGCTAACCACGATTTTGATATTTCGCCTTCTTTCTCTTCTCAAGTCTTGATGGAGATTTGACAGATATTGCCACACACCCTGTTGATTTCATCGGACTGAGTTTTAGATTTTGGCTAACTGTTTGGTTGGGTTAGGGTTATGTCATTTGAGATGAAGTTGATTAGGTAGCTGGTTTCGGGAAGGTTTCGAGGGTATAGGAAGGTTTTTCTTGCTGTTGGGAATCGGTTTTTGTTAGAGAAAGTATTGTTTTGTAAAGACATGGACCGTGCCCTGATGGCTGCCTACGTACTCCCACAAGTCGGGAGATCAGGTCCTACGTAGTTCGTTCTTCAAAGAAAGAGGAGAAAATGATGATGATTTTTTTTAAACGTAGAACCGCTTCACCGAGTCAGAATTGATGGGTTGTGGAAACACCTCACCGTCCATCTCTTGCAATATGAGGGCTCCTCCGGACAACACTTTCTTAATCACAAAAGGTCCTTCCCAGCTCGGGGCAAACTTCCCTTTGGCTTCGTTTTGACAAGGCATGACTCTCTTTAGCACTAGGTTATTTTCCTTGAACTTCCGAGGTCTTATCTTTTTATCGTACGATCGAGAGATTCTTTGCTGATATAACTGACCGTGCAAAACAGCAGCCACCCTCCTTTCATCAATTAGGGCCAATTGGTCATACCGACTTTGCATCCAATCCTCCTCGTTTATCTGAGCATCAATCAAGATTCTGAGGGACGCCATCTCAACCTCAACTAGCAGAACAGCCTCCATTTCGTATACCAAAGCGTAAGGGGTTGCCCCTGTAGAAGTACGCACCGACGTTCTGTACGCCAGTAGGGTGAGAGGTAGCAGATCCGGCCATCCCCGATGATTAGCAGACATTCTCGCCATGATCTTCTTAATATTCTTATTTACAGCCTCCACTGCCCCATTCATCTTAGGACGGTAAATGACAGAATTGAGGTGTTTGATCTTAAACTGGTCACATAATTCCTTCATGAGGGCATTGTTCAAATTCTTGGCATTGTCGGAGACTAAGACCTCAGGTTGCCCGTATCGGCAAATGACATTATTCCTGATGAAACGGACGATGATCTCCTGAGTTACTTTGGGGAAAGAATCTTCTTCTACCCATTTAGTGAAGTAATCGATCATGACGAAGATAAATCGGTGTCCATTGCTTGCTTTGGGCTCTACTGGTCCGATTACATCCATACCCCACATTGAGAATGGCCAAGGGGAGGTCATACAATGCAGTTCATTGGGAGGCGCGTGGATTACATTACCGTGCGCCTGGCATTGGTAACATCGTTTGATATGATCATCGCAGTCGACTTTCAGTGTTACCAGTAATGCCCCATTCTCAAGATCTTTTTGGCCAGCATCGGTCCACTCATGTGTGGCCCACACACCCCACCATGTATTTCATCCATAATCTTTTGGGCCTGCGTTTCATTTACACATCGCAACAATCCCAAACCGGCATCCCTCTTGTACAATGAATCCCCGCTCAGATAAAACCTCATTACCATCTTTTGGATTCTTAACCTCTCAGCTCGTCTTGCTTTGTCGGGAACGGATCTATCCCTCAGATACTCCCTCATGTCGTGAGACCAAGGCTGCTTTGGCAGAACCACCTCCTCCGATAATACTGCTACATGCTCCTCGTATGCTGGGGCATTCTGTACCGCTATTTCAATTTGTGGAACGTCCCTGCTTTTGATTATGTGGATTAAGGAAGCCAGAGTTGCCAATGCATTGGCAAAATCATTCCGTCCCCGGGGGATATATCGGAAAGCGATATCTTCAAACTCTCGCATCAATTGGATAACACATCGGTGGTATGGAAGTAACCGGAGCTCCTTAGTGCTATATACCCAGATCGCCTGTCTGATTACCAGCTCTGAATCCCCGAACACCGCTAGTCTCTTCGCTCCCATATCGCGGGCAAAACGGAGTCCCAATATACATCCCTCATACTCAGCTGTGTTATTCGAGTTACTGAACTACAATTTAGTGGCCACGGGGTATTGCTCTCCGGTGATAGAGACCAGGACTGCTCCGGCTCCCGCCCCTTCAGCATTCATGGCACCATCAAAGTACAACTTCCAGAACTGCCCCTCGTCATCACATCTCGTGTGTAAGACCCAGAATACATCTTTGCTTGGCAAAGGAGTTTCTAAAGGCTCCATCCCCCCTGCTGGCATTTCTGACAACTGATCTGCAATTTCCTGCCCTTTCATGGCTCTCTGAGTTACGTATACGATGTCGAACTGCTGTAAGATTAACTGCCACCTTGACAATTGACCGTTCAGCATGGGCCTTTCAAAGATATACTTTAGGGGATCCATTCTCGATATCAGGTACGTAGTGTGCCCATGGAGATAGTGCTATAATCTCACTGCAGCCCACGCCAAAGCACAACAGGTCCTTTCGATGGGGGTGTAATTCTGTTCACATCGGCTAAATCTCTTGCCGAGGTAATAGATGGCCTGCTCTTTGCCTGATTCATTCTTCTGTCCTAGCATACATCCCATCGCAATGACATTGATCGATATATACATAAACAGAGGGATCCCATCCTTCGGGGGTACCAGCACCGGTGCTTTTGTCAGCTGCTTCTTAATGGTCTGAAAGGCGTTCTAGCATTTCCTATTCCACTCTTGGGAGACATCTTTCCTTAATAGTTTAAAAATCGACTCGCATGTAGTTGTCAAGTGGGATATGAAGTGGCTGATGAAGTTTATTCTTCCCAGAAATCCTCTTATCTCCTTTTCTGTGCGAGGCGCCGGCATATCCACAATGGCCTTAATCTTCGCCGGATCAAACTCAATGCCCCGATTACTAACCAGGAATCCCAAGAGCTTGCCCGACTGCACTCCGAAAGCACACTTTGCCGGATTGAGCTTCAAATTATATTTTCTGAGCCGATCGAATAGCTTTTTGAGATGGGTTATTGAAAGTAGTATGCACACAAGCCAATCATATTTGATATGATGTAGCATATACTTTGTAATCTTATTCGATTGTTAAAGGCATTTTGCATTATCTACATGGTGCTGTTATATTAAATGTGATAAACCCATAGTTTTGAGCAATGCTTTTAGAATCATGATGGTGATCATGCTAATGAGATCTAAATTCTAGATAGCTCACAAACTTAAATTGTTCCTAATCGATGGATTACTAAAAAGGGGATTAGTGAATCCGGATAGATTAGTACATACGTTGCTTGCTCTTATAAAGAGAATGATTGATCTCATAATCATTTGTGTGGAGACACTAAAGCAAGTATGTAGGTGCTTATTAGAGAATAAGTTCACTGAACGTGACTCGCTAAGGAATACCTAATGGAGTTTTACTCGCCTGTCAATAGGAATTCCTCTAGTGATAGTAGTAAAAGTGATCCTTGGACTTGAGATCATCATAGTATCTTGTGTATGATGAGTTATACTTTGACATGTCCCTTAAGACCTTTAGGGTATATCAAAGGGTATGATTGGGTATAATAAGTTGTACATGGAAATAGGTGAATGATCAACAAAGAATCTACCACTTCTAGTAAAAGGAGAAAATGTCCTATGTGATTCGATAAATGACGACTCAGAAGTCTTTGGCCAAAGCAGAATGAAATTAGAAAAGAGTTTCTAATTTGCATTAATCAGAGTTGTGCATTTCAGAATCGAAATACATATAATTAAATAAAATAAGACTTGACAGTAATTCCATGTCTTATATTTAATTGGGACATTGTATGGTAGAAGGATTGAATTGTACGGTAACTATGCACTGAAAGGTTCTTTTATGATTAATGTTGAAATCTATATTATCTGAAAAGTCGTTGATCGCTAAGGGGGCTTACCACCCTTATTGTAGAATAAATATTATTTATTTAAATGAATTAAATAGTTGAATTTATTTATTTAAATAAGATTATATTTGTCTAATTGATTTATTCACAACCGGTTTAATGTGGAGAACCTAAAGGGTCACACCGCAAAAGGAAAATATTTATTTAAGAAGTAAATGGCATAATTGTAATAATAAGTTAAGTGTATTTAATTTAGTCTATGGAGATAGAATAAATTAAATAGCTTAATATTTATTATTTAATATTTTAGAAATATTAAATATAAATTAAAAAGAGGAGTCTTATTATTATTATTACTATTACTATTATTTAATTCCTAATAGGGATTGGGAATTAATTAATAGAAGTACTCTCACATGAATTCCTAATTGGATTAGGAGTTTAATTTAATTAAAAGAGTTTAATTAGAATAGAAACCCTAGTCCTAAATAGTTTAGGGAAGGGTTTTCCTACATCTATAAATAAGAGAAGTCTTATCATAGATTAGGGTTACACACTCTTGCATAAGAATTGTAGAGAGTACTTACAATTTCTATAGAGATAGAAACTAGGGTTTTGTCAACACCTATCTTCTTGAACAAGTATTATTCCTTGGTGGATCACCTCTAGAGGCCAAACACTTGGGTGGCTAACGTTGATTAAAGGAAGGAATTTAATCGGTGGAATTCAAGGAGAACGCGAAGGAATTGGAGGTGAACTTGTACCTGAGGAAGCTAGAATTCTACAAGGGTATAATTCTTATTCTCCGTCTCTTTCGTTTAATTAATAATTGTGCATAAAGAAAGATCATGATGATGGTTTGTATAAAATTTTAAAATCTGATTTTATCGCGCTTCCGCTTTATTAATGTAATTTGATTGCATGTTCGCGTTATACAAACCTAACAGTGGTATCAGAGCTAAACTTTATGCGAATTATTAATTATTTTGATTCTGTATATACATTGATATGTGTTTAGAACAATTTAATTGGGCATAATTGTTTGTGTAAAATTATTTTTTTTTTATTTTTTATTTTGATTTTATTTATTTTCAATTAAGATAAAAGGTTTATTTTAATTGGAATATGATTAAAATTAAAAGTTTTATTTTAACTTGGAATTGGATTCTACGTTAACTAGAATAAAGGAGTTTATTCATATATGGAATAGGATTCCATGTTTCCTAGAATAAAGGAGTTTATTCACATATGGAATAGGATTCCATGTTTCCTAGAATAAAGGAGTTTATTCACATATGGAATAGGATTCCATGTTTCCTTAAAAATAAAGATGTTTATTTTAATAAGGAATATGATTCAACATATTTTATTTTCCAACAATTGTAAGTTAAAAATAAAGGTGTTTATTTTAAACTTGAAATTGGTTTCCATATTAATTAAAATAAAGGAGTTTATTTTGATTTGGAATTTGATTAAAATAAAGGAGTTTATTTTTATTCAAAAAATAAAAAAAATAAAATTGGATAAATTAAAATAAAAGAGTTTATTTTGATTTGGAATATGATTAAAATAAAGAAGTTTATTTTAATTGAAATTGGATTTCATGATAACTAATTAGAGTTGGAATTGGATTCCATGATAACTAATTGGAGTTGAAATTAAATTTTATACTAACTAATATTGCCCATTAAATGATATCAATGCATATATGGAATGGTTTTATTATTAATGGGATGAATGTTATTTATTGATACATATAGAGATATATATGATACTAAATAGGGATTGATTATGGACTACTGACCAATGTGTGATTGAATTTATTTTAGTGGGTGCTTGAATGTATGGGTTTTTATAAATGGGGTATGCGTACCTCGTCTTCTCTAATTTTTCTTAATGTAAATTCTATCTCCCTCCTATGTATCTCCCCTTGACTGCTGATCAAGGTTTCTATTTATTGTAAATAGTTTTTGTAATAGGACTAGTTAGAATTAATTTTGAAGAATTGAAGACAAAGAAGCAAGGAGCGCTTGAAGACCCGTTTATAATGGAGCCCGGGTTTAAATGTAATAGTTTTATTTAAATTTAATTCTTGCACCCTAGGTTTGACCTTTTGGTTCACTTGGTGGCTCTAGTGAACCAAACTAGAATAAAAGTCCATAATCAATCCGGGTAAAATATAGTATTCTATATTAGCATGCTTACTATATATATATTATATATTATCCAACATGTTTCGCATGTAAAATAATATGACGCGTATTTTATATATATATGTGCATGCGCGCTAAACAAGATGAGACAAATAATAACAAACCCCTCAAAGAAATTATATTAAGTCCTAAGCGTTCAAAGATATTTGGAATATCGAACGTCGCCTTCTAGCATGGTAAAGCGATAGTATTAAATATTTAATATGAGTTTGTTGTGTCACACAAGGCAAGTATTAAATATTTAAGATGTTGCTTTATCACATTTGATGCTTATACATAGACTGAACGATGCTGTTTTGTTGTGTCACACAAGGATAATGTTTTTCTTTCGAATATATGGAAGTGCTAGGTTGGACTTAGCTTGGATAATTTTAATTCGGATGTGTCACACTTGATCAAAATAATCTAAGAGGCAAATTAAAAGGAGTTACATAGTGATGTAATTGACAATAGTTGTCTACCTATTTATATATATATATATCTTTTATTGTGTCACACAAGGCTATATACATTTGAAATGGGGTCCTTATTCTCACTAGCAAATCTTTAATTAGATTTGTCGAACTGTATATTGAGGGTAATATAGTTTGATGAAAATAGTGGGAGATACCAATTTAAAATAAAGGCCTAATTTATTTTGGTAATTAATTAAAATGAATGTATGCTGAAATGTTGTTAAATTACAAATTCATTTATAGAATTTTACGATGTCTAATTCACTATCACTGCATAGCATATTAAATGCTAATTAACCGGACCGAATTACACGGATTGGTTAAGAAATTTGAGAATAGTTCTCAAGGCTGAAAAGCTATCTTATATCCTTAATATGCCTATCCCTGCAATGGTTGCAGACAATGACTCTAAGGAAGAGATTGCTACTTTTAGAAAGTGGCAAGATGATGCATAGTTGGCTCAATGCATCATGCTCGCATCCATGAGTAACGAGCGTCAGCGTCAGCATGAAACTATGGATGCTCCTACTATACTCTTGCACCTTCAAGGAGTTGAAGGGTGAGGAAAGTAGGACTATTAGATATCAGATATCTAAGGAGTTCTTCTAATCTAGAATAACCGATGGCACTACAGTATAGACAAATGTCCTCAAAATGATCAATCTGATTGAACAATTGGGACAACTGGTTTTAATGGATGGAGAGTTGATCCAAGATTTGATCTTGCAATCACATCTGGACTCTTTCTCACAAATGTTGTGAATTTCACATGAACAAGCTATATGTCAGCCTGCCTGAGTTGCTTAAACATGTTGAAAACTATAAAGAGTCACTTTCCAACCAAGAAAGACCAAGTCTTACTGGTAGATGATTCTTCCATGAAGCGGAAGAGGGCCAAAGGATTTTTTTAAAAAAGAAGAACAATTTAAAGAAGGTAAATAGAAAGGCAAAAACAAAGGACAATAAGAACAAGACTGATGCAGATAGCAAAGGAGTTTGCTACCACTGCAATAAGCCTAGATACTGGAAAGGAAAACTGTAAGGAGTATCTTACAGAGGCTAACCAGAAGTAGCTTAGTGAAGTTTCGGTTACAAATATAAGTTTGTTCATGATTGAAATAAATTTTTTCTGTAAGTCAAGGTTCTACTTGGGTATTGGATACCGGCTGTAGTTCTCACATATGCAATTCTATGCAGAGACTAAGCAGAAGTAGAAAGCTAAATAAAGAGTAAGTAATCTTATGTGTGGGAATGGAGCAAAGGTTGCTGCATTAACCATAGGAACTTATAGTTTAGCATTGCCTACGGGCAAGTCTATTAAGTTAATAAGTTGTTATTATGTTCCAGTTCTCATTAGAAATATTAGAACTTTCTTTGTTAGACAAGGAAGGTTCTGGTATTATATTTAAGAACAATTGTTGTTTTATTTATAATGATAATATTTTGTTTGAAACTGGAAGAATACTTGATAGACTTTGTATACTTGACTTACATGAAAAATATTTTGCAAATTGAACAAACTAGTAAAAGAAAAGGAGATGATCATTCAAAGAGTTGAATATGTGTATTTAACGAAATACAAGTCTGAATCATTTGAAAGGTTCAAAGAATTCAGAAGTGAAACAAATTGACAAAGTATTAAGATTCTTTGATCAGATCGAGGAAAGAATACTTGTGCAATAAGTTTCTAGATCATCTCAAAATGGTATTTTCTCATAATGGACACCTTTTGATACGCAATAATTGATTGGTGTATCTAAAAGGAGAAATTGTACCTTGTTGGACATGGTGCAGTCCATAATGATTTTTACCGACATTCTAGTATCCATCTAGGGTTATGCCCTAGAAACGGCTGCATATCTACAAAATAAGGTAACCTCAAAATCCGGCCTCAAGACTCCATAAAAGTTATGGATAGGGAGGATTCCTAATCTTAAGTATGTTAAGATAAAGGGTTGTCTAGCTTATGTGAAAAAGGTTTCAAAGATAAGTTTGGGACAAAATCTGACAAGTGCAGATTTGTGGGATATCCTAAAGAAAGTTTAGGGTATTATTACTATAATCCTACACGCTGCTTTCTTAGATAAAGGTGTTTATCATTGAAGGAGCTAGTGGGATGGTAATAAATCTTGAAGGAGTTCAAGAACCACAAAGCACTTTAAGTCGAACCGAGGAACCTGTAGATAGACTTATTGTACCACAACCGAATCGTAAATCTGAAAGAGTACCGAAGATACCTGTGAGGTATGGATTCATCATAGAGGATGATGATGAGGTACGCATCATAGAGGATGATGATCCAGTTATATACGATGAGGCTATAAGTAGAAGACACTCAGAGAAATGGCAGATGGCCATGAAATCCAAAAATGGACTCCATGTATGAGAACCAAGTATAGACTCTGGTTACTCCACAAAAGGGCATAGTGCCTAGAGTGTGAATATGGGTCTTTAAGATAAAGACTAGGGCAAATGGCAAGGTGGAGACCTATAAGACCAGACCTGTTTAAAAGGTTTTTCAAGTCAAAGAGTTGACTGTGATAAAACCTTATTACCGAGTAATGCTCAAGTCCATTTGGATTTTGCTTGTGATTGCAGCTTATTACGAAATCTGGCAAAATGGATGTGGAGACACCCTTCCTCAATGAAGACTTGAGGAGAATGTATGTATGATACAGCCAGAGGAATTTGTTTCAAAGGTTGAAGCAAATCGTGTTTTAAGCTATAATGATCCATTTATGGATTGAAGCAAGCTTCTCAAAGATGGAACATTCATTTTGATGAGACAATCAAAAGAGTTTGATTTTATCAAAAACTAGAATGAACCTTGTGTGTACAAAAGGGTCAGTGGGAGCACTGTGACATTCTTGGTATTATATGTTGATATACTACTGATAAGGAATAACACACCAATGCTACAGTCAGTAAAGATAACATTGTCTAAACATTCCTCCATGAATGACTTGGGAGGAACATCCTATAAATTGGGGATATAAATCTATATAGATAGATTTAAAAGGATGTTCGGCTTGACCCAAGGAACGTATATTCATTTGATGCTAAAGGCGTTTAGCATGGCAAACTCCAAGAGAGGTCTCATTGTGATGAGCCATGGAGTGAATCTCTTTAAAATTGTCCCCAATTGAAGGAGAGATCGCATGAGTTACTATCATGTATGCAATGAATATACTAGGCTTGATGTTGATCAGTCATATTCTGGAGAAGATTACTGTAAGACAGTGATAAACATCTTTAGGTACTTAACCAGTACTAAAGATGTGATTATGATTAATGGTGGGTCTGAATTAAAACTAGAGGGCTAAACAGACTCAAGTTTTTCAGACTGACCAAGACGATAACAAATCCACTTTATGGTAAATCGTTACCTTGAAAGGTGGTGCAGTGAATTGGAAAGGTTCCAAACAGCAAAGAGTTGTTGGTTTAGTGACAAAGACAAAGTATATAGCTGTAAATGAAGCTACAAGTTGATTGTTTGGATGAAAAGTTCATTACAGAACTAGGAATAGTTCCTAAGTCTCATCTTGGATTCGAACATGTGTTGCGGCACTTTTATTTGATTAGTGGAATCATTGAAAGAGGATAAGTCACTATAGAGATAGTGGACTCTCAATAACAATATTGCATATCCATCTACTGAAGCTTTATCCAAACAGCAGGATGATCGTCACTTAGAGAAGAAGGGTATTAGATACCATGCCGATTGGCTTTAGTGCAAGTGGGAGATTGAAAGTAGTATGCACACAAGCCAATCATATTTGATATGATGTAGCATATACTTTGTAATCTTATTCGATTATTAAAGGCATTTTGCATTATCTACATGGTGCTGTTATATTAAATGTGATAAACCCATAGTTTTGAGCAATGCTTTTAGAATCATGATGGTGATCATGCTAATGAGATCTAAATTCTAGATAGCTCACAAACTTAAATTGTTCCTAATCGATGGATTACTAAAAAGGGGATTAGCGAATCCGGATAGATTAGTGCATACGTTGCTTGCTCTTATGAAGAGAATGATTGATCTCATAATCATTTGTGTGGAGACACTAAAGCAAGTATGTAGGTGCTTATTAGAGAATAAGTTCACTGAACGTGGCTCGCTAAGGAATACCTAATGGAGTTTTACTCGCCTGTCAATAGGAATTCCTCTAGTGATAGTAGTACAAGTGATCCTTGGACTTGAGATCATCATAGTATCTTGTGTATGATGAGTTATACTTTGACATGTCCCTTAAGACCTTTAGGGTATATCAAAGGGTATGATTGGGTATAATAAGTTGTACATGGAAATAGGTGAATGATCAACAAAGAATCTACCACTTCTAGTAAAAGGAGAGAATGTCCTATGTGATTCGATAAATGACGACTCAGAAGTCTTTGGCCAAAGCAGAATGAAATTAGAAAAGAGTTTCTAATTTGCATTAATCAGAGTTGTGCATTTCAGAATCGAAATACATATAATTAAATAAAATAAGACTTGACAGTAATTCTATGTCTTATATTTAATTGGGACATTGTATGGTAGAAGGATTGAATTGTACGGTAACTATGCACTGAAAGGTTCTTTTATGATTAATGTTGAAATCTATATTATCTGGAAAGTCGTTGATCGCTAAGGGGGCTTACCCTTATTGTAGAATAAATATTATTTATTTAAATGAATTAAATAGTTTAATTTATTTATTTAAATAAGATTAGAATTGTTCTAATTGATTTATTCACAACCGGTTTAATATGGAGAACCTAAAGGGTCACACCGCAAAAGGAAAAATATTTATTTAAGAAGTAAATGACATAATTGTAATAATAAGTTAAGTGTATTTAATTTAGTCTATGGAGATAGAATAAATTAAATAGCTTAATATTTATTATTTAATATTTTAGAAATATTAAATATAAATTAAAAAGAGGAGTCTTATTATTATTATTACTATTACTATTATTTAATTCCTAATAGGGTTGGGAATTAATTAATAGAAGTACTCTCACATGAATTCCTAATTGGATTAGGAGTTTAATTTAATTAAACGAGTTTAATTAGAATAGAAACCCTAATCCTAAATAGTTTAGGGAAGGGTTTTCCTACATCTATAAATAAGAGAAGTCTTATCATAGATTAGGGTTACACACTCTTGCATAAGAATTGTAGAGAGTACTTACAATTTCTATAGAGATAGAAACTAGGGTTTTGTCAACACCCATCTTCTTGAACAAGTATTATTCCTTGGTGGATCACCTCTAGAGGCCAAACACTTGGGTGGCTAACGTTGATCAAAGGAAGGAATTTAATCGGTGGAATTCAAGGAGAACACGAAGGAATTGGAGGTGAACTTGTACCTGAGGAAGCTAGAATTCTACAAGGGTATAATTCTTATTCTCCGTCTCTTTCGTTTAATTAATAATTGTGCATAAAGAAAGATCATGGTGATGGTTTGTATAAAATTTTAAAATCTGATTTTATCGCGCTTCCGCTTTATTAATGTAATTTGATTGCATGTTCGCGTTATACAAACCTAACAGTTATATGATCAGATTCTACCCTCGATTTCACGATAATGTCATCCATGTAGACCTTTATCTCCTTGTGCATCATGTCGTGGAACAGGGCCATCATGGCTCTCTGATAAGTAGCCCCCGCATTTGTGAGACCGAAGGCCAATCGTCTATAGCAGAAGGTCCCCTAAGGGGTGATGAAAGCGGTCTTTTCCCGGTCTTCCTCCGCCACCATTATCTGATGATACCCCGCAAAGCAATCAACAAAAGAGTACATCTCGTATTGGGCTGTGTTATCCACCAAGATGTGTATAAAAGGCACTGGGAAATTGTCCTTGAGACTGGCCTTGTTCAGATCTCTATAGTCGACACATACCCTCACCTTCCCTCCAGGCTTAGCCATTGGGACTATATTGGACAGCCATTCCGGGTAAGTGGACACCATAATGATTCCAGCCTTGAACTGTTTGACGATTTCTTCCTTCACCTTCAAGCTCCACTCCGGTTTTAGCTTTCTTAGTTTCTGCTTGACAGGCTTGAAACCCTCCTTGATGGGCAACCGGTGTACCATAATGTTGGTGGACAATCCGATCATGTCCTTATGAGACCAGGCAAAAACATCCTCATACTGGCTTAGCAACTCGATTATTTCTGTTTTCTGGCTAGGGGTCAGGTCTGTCCCTATCTTGAGCTCTTTGGGTTTGTCAGGGGTTCCGATATTTATGGTGATGGTTTGGTCTAAGTTGGGTTTGGGTTTGTCTTCGATCCATCCTTTGATCTCGTCAGGCGTGTCGTCATTATCTGTCTCATCCTGCTCAATGCCCATTAAATCGAAATCCAGCTCAATATCAAAATCATAGTCATCCTTCAAATTCGAAAAATCGTTTGTTAGGCAAGAAATACTTAAATTGGTACACCTGACATGAAACAAAAATATTTGTCATATATATAAGTCATTTTCCCACAATGATCATCTTTAAGATAACATGACAAAATAACGTAACTATGCAAAATTCAAAATAAGGGACAAAAACTGGTATCCATTCATCCCCCACCATCCGGGGTATACCACCCTGACGCTATATTTTACCCTCGTTTGGATATTACTGGCTCCATCGTCCAGTTGTCGGTGGTCAGATCGGCCGGAATGTGACAGATGAAAGGCGGCTTCGCATCGAAAACTTCCTCGATGACTACAGCCACATCGCATTGGTCCCTCTTCATAACCTCTTCAGGAATAGTCAGCCCCGCCCAATTGATGGCAGGCACACTTTGTTGGGCTCCTGACGGCGTGACAACATCCTTCTCTTTTCCACTGCTTACTGACTGTCCAGGGATATAACACTTGGTTTCAAACTGTTGCATGACCTCCTGCAGGAAACTCTCCTTTTTGGCCTACTCATCATTCGTGGGGGTCAATTTTTCACCTCCTGTCTCAAACATAGGCTTACCAGTACCTTGTTCATTGTTGATTTTCGGCATCAGACTTTCGGCCAGTCGAGTTGGGGTTTCCCCTTGAAAGTGTTTCTATTCTACGCCTCCATAATACCCTAATCCTGCCTTGCCTATCTGATTGGGCAGTTGAATAGGCTCAGTAATTCCTTGACTGTTCTTTCCCAATCTTTGCCCAGGTCGAAAATTCATCTTCATCATTTCTCTAGCAACAAAGGTAAGTTCAGGAGAGACCTTAGGTTTTACGGTTGAAGCCCCCAGACATCTGTAGTGGGGAGTACTGATTTCCAGCGCCTGAAAACTGGCAGGTACCACCGATTCATCCAAATTAATCATCGGCAGGCCGTTCCTGGAAGGAGAAGGGTCATTACGCTCTACAGAGACCGTCACCAGATTCCCGTCGATGATAAACTTAATTTGCTGGTGTAGCGTAGAGGGAACTGCCCCGGCCGTGTGTATCCATGGCCTTCCCAATAACATGTTATAACTTGTCGCGATATTCAGGACTTGGAATGAAATATCAAAAGTACAAGGCCCTATCTCCACAGGCAATTCTATCTCCCCCATCGTATCCTTCCAGGATCCGTCAAAGGCTAGTACCACCACATAACTGGTCCGCAGGCGCTTAGGATTGACGTTCATTTTTTCAATGTACTAAATGGGCAGATATTCAATGTTGATCCTCCATCAATTAGCACCCCATTCATAACATATCCTGATGAGATTACCGCAATATGCAGCGGTTTCCGGTGCCCCCTTCCCTCTTCGGGGATATCATCATCTGTGAACGATATTACATTATTTTCTAACAGATTGTCCACTAGATGGCCGAATCCTTCTTTGCTAATCACCTTGGGAATGTGTGCCTCTTCCAGGACTTTGGCCAGAATTCTGCACTGATCGTCGGATGATAATACCAAATCCATGATCGATGTCAGAGTCGATTCCTTGCTCAGTACCTTGACCCCCCTTGCTTCTGAATGATTCATCTTCCTTAAGAATTCCACAGCTTTCTCCTCGGATATCTTTTCGTTCTTCTTCCCTTTGCTCTCAAGGACTCGTCCTGGAAGATATAAAGGATTCCCCTTTGATGTTACAGAAGCACAACTGGCCGACTCCTCTGATACTCCCCCGTAATTCCACGGTACTGTTTTCATACTGCTAATGGGGATTTGTGGTCTTGCTGCAATGGTGAGAAGTTTCGGAGCCGTTAACCTGATAGGCGCCTCTGTGATACCCCTGCTCAGACCCGCCAACCTAATCGGTGTCCCTCGTATATTCTCCTGATGACTTGTCATGCAAATCATCTCATCGATTCTCTTTATATAATTCAGCCTTGGTGGTCCTCCGGCTTCGCTGACTTCCACCACATTGACCCCTTCCCCATCATGCTTAAGCAGGGGATTGACTTTAACATTTGGTGACTCTGGCTGTTCCACCACAATCTCCCCGCTATCAATCATGTTCTGAATCTTGTGCTTCACCGCCCAGCATTCCTGAGTATCATGACCAGGGGAACCCGAATGGTACGCACACTTCTTACTCGGGTCAAATCTTCTCCCTTTCGGGTCAATTGGGGGTGCCAAATCGACTATCTTTCTCTGTGCAATTAATACTGCCAAAATCTGTTCAAGAGGATCCTCAAGCGGGGTGAATACCCGATCTCTGGTGGTCTCAAATCTTCTTCGTTCGTCCATCCTTTGATTATCGAAATTATGTTGTCAGGGTGGCACAATTCTCTGTATTTGCACTGGAGGGCTATTCTCCACCTTCCTAGATGATCCCTGCAGGATGAAGGAAACATCTTCCTCCTTTCTCTTTTGGGTCCTGCGGGAAGCACTGCCATAGTTTCCACTCTGGATTTGCTCCGCAACTGTTTCTAGCGTTGTGAAGTCTCGGATCTTGCCAAACTTTAACCCTATGTCAACCATTTCTCCATGCTTTATCATTTCGGCAAAAGGTCTTCCAATCCCCGCTATCACTCGCTCATAATAGGGCGCCTCCTGAATATCCACAAAGGTCATTACCATCTCCGCCTCGCTCATTGGGGGATTCACCTGTGCAGCCATACCCCTCCACCGTTGTGCATAGTCCCTACAAGATTCTTTTGGTTGCTTCTTGACCTTTGTCATCTGATATCTGTCAGGGGCCATCTGTGCCTGGAAGCTGTATTGTGTCAAGAAAGTATGGGCCAACTCCTCCTAGTTGTGGATCCGAGCATTATCAAGGCGAGCATACCAAGTTCTTGCTTCTCCCGTTAGGCTCTTTTGGAATAACTGCATCCTCAGTCCTTCGCCCTCTACATAAGACCCAAGTTCCCCAATGTATATCTTCAGGTGTGTATAAAGGTCTCCCTTCCCATTATATTTCTCAAATTCGGGGATCTTGAACTTCTCCGGATACCTGGTTCCTGGAAAGACACACAGATCTGAATAATTTACCCTGCCCAGGGAACCTATGCCTTTCAGAGACTGGATAGTCTCCTCGATCTGCTTCATTTTCCTTCGAAGATCATCGGTGTCTCCCTCCTCTGAAATAGTGATTACTGTCCTGTTAGGTGTAGGAATGGCTTTGGGGATGACTGGCTCGCCCTTAGGCTGGGGTTGATCATCCTTAGGCGGATCCTTGTTTGGCGGATCTTGTCTCGGTAGCAACTGCTCTTTCAGCATCGTGGCCATTTCCAACATCTGCTTTTTAAAATTATCGAATTCCTCCCGAGATATGGAACCAGGATTAGGAGGTGGAAGATCAGCCATTTCATACGTAGAATCCTGGGCCTTCTTAGATCGCAAACGCATTTGAGGAGCAATCCTACAAGGGAAAACGGTTTGAAGTTTAATCTTGGGAAATGAAAGATGTGGATGCATGTTAAAGCTATAACTTTTGTGTTTTTGGGTTTTTTAATCTTTCCCTGCAAAACAAAATGTTAGCAGTCCCTCATTGCAATAATAAATGCTAGACACGAATTATTATGCTTTCCCAGCTATTCCCTGCAAAACATAGAGGTTAGTACTTTCTTTTGACAAAAAGGGGAGGTATATTTAAAATATTGAATGGGACTATGACATTTATACGCGTAAACATAAAAGGGCATGAGGAGACTTTCCCCGCGTTGGGTTAATCTGAGGCTGACCTACCCTAAGGTAACTCTCGCGGCTTTTCAGCATGAAGGTCCCCAAATCTTCGCAATCTACTCGTCTGAATCCTTTCGATTGGAGCGGATCTAGGTGGTGCGTTTCCTGAGCCATCTCCGGGGCGCAGCCCCTTCGAGTCCAGTAATAAGCAACCGACAGGTTTGCCTCAAGAGGAGGTATACTCTCAACATACATTCACATTCATCTTCCTCACCGTATGCAAATGATTACTTTAAAGTAAAGCAATTCCATTCAATTATTCATTCATTGGACAAAAACACACATTCACACAACAACAAGTAAAACAGGTCAAAATATCGCACGTACATACACATTCATAAATTTTTAAAGGATAGGACAACATCAAGATTTGAACGCGGCTTAAGCCCTCTAATGTCCCCAGCAGAGTCGCCAGCTGTCGACGCCGGGAAAATCGCTTCTATGCTAATTATTACCCATTCCAATTTTAGCCTTTTTATTAGATGATTTTTTGGAAAAGGTCGGCACAAATGTCGACGGGGTTTTGAAAGATCATTTTTTATGATGATCCAATTGACCAGAGTCGCGAGTTGGTATATTTGAAATGGATGTACCAACTCATCCGAGCTTCGTTTTCGTAAATCGCTGGCTCATATGTGACTCCGAATTAATTGGCCTGCAAACCGAGATTCATAGAGTTCGGGGGCTTGCTTAAGCGAGGGGAAGGTGTTATGCACCCCCCGACTTCCGTGAAACACGGTTACCGCAATCTCGATGCTTTTCCTATCCTTAAATTCTTAAAATGTGTGTGTGCGCGCGTGTGTGCCTATGTGAATGTTGTGGTGAGTTTGCATGAATAAACCATTTGGTTTTTTGTGAAAAGTCGTGCTTTAATTTGAGAATGCTTTAGAATGTCTTTTAGCCTATACGAGAAAGCTTTATTATTATTATTTTTTGTGAGAAAGGTTTGATTTTATTTGTCAAAAGCTATGAGATGTTCATTAGGTGTCGTTTTGGCAAAACAAGAGTTTTTTAAACCTTCGTCAAAATAGGAATCGAGACCTATACGTTGCTTTCGTAAATAAAATGACGGGCAACTTCTAGGATCCTTTTAACCCTATGCACCAAGATTTAATAAAACGTTATTTATTTTTATAAAACCATTTTTCGTGATGTTTGAAAATGATTTTTTCTTTAGCTTTCTCGTTTAAATAGGAATCGACATTAATTAGCACTTCCAATTTTAAGCCTCGTGGTGTTAATAACCTAATTTGATTGATTTTATGGAAATCTTCATTGTTTAGCTTTGAAATTAGTTTTTTGTGTTGTAAATCAAATCAAGCATTAAAATGCGTGGGGGCTATTCATGGGCATGTGAGCCATCAAAGTAACCCCAAACGCCCATAATCGCATATTCCACTATTACGGGGCCTTAAACCCGATTTTCAACTTGATATCGTTTTAAGGCCCGACAATTACATATTTACAATAAAGGGTACATCGATCCTACTACATACACCCAAAAATGTCCATCATCGGATTTGGACCACGGGGTCGCGTTCCTAAGCTCGCATCCAAAATTGCTACACACCCACAAAATGGATACTACAAAAAATAAGCAACACCGGGTTGCCTAACACACCACAATATCCTAAAATAGCAATCTAACTACATTACGCATAATACATTACCATAACGAGTTAAAAATCACCAAATGGATATCATCGGGTCATTAGGAAGAATTTCGTTCCGTTGGAACCCTCACTAATAGTCCTTAATCCACAGATCCACAATAATATACAAGAAAAAACTACATTTAATATAGCCCGAATGACAAAAGCTTAACCAAATGATATAACAAAAATGCTATAAAAAGGGCTTTTCACCTTGCAAATAACACAACGATGCGTATAAACTCGTATATTAATTGGAGTAGAAAGGGTATGTGATACAATCTAACAAAAGGGGTACAAATCCTCACTTTTTCTCTCTTTTTTGTCTCCTATCCCGCCGCTGCTTGCCGCTGCTTTCTTTCTTCTTTTTTTTAAACTGCCTCTCCTGGATGAAAATGAAGAACTGCATTGATAAAGGCTGCCAAAGGCAGCCGCAGATTGATCCGCGGCTTGGCCGCAGATTGATCTGCGGCTAGCCTCGGTTCCCCAGCGCCGCGCTCGAGTGCCGTGTCGTCAGTCATCCCATCATTGACCGCAGATTGATCTGCGGCTGGCTGGGCTGATTTTCTCGATTTTCGTAACGCACCTCGATTCTCGTGTCGTATTGTTGGTTTTCGCTGAAAGGCTTGTATTTTGCAGTCCGGGAACCGCTGGGAAACGTGCCATATCATTCAAGAATGCTCGTTTCGAATGGCTGCGACATGACACAGGATTTGTATTTGGAGCTTGGTTTCCAGGGGCGTTGCCCACCCCGATCCCCACCAGCTCACCGGCGAGCAGGCAAGCGTAGTGGCCATTAGTCGATTCCTGATATCCGCTCGTTGTCGTGTCGGCTTTGATCTCAAGTCGTTGTGGTGGCTTTGAGTGTTCGTACTTAGGTCCACCTTTCGTTCTCGTAGGCTGAGTTAATTGACGATTTTGCCCTCCTGTCAGGGTTAGTATACGAAGTTCAAAATTTGGGTGTCTACATCCATTAAATAAATTATCATTTGGACTCTTATACATTATTATCAATATAAACACATTCCTCATATATCAATAATATCAATTAACTTACATAACCCAATTAGACTTCCTATAATTAGGTTTCAAAATAAATAATAACTTGGGATTATAAAATAAATCCCTTACATTAGCACATGTATTTTCAATACTAGAATTTTATAACAATATAACCCTTAGGTTAGTTAATTACCATACCTAATATATAATTAGGTTATATAGCTTTCTTGCTAATTTTTCTTTGTACAATAAACAAATATATATACACATTTATAATATATCCATTTATTCAATACTACACATATTCCACATATGTCCTAACATATTTATCATCTTTGATAAATATCATTACATAATACAATCACATATATTCACAAAAAAAATCATTTAATATGTTGAGATAATAAAATAAATCTCTAAAATTTGGTCACTAGTATATAATTAAAATACTAAGACCACTAAATGAAAATAACCCTTTTTGTTAACATCAAATTTATAGGAATCGTAATACCTTATCCTTAATATTCTTTCCAGTACATATAAATTCATTTCTAGGGTTTTGAAATTTTGTAACCCATATTTTCTCTATTCTCTTTCGAATAGTAAACCATATAGTATTTTTTTAGAAATTTTAAATAAATCCACAACTTCCTATCTAGGTTTTATTCTTTAACCTTTATTAATCATATAAGATTTTATTAATAAACCTTATAAATGTTCGGGTTGTCACAGTTAGTTTGAGGATGATAAGCAATACTTAGCCTCAGTTGCGTTCCCATTCTTTCTTGCAAGCTCTTCCAAAAATTTGATGTGAAACACGTGTTAGGTTTGTATATAACGCAAGCATGCAATCAAATTACATAAATAAAGCGGAAGCGTGATAAAACGGATTTTAAAATTTTCATACAAACCATCACCATGATCTTTCCTTGTGTTCAATTATCAATTAACGAAAGAGATAAAGATTAAGAAATTATACCCTCGTAGAACTGTGCTTCCTCGGGTACAAGTTCTACAATTCCTTCGCGTTCTCTTTGAATTCCACCGATACAATTCCTTTGCTTGATCAACGTTAGCCACCAAAGTGTTTGACCTTTAGAGGTGATCCACCAAGGAAGAATAGTTATTCAAGAAGATGGGAGTTAACAAAACCCTAGTTTCTATCTCTATAAAAATTGCAAGTACTTTCCACAATCTAATGCAAGAGTGTATAACCCGAATCTATGATAAGACTCCTCTTATTTATAGATGTAGGAATAACTCTTATTTATAGATTAGGAATTAAATAATAGTAATAGTAATAATAATAATAAGACTCCTCTTATTAATTTATATTTAATATTTCCAAAATATTAAATAATAAATATTAAGCTATTTAATTTATTCTATCTCCATAGACAAAATTAAATACACTTAATTTATTATTAAAATTATGCCATTTACTTCTTAAATAAATATTTTTCTTTTGCGGTGTGACCCTTTAGGTTCTCCATATTAAACCGGTTGTGAATAAATCAATCAGAACAATTCTAAGCTTATTTAAATAAATAAATTAAACTATTTAAATAATATTTATTCTACAATAAGGGTAAGCCCCCTTAGCGATTAACGACTTTCCAGATAATATAGATTTCAACATTAATCACAAAAGAACCTTCCAATGAATAGTTATCGTACAATTCAATCCTTCTACCATACAATGTCCCAATTAAATATAAGACATGGATTTACTGTCAAGTCTTATTTTATTTAATTATATGTATTTCGATTCCCAAATGCACAACTCTAAATAATACAAATTAGAAACTCCTTTCTAATTTCATTCTGCCTTGGCCAAGGACTATTGAGCTGTCATTTATCGAATCATATAGGACATTCACATCTTTTACTAGACGTGGTAGATTCTTTGTTGATCATTCACCTATCTCCATGCACAACTTATTATACCCAATCATACCCTTTGATATACCCCAAAGGTCTTAAGGGACATGTCAAAGTATAACTCATCATACACAAGATACTATGATGATCTGAAGTCCAAGGATCACTTGTACTACTATCACTAGAGGAATTGCTATTGACAGGCGAATAAAACTCCATTAGGTATTCCTTAGCGAGCCACGTTTAGTGTACTTATTCTCCAATAAGCACCTACATACTTGCTTTAGGGTCTCCACACAAATGATTATGAGATCAATCATCCTCTTCCCAAGAGCAAGCAACGTATGTACTAATCTATCCGGATTCACTAGTCCCCTTTTTAGTAATCCAATGATTAGGAACGATTTTAGTTTGTGAGCTATCTAGAATTTAGATCTCATTAGCATGATCACCATCATGATTCTAAAAGCATTGCTTAAAACTATAGGTTTATCACATTTAATATAACAGCACCATATAGATAATATAAAATGCCTTTTAAGAAAAACAATTCTTTTATTAATAAATGAATAAGATTACAAAGTATATGCTACATCATATCAAATATGATTGGCTTGTGTGCATACTACTTTCAATCTCCCACTTGCACTAAAGTCAATCGCCATGGTATCTAATACACATCTTCTCTAAGTGACGATCAAACTGTTGTTGTGTTAAAGCTTTAGTAAATGGATCTGCAATGTTGTCTTGAGAGTCCACACGCTCCAGGGTGACATCTCCTCTTTCAATGATCTCTCTAATCAAATGAAACCGCCGCAAACACGTGTTTGTATTTCTGATGAGACATGGGTTCCTTAGCCTGCGCAACAGCTCCAGTGTTGTCACAGAATAAAGGTACGGCTCCTCTAATGCTAGGAACCACTTCAAGTTCAGTTATGAACTTCTTCATCCAAACAGCTTCCTTTGCAGCTTCACTTGCAGCTATGTACTCTGCCTTTGTCACTGAATTAGCAACAGTTTACTGCTTGGAACTTTTCCAACTCACTGCGCTACCGTTTAAGGTAAACACATACCCTAAAACGGATTTACTGTCATCTTGGTCCATTTGAAAACTTGAGTCTGTATAGCCCTCTAGTTTCAATTCAGACCTACTGTAGACAAGAAATACATCCTTAGTTCTTCTCAAGTACTTTAGGATGTTGTTCACATCACTGCCTTCCAGTGCTCTTCTCCTGGATTCGACTGATATTTGCTTGTTACACTAAGTGCATGAGCGACATCTGATCTAGTACATATCATACCGTACATGATAGATCCTATTGCTGAAGCATAAGGAATCTTACTCATCCGGTCTCTCTACTCATGTGTCTTTGAGGCCTGTTTCTTGGAGAGATGTATTCCATGGCTCATCGGCATGAGACCTCTCTTGGAATCTTCCATGCTAAAATGTTTTAGCATCGAGTCAATCTTCGGCATGTAGCTTTCTTGCTAATTTTTCTTTGTACAATAAACAAATATATATACACATTTATAATATATCTATTTATTCAATACTACACATATTCCACATATGTCCTAACATATTTATCATCTTTGATAAATATCATTACATAATACAATCACATATATTCACAAAAAAATCATTTAATATGTTGAGATAATAAAATAAATCTCTAAAATTTGGTCACTAGTATATAATTAAAATACTAAGACCACTAAATGAAAATAACCCTTTTTGTTAACATCAAATTTATAGGAATCGTAATACCTTATCCTTAATATTCTTTCCAGTACATATAAATTCATTTCTAGGGTTTTGAAATTTTGTAACCCATATTTTCTCTATTCTCTTTCGAATAGTAAACCATATAGTATTTTTTTAGAAATTTTAAATAAATCCACAACTTCCTATCTAGGTTTTATTCTTTAACCTTTATTAATCATATAAGATTTTATTAATAAACCTTATAAATGTTCGGGTTGTCACAGTTAGTTTGAGGATGATAAGCAATACTTAGCCTCAGTTGCGTTCCCATTCTTTCTTGCAAGCTCTTCCAAAAATTTGATGTGAAACACGTGTTAGGTTTGTATATAACGCAAGCATGCAATCAAATTACATAAATAAAGCGGAAGCGTGATAAAACGGATTTTAAAATTTTCATACAA
The DNA here is from genome assembly GCA_034770075.1 of Aralia elata. Taxonomy (NCBI): domain Eukaryota; kingdom Viridiplantae; phylum Streptophyta; class Magnoliopsida; order Apiales; family Araliaceae; genus Aralia; species Aralia elata. The sequence goes on along the minus strand of CM068388.1, from coordinate 45,546,263 downwards.
ACCATCACCATGATCTTTCCTTGTGTTCAATTATCAATTAACGAAAGAGATAAAGATTAAGAAATTATACCCTCGTAGAACTGTGCTTCCTCGGGTACAAGTTCACCTCCAATTCCTTCGCGTTCTCTTTGAATTCCACCGATACAATTCCTTTGCTTGATCAACGTTAGCCACCAAAGTGTTTGACCTTTAGAGGTGATCCACCAAGGAAGAATAGTTATTCAAGAAGATGGGAGTTAACAAAACCCTAGTTTCTATCTCTATAAAAATTGCAAGTACTTTCCACAATCTAATGCAAGAGTGTGTAACCCGAATCTATGATAAGACTCCTCTTATTTATAAATGTAGGAATAACTTTTATTTATAGATTAGGAATTAAATAATAGTAATAGTAATAATAATAATAAGACTCCTCTTATTAATTTATATTTAATATTTCCAAAATATTAAATAATAAATATTAAGCTATTTAATTTATTCTATCTCCATAGACAAAATTAAATACACTTAATTTATTATTAAAATTATGCCATTTACTTCTTAAATAAATATTTTTCTTTTGCGGTGTGACCCTTTAGGTTCTCCATATTAAACCGGTTGTGAATAAATCAATCAGAACAATTCTAAGCTTATTTAAATAAATAAATTAAACTATTTAAATAATATTTATTCTACAATAAGGGTAAGCCCCCTTAGCGATTAACGACTTTCCAGATAATATAGATTTCAACATTAATCACAAAAGAACCTTCCAATGAATAGTTACCGTACAATTCAATCCTTCTACCATACAATGTCCCAATTAAATATAAGACATGGATTTACTGTCAAGTCTTATTTTATTTAATTATATGTATTTCGATTCCCAAATGCACAACTCTAAATAATGCAAATTAGAAACTCCTTTCTAATTTCATTCTGCCTTGGCCAAGGACTATTGAGCTGTCATTTATCGAATCATATAGGACATTCACATCTTTTACTATACGTGGTAGATTCTTTGTTGATCATTCACCTATCTCCATGCACAACTTATTATACCCAATCATACCCTTTGATATACCCCAAAGGTCTTAAGGGACATGTCAAAGTATAACTCATCATACACAAGATACTATGATGATCTGAAGTCCAAGGATCACTTGTACTACTATCACTAGAGGAATTGCTATTGACAGGCGAATAAAAACTCCATTAGGTATTCCTTAGCGAGCCACGTTTAGTGTACTTATTCTCCAATAAGCACCTACATACTTGCTTTAGGGTCTCCACACAAATGATTATGAGATCAATCATCCTCTTCCCAAGAGCAAGCAACGTATGTACTAATCTATCCGGATTCACTAGTCCCCTTTTTAGTAATCCAATGATTAGGAACGATTTTAGTTTGTGAGCTATCTAGAATTTAGATCTCATTAGCATGATCACCATCATGATTCTAAAAGCATTGCTTAAAACTATAGGTTTATCACATTTAATATAACAGCACCATATAGATAATATAAAATGCCTTTTAAGAAAAACAATTCTTTTATTAATAAATGAATAAGATTACAAAGTATATGCTACATCATATCAAATATGATTGGCTTGTGTGCATACTACTTTCAATCTCCCACTTGCACTAAAGTCAATCGCCATGGTATCTAATACACATCTTCTCTAAGTGACGATCAAACTGTTGTTGTGTTAAAGCTTTAGTAAATGGATCTGCAATGTTGTCTTGAGAGTCCACACGCTCCAGGGTGACATCTCCTCTTTCAATGATCTCTCTAATCAAATGAAACCGCCGCAACACGTGTTTGTATTTCTGATGAGACATGGGTTCCTTAGCCTGCGCAACAGCTCCAGTGTTGTCACAGAATAAAGGTACGGCTCCTCTAATGCTAGGAACCACTTCAAGTTCAGTTATGAACTTCTTCATCCAAACAGCTTCCTTTGCAGCTTCACTTGCAGCTATGTACTCTGCCTTTGTCACTGAATTAGCAACAGTTTACTGCTTGGAACTTTTCCAACTCACTGCGCTACCGTTTAAGGTAAACACATACCCTAAAACGGATTTACTGTCATCTTGGTCCATTTGAAAACTTGAGTCTGTATAGCCCTCTAGTTTCAATTCAGACCTACTGTAGACAAGAAATACATCCTTAGTTCTTCTCAAGTACTTTAGGATGTTGTTCACTGCCTTCCAGTGCTCTTCTCCTGGATTCGACTGATATTTGCTTGTTACACTAAGTGCATGAGCGACATCTGATCTAGTACATATCATACCGTACATGATAGATCCTATTGCTGAAGCATAAGGAATCTTACTCATCCGGTCTCTCTACTCATGTGTCTTTGAGGCCTGTTTCTTGGAGAGATGTATTCCATGGCTCATCGGCATGAGACCTCTCTTGGAATCTTCCATGCTAAAATGTTTTAGCATCGAGTCAATGTACTTTCCTTGGGTCAAGCCAAGCATCCTTTTAAATCTATCTCTATAGATCTTTATCCCCAAAATATAGGATGCCTCACCCAAGTCCTTCATGGAGAAGTGTTTAGATAACCAAATTTGATCGACTGTAGCATAGGAACGTCATTCCCTATCAGTAATATATCATCAACATATAATACAAGGAATAAAACAGCGCTCCCACTAACCTTCTTGTACATTGTTGCCTATTTTTAAGTCTTAAATAAAAGAGCTCTAACTCACGCAAGTATACGTGGTCAACAAGTAATACAGAGGAAGTAGAGTATCGTCCCACAGAGACAGGATTAAAATAAATCATTATGCATCAGCTCTATCACTACACTTATTTGCTTAAACTAATGACTTACTTTTAGTGACAAAATTATTCCTATATCAATTAATAACTAACTATGCAAATACTAACAAAATATATCAAGCCTGGAATTAATGGGATCCTAACTTCATTTAATAATTCATCTAATTACCACTACCATGCTAGTAAGTTCACATATCACAGAAAAGTAGCCAAGGACACTAAAATAGACATAACCATTTGTCAATGCATTATGACCTACTTACATAATATCCATACTTGATAGACACCATGTAATCATCACTATAACCAAAATCACTATATTTCTATGTGAAATTGCAATTATATTGATTTTAAGCACAAGTCCTTATTTTGACTCTTACGGTGAAACAGTATATTTCTATCTGACTCACAAAATATTAAGCTATCCAATTAAGCCTCATATGCGCAAGCTATCATGATTACAATCCATACTTATATGTTATTTTTCAATTCCATACAAGTACTGAAATCCATATGATTACAATCCATACTTATATGTTATTTTTCAATTCCATACAAGTACTGAAATCGAAAGGTGATCAAGCATTCGTACATGCAAAACAATCATGATAGAAGTTCCTTATGATATGCAAAACAATCTAGCAGTCAAGCTTATAATTAAACTACATATTAAAATCCGTTAGAATCCCATAATGGAGATTAGTTCATGTCTGAACCAAAAGCCATTATGGGATCAAAACTAAACATGGAAAAGTAAACAATCAATTGAAGTAAGAAGAATTAGATTGATCAAACCCAATTGAAGAATAAAATCCAAAGTAAAGCTTAAACCCACATCAAAATCCAATGTTGAACAAAAGTAATCCACCCACACAATATCTCTCTAAAACTATCTCTAATAAGTAGAATAATAATAATAAAAGTCTCCAAGTTTTTATTCTTAGGGTTTCCTTCTCACTATCTGATCAATATGGACTAGAATCCTCTTCAGAATCGACTTCTTTTTCCTCCTTCAGCTGGACAAATAGTGCAAAAACGTGGCCTAGGAATTTACAAAAATGCCACTAGGTCTATTTTGAGCTCCAAATTTACCCTTTTGCCCCTCCAGCTCCAACCTACAATAAATAAACACAAAAACAAGTAAAATAATACTTAAAAACACTTAAAGACCACAATAATTAAGCCTAACAATACCTGATTCGTAGGTATAAAATCCACTCATCAAATACCCCCAAACTTAACCAATTGCTTGCCCTCAAGCAATGCAATGATGCAAATACAAACTAACTATCATGCCTACGAATCAAACAATTAACCAATACAGTATCCAACATTAGGCCTCAAAGATATCATAAATACTAAAGTAGAACCTCTAACCAATGCAAAGTTTCTAACTTTAACCAATTAATCAAGTTACACCTGTCATCATCCATGTTGTGCGTGTGTGTAAATCAATCATTCCAATCAATTCCAATTCATATCCATCACATAATTGACTTCTTAGAAGAAAACTTTCAATTGCAACTCAATTCAACCCGTGAACACAACCAATTCAACTGATTCAAGCAATCACTAAGCATAGGGGCATCACTAAGGTTATTTTAACACATTTAAATCCTTTTTAAACCCTTCCCCAGGAATTTAAAACAAAATTTTTTTCTTTTTAGTGAGTGCATTTTATGCTCCATCTCACTTTCTTTTGAACGAGTGCGTTTTACGCTCCATCTCGTTCCATGTGTTTATGAGTGAGTGCGTTTTACGCTCCATCTCAACCCACCACATGATCCATTCTTTAATTGGGAAAGGTTCAAAATTTTCAAATTTCTCTTTTTTTTTCTATCACCCCAAAATTCCCCCAAACTTAGATTCTTGCCTGTTTTTCATTTAAGGGACGTTTCACCGATATTATCAAGTTTTAACCCAAATCTTCCACCAGAAGAAAATTATACAACAATTTGAATTAAACTGATCAAAACAATTGATTGTGTGCTTTCCTTATTAACAAAAGTTTCAGACAGGTTAAACTTCACTACCTAATCAAAGTTATCACTAAACGCTAGTTTTCAATTCTTCACAAGTTAAAACCATGAAACCAGTCTTATCATTGGCCACTTTAGATACTATATCAATTTATGCTTAATTCATGAAACTACATGCTTAAAATGCGTAACACAACCTTAACAAATACATGCAACTACCATGCATCATGCAAAAACACAAGAAAACAAAACAAACTATATGCATGAAAACAACAAAACTACCCCCCAAACTGAACAAGTCAATGCCCTCATTGAAAAATAAATAAAAAAAAATTAAGAACAGAGGACTCCCCTGATGAAGAACACTACTCATCATCACTGCCATCGGCAGCGTCCTCATCATCATCATCATCCGCATCAGGAGGCGAGTCAGGTGGTGGATAAATAGAAAGAGGAGGAGCTGGTGGAAACTGGAATGGTCCTGCCAAAGGATTCATCCGTCCAAACATATCTGCCAAGGCTGTCGAACAGTTAACATTATACGCATAAATCTCCGCCTGGCGCTGAGCAAGTCGACTCTGCTGTCGAGTCATCCGATCAAAACCCCTCTGAATCGATCCTGCCACGAAGTCTATCCGGCGAGTATGGTGCCGAAGATCCTGGCGGATAGTCTCAACTATAGTAGGGGATGGAACAGGATCCTCAACAGGTGGTGGTTGTTCCTGTGCCTGCTCCTGTGCCTGTTGCTGTGGTAGCTGCTGTGGTAGGATGAAACCTAAACCCCGCGGGTGCGGCTCACCTCCACCCCATACTCTGTACCGTCCCATTGCAGCATGATCAATTGGGGGCAATGGGACCTGCATAAGTTCATCTTTATCCCACTTGACTCCAGCTCGACGGCACACATCTGTAATCAATGAAGGGTGAGGCAGTCCACCTGTGGTACTACCCTCAAGCGTGTGTATGATAGATTCATGAATTATCTCCCCTATATCCACTGTCTTCCCTTTAGCAATGCAGAACAATAACGCCGCCCGCAGATTAATGACATCGCTCATATGGCGGCACGACATCAACTTAGCACAGATAAAAGCATGCCATGCTTTCCCATATCTACTCAATTTGGTGGATGGAAAGTGCACAGCTTCTTGTTGGTCAGACAGCTTCCATTCAGTCCCTGGTTCACAAAGGGCTTCTATAATCTCAGAATAATCCAAATCCTCTTCCAAGTATTACGTATAGCCATCCCTGTGAATTTTCTGCAACCCATAATACGCATTAATATTTTTACGGCCCACATTTATTTCCTGACCCTGAACCATAATCAGATTCCCATTAGCTTCTTTAGCATTAGCATAAAACTCCTTCACAATATTCACGACAGCTGGTTCGGGTTGTGCAGTAAATACCATCCAATTACGGCTGTGTATCATTTGAGCTAGCTCTCCATCTATCCGATCAATAGGTAGTAAGCCACGCTCAGGAATTAGAGATTTCCCGGAAGACCAATTTTTAAACCTATCACTTGCTTCAGGACTAACAAACTTCTTCTTATCATACTTGACCACAGCTGATGAACCTGAACTTTCCCCTCTATATCTTTTGGGAGCCATGAATAACCAATTAAACACAAATCAAGACCCAAAAGAACTTAAAATTTCGTTGGGGCAATCTATCAAACACTTTGCGTGCACACTGTAAAAACCCTTGTACAATAGTTCCCCCAAACTTATGACTAACCCAATTTAGCACAATGAAATCTCCCACAACTTGCAAGCATAAAGATAGACAATGGAAACTTAACCCAATCCCAAATGAGCCAACACAACTCAATTGGGTGCACAAGCAAAACCAAGAACTATCACCAAAAACTAGCACTGAAACTTTCTAACCAACAATATCAAGTTGTAATTGTTCACAAATATAAAACTCACTTGAAATTGCTAGAGTCCAATGTAGAATAATCAATCCCCTTTTGCTATGGAAGAGAGCTCTTTGATTGCAAGAGTTATGAACCAACAAGGGTTGAGAGATTGGGTGTAGCAATAATGACTTTGTTGCTAGAAACACACTTTGCTCGGCAACTATTGAGACAAGAAGGCAGGAAGCGGCTTGAATGATGTAGTAGAAAAACAAAAATTAGCTTTGTAGTGCAAAACTATTAGTAAGCCCGCCCTAGGCTTTTAAAAAAAAAAAAAATTTTATGCCGAGCGCTTCTAGCGCTATGAATTGAGTGGGGCGAGCGCTAACAGCGCTATGGTGCAGTGTGTTGGAGCTTTGGCCAGCGCCGTTGGCGCTATGTGGAGCGCTATTAGCGCTTGGGGGAAAACTGCGTTGGCGTGGAGCAGCGCCTTTGGCGCTTGCTTCGTGTATTGATAGGCGCTGCTGGCGCTGAATGGCAGTAGCTGGCGTGGGTGTGTTGCGCCTCAAGCGCTGCAGGCGCTAAACTTGTGGGAATTGGGCGCTATGAGCGCTGAATGTCAGTAGCTGCCGCATGAAGTAGCGCTTCAAGCGCTTGGTAGGGCGCTGCCAGCGCTGTTAGGCACACTTAGTCAAATTTTGGCCAATTTCAAGTTTCCACCTGCACACACATCAACCCAAGTCCAAAATTAGTTATAGAAAGCCATTTTTTTTTTGAAGTAAAATAAATTACGAAACAAAAGATGAATAAAAGGTTAAAATGCTGGGTTGCCTCCCAGATAGCGCTAAGTTATAGTCATTTAGCTTGACTGTCTTTGTTTCTCATGTCGCAGAAAGGATTATGGTGACTTTCTGTCTATCCACCTCATCCCCAAAGTAATACTTCAGCCTCTGTCCATTCACCTTGAACGATTGATCCGGAAATTTGTCGTATACTTCAATCGCGCCATGTGGAAAAACCGTCTTCACTGTGAATGGTCCCGACCATCTCGATTTCAGCTTCCCGGGAAAAAGTTTAAGTCTGGAATTGAAAAGTAAAACCTTTTGTCCCGGTTCAAATGTTCTCTCAATGATCTTACGATCATGCCATTTCTTCACCTTCTCCTTATACAGCTTCGAGTTTTCATAAGCCCGTAGTCGAAATTCGTCCAACTCATTGATTTGGAGTAAACGCTTCTCCCCTGCAGCTGTCGAATCAAAGTTCAACTTCCGAATTGCCCAATATGCTTTATGTTCTAGCTCCATCGGAAGATGACAAGCTTTTCCATAGACCAGCTGAAACGGTGACATACCCAACGGAGTTTTGTACGCAGTCCTATATGCCCACACAGCGTCATCTAGCTTTAAGGACCAATCCTTCCTCGTCGGATTCACAATTTTTTCGAGGATTCTTTTTACTTCTCGATTGGATACTTCAGCCTGTCCGTTCGTCTAGGGGTGATAAGCTGTAGCAATACGATGATTTACCCCATACTTGGCCAGCAATGCTGTGAACTGCCTGTTGCAGAAATGACTACCTCCATCGCTAATAATGGCCCTTGGAGTCCCAAATCTAGTGAAAATACTTCGATGCAAAAACTTTAGGACTACCTTGGCATCATTTGTTGGGAGTGCTGCCACTTCTACCCATTTAGACACATAGTCAACGGCTAACAAGATGTAGAGATTACCGCACGAAGACACGAAAGGGCCCATAAAATCAATCCCCCAAACATCGAAAACTTCTACTTCAAGGATTGTATTCAAAGGCATTTCATTCCTCTTTGAAATATTACCTACTCTCTGACATCTATCACACCGCTGAACAAAACTATATGCATCTTTAAAGATTGTCGGCCAGTAGAATCCTGCTTGAAGTACTCTAGCCGCTGTTCTCTCTCCGCCATAATGTCCTCCATACACAGAAGAATGGCAATCATGTAAAATCCCTTCAGTCTCACTATATGGGATACACCTTCTTATCATTTGATCCGCACATTGTTTAAACAAGTACGGCTCATCCCATATATACCATTTAACATCGTGCAAGAACTTTTTCTTTTGGTGCCCCACCAAGTCAGAAGGTAACATCTTACTCACCAAATAATTTGCGTAATCCGCAAACCATGGCACTTCCCCTTGCACCACAAACAACTGCTCATCCGGAAAAGATTCATTGATTTCAACTTTGTCTTCGATCTCCCTTTCTTTCTCTCCCTTCCGGCTGCTCTAGTCGAGATAAGTGGTCTGCTACTTGGTTTTCGGTACCCTTCCTATCCTTGATCTCCAAATCAAATTCTTGCAACAGCAATATCCACCTGATCAACCTGGGCTTTGCATCCTTCTTCGCCACTAAGTGTCGAATTGCTGAGTGATCCGTATACACTATTACCTTTGTGCCTATCAGATATGCCCTAAATTTATTAAAGGCATACACCACTGCCAATAACTCTTTCTCTGTGGTGGTGTAGTTTAACTGTGCATCAGTAAGGGTCTTGCTGGCATAGTATATCACATGAAACATCTTCTCCTTCCGTTGCCCCAAAACAGCCCCCCACTGCGTAATCACTGGCATCACACATCAGCTCAAACGGCAACGCCCAATCTGGTGCTGTGATAACTGGTGCTGATGTTAACTTATTCTTTAAATGCTCAAATGCCCTCATGCAAGCCTCATCAAAATTAAACTGTGCATACTTCTCCAATAAACTGCACAATGGTTTAGTTATCTTGGAGAAGTCCTTGATGAATCTACGGTAGAAACCTGCATGACCAAGAAAACTGCGGACACCTCTTACTGACGTGGGTGGAGGTAAATTCTCAATCGTTTCCAGCTTTGCCCTGTCCACCTCAATGCCTTTCTTCGACACTTTGTGTCCCAGAATGACTCCTTCTTGTACCATAAAATGGCACTTCTCCCAATTCAATACTAAATTTGTTTCAACACATCTCTTTAAAACCATTACCAAATTTTCAAGACATAGATCGAAAGAATCACCAAATACCGAAAAGTCATCCATAAATACCTCAGCATTCTGTTCGACCATGTCTGAAAAAATCGTTGTCATACATCTCTGAAAAGTGGCTGGAGCATTGCACAACCCGAAAGACATTCTTCTAAAGGCAAAAGTGTAGCAGTCGTAGCAGTTTTTCCTCCTGAAAAGATGTTAGTGCAGAAGAAATAATCACAGGTAGCTTTGAATCTTTATTTAAAAATGCGTACCTGAGATGTTCTGGAAGTGGTTTAAGTTCAAGTTCAGGAGGCATCTCAAGAGATGGTTTCAACTTTACTGATGTCTCTCCCGCTTTCGTAAGTGGCTCGATAGGTGTTCTGAACTTTCCGAATTTGGGGGTGGTATTCAGATATTGCACAAGTTCAGCACATTCTTCATCCTCCAAATCTGAATTTTCAGTAATCACTCGCTACAGTGGTTCATATCCCAACAAACTTCCAACTTCATCATGCACTATACTATCCACCAAATCTACTCTGAAGCATTCTTCTTCATCGGTTGGAAGCTTCATTGCTTTGAAAACGTTAAACGTCACCTCCTGGTCATGTACACACATTGTAAGCTCCCCTTTCTGCACGTCTATCAAAGTCCTCCCAGTGGCTAGGAATGGTCTTCCTAGTATGATTGGTATATTTTTGTCCTCTTCATAATCCAGAATGATGAAGTCCGCCGGAAAGATAAATTTGTCCACTTTCACCAGTACGTCTTCCACTATCCCCCGTGGATATGTGATAGATCTATCGGCTAACTGCAGAGATATATTTGTTGGTCTTGGTTCCGGTAATCCCAACTGACTGAATACTGACAACGGCATTAGGTTGATACTTGCCCCAAGATCACACAAACATTTATCGAAGCTCACCTTTCCGATCGTGCATGGAATTGTGAAACTGCCCGGATCTTTCAGCTTTGGAGGTAATTTACGTTGAAGCACTGCACTGCATTCCTCCGTCAAGGCCACTGTTTCAAATTCATCTAATCTTCTCTTCCTTGACAATATACCCTTCATGAACTTTGCAAAACTTGGCATTTGTTCCAATGCCTCCGCGAAAGGTATGTTGATCTGCAGTTTCTTAAAAACCTCCAAAAACTTTCTGAACTGATTATCATCCCTCTGCTTGTTCAATCTCTGAGGATATGGAACTCGCAGGTGAACTTGTGATTCTATATTAACGGGCTTCTTATTTGAACTAGCTTTCTCCTTCTCTACTGACTCGTAGTTATCCTTCTTCCCTTTCTGTTCATCTTCAATTTTTATCTCAGTTTCTACCCCAGTGTCATCCCCTTGTAAACTCGGTGCTGCTGAGTCTGGTACATTTCCTGAATATTGCTTTCCCGATCTGAGTGTAATGGCCTGACACTGTTCCTTACCTTCTCTCCGTGGATTTGCCTCTATGTTACTTGGCAATGAACCCTGGGGCCTGCTGTTAAGCATAGTCGCCATTTGCCCCATTTGAGCTTCCAGATTTTTAATAGCCACTGCCTGGCTTTTGATCATCACCTCTGTATTTGCCATGTACTTTAACATCATCTCCTCCATTTCTGATTTCTTTTCCTGCGGAGGTGCGTATGGAGTAGGATGTTGTTGTTGAGAATATCCCGGTGGAAAAGGTGGTCGTGGAGCATACTGTTGCTGCGCCGGCTGAAACTGATTGTTCTGCTGAAACTGCTGCTGCTGATTTCCTTGGTTGTTTGACCAACTAAAGTTTGGATGATTGCGGTTGTTGGGGTGGTATGTGTTCTGAAACTGACCTTGGTCTTTCTTATAAGTGTTCACATACTGCACCGACTCCGACTTGATAGCACATTGATCTGTTGAGTGCGACCCCGCGCAAATCTCACAAACGAAGGCAACTGACTTGGCTTTGCTTTCCGACAACGAATCTATTTTCTTTGCCATAGCCGCCATCTATGCTGACAACTGGGTAATAGCATCCACTTCCAACAAACTTGCTGCCATAGTCTCAATAAGGTTATAAGCCTCGTCATAGCTCTTTGCCCCTAAAGCTCCACCCGCAGCTGCATCTACCATCTGCCTAGACTGTCATCCCAATCCATTATAAAATGTGTTGATCACCATCCAATCTAGCATCCCATGGTGTGGACACTTCCTTAGCATCTCCTTGTACCTATCCCAAGCCTCGTATAAGGACTCACCCTGTTGTTGCTCAAATTGAGAAATTGCTGTCCTTAGTTTTGCAGTTTTAGCCATTGGGAAAAACTTGGCTAGGAATTTTTGTGCTAGGTCCTCCCATGTAGTAATTGATCCTGCAGGCAAAGAATGGAGCCAACTTCTTGCTCTATCCCTCAATGAGAATGGGAATAGCCTTAGTCGGATAGCATCCTCCGTCACTCCATTGTACCTAAATGTATCACAAATTTCAATGAAACTCAAAAGATGCTCATTAGGATCGTCTGTAGCAGCACCCCCAAACTGGACCGAATTCTGCACCATTTGAATGGTTCCTGGTTTAATCTCAAAGGTATTTGCTGCTATTGCCGGTCTGACTATGCTAGACTACAATCCCGTGATGTTTGGCATGGAATAGTCCCTCAAAGCTTTATGTTCCTCTCTTTGCTCTACTCTTTGTTCCTCCGCCATATTCGGTATAGTTTCTTCCAACTGTGCTTGTAAATTCCTACGCACTCTTGCTTTCCAACCTCTTCCGTCAATATTATCCTGAGCTGGTGTCAATTCTGAGTTTGATGAGCGTGTGTGCATAAAAATTCTACAAGTACCTGAAATCAAAACAAAAAATAAAAATAGAAATGAGAAAAGATTAGATTCGTCTAAGTCAAACAATATAGCTTAAAACTGATGATAATAATAAAAATCTAACGCCTGTCCCCGGCAACGGCGCCAAAAACTTGTTACCTCTTTTTAAGTCTTAAATAAAAGAGCTCTAACTCACGCAAGTATACGTGGTCAACAAGTAATACAGAGGAAGTAGAGTATCGTCCCACAGAGACAGGATTAAAATAAATCACTATGCATCAGCTCTATCACTACACTTATTTGCTTAAACTAATGACTTACTTTTGGTGACAAAATTATTCCTATATCAATTAATAACTAACTATGCAAATACTAACAAAATATATCAAGCCTGGAATTAATGGGATCCTAACTTCATTTAATAATTCATCTAATTACCACTATCATGCTAGTAAGTTCACATATCACAGAAAAGTAGCCAAGGACACTAAAATAGACATAACCATTTGTCAATGCATTATGACCTACTTACATAATATCCATACTTGATAGACACCATGTAATCATCACTATAACCAAAATCACTATATTTCTATGTGAAATTGCAATTATATTGATTTTAAGCACAAGTCCTTATTTTGACTCTTACGGTGAAACAGTATATTTCTATCTGACTCACAAAATATTAAGCTATCCAATTAAGCCTCATATGCGCAAGCTATCATGATTACAATCCATACTTATATGTTATTTTTCAATTCCATACAAGTACTGAAATCGAAAGGTGATCAAGCATTCGTACATGCAAAACAATCATGATAGAAGTTCCTTATGATATGCAAAACAATCTAGCAGTCAAGCTTATAATTAAACTACATATTAAAATCCGTTAGAATCCCATAATGGAGATTAGTTCATGTCTGAACCAAAAGCCATTATGGGATCAAAACTAAACATGGAAAAGTAAACAATCAATTGAAGTAAGAAGAATTAGATTGATCAAACCCAATTGAAGAATAAAATCCAAAGTAAAGCTTAAACCCACATCAAAATCCAATGTTGAACAAAAGTAATCCACCCACACAATATCTCTCTAAAACTATCTCTAGTAAAGTAGAATAATAATAATAAAAGTCTCCAAGTTTTTATTCTTAGGGTTTCCTTCTCACTATCTGATCAATATGAACTAGAATCCTCTTTAGAATCGACTTCGTTTTCCTCCTTCAGCTGGACAAATAGTGCAAAAACGTGGCCTAGCGCTGCTGGCGCTTGCCCTAGCGCTGCTGGCGCTATGTCTGGCCCAGGAATTTACAAAAATGCCACTAGGTCTATTTTGAGCTCCAAATTTACCCTTTTGCCCCTCCAGCTCCAACCTACAATAAATAAACACAAAAACAAGTAAAATAATACTTAAAAACACTTAAAGACCACAATAATTAAGCCTAACAATACCTGATTCGTAGGTATAAAACCCACTCATCATACATACAAGGTTCATCCTCATTTTTTATAAAATCAAACCTTTTGATTATCTCATCAAAACAGATGTTCCATCTTCGAGAAGCTTGCTTCAATCCATAAATGGATCGTTGTAGCTTACAGACTTGGTTTGTTCCAACCGTTGAAACAAAACCCTCTGGCTGTATCATATATATATTTTCCTTAAGCTCTCCATTGATGAAGGCCGTTTTCACGTCCATTTGCCAGATCTCGTAGTCATAATAAGCTGCAATTGCAAGCAAAATCCGAATGGACTTGAGCATAGCTACTGGTGAGAAGGTTTCATCATAGTCAACTCCTTGTCTTTGTTTGAAACCTTTTGCAACCAATCGGGCCTTATAGGTCTCTACCTTGCCATATGCTCCAGTATTTCTCTTAAAGACCCATTTACACCCAATAGGCTTAATGCCCTCAGGTGGTGAAACCAAAGTCCATACTTGGTTATCATACATGGAGTTCATCTCGAATTTCATGGCTTCTAGCCATTTCTCTGAGTCTTCACTACTCATAGCCTCTTCATAAGTCAATGGATCATCATCATCTATGATGCGTACCTTATCATCATCCTCATATTAAAACCCTAATTCAAGATTAAAACCCTAATTGTAGAATTGAAAACCCTAAACCCTAATTTGGAACCCTAAAACCCTAATTGTTAGGTTTGTATAGCGCGAACATGCAATCAAATTACATAAATAAAGCGGAAGCGCGATAAAATCAGATTTTAAAATTTTATAAAAACCATCACCATGATATTTCTTTATGCACAATTATTAATTAAACGAAAGAGATGAAGAATAAGAATTATACCCTTGTAGAATTCTAGCTTCCTCAGGTACAAGTTCACCTCCAATTCCTTCGCGTTCTCCTTGAATTCCACCGATTAAATTCCTTCCTTTGATCAACGTTAGCCACCCAAGTGTTTGGCCTCTAGAGGTGATCCACCAAGGAATAATACTTGTTCAAGAAGATGGGTGTTGGCAAAACCCTAGTTTCTATCTCTATAGAAATTGTAACTACTCTCCACAATTCTTATGCAAGAGTGTGTAACACTAATCTATGATAAGACTTCTCTTATTTATAGATGTAGGAAAACCCTTCCCTAAACTATTTAGGATTAGGGTTTCTATTCTAATTAAACTCATTTAATTAAATTAAACTCCTAATCCAATTAGGAATTTATGTGAGAGTACTTCTATTAATTAATTCCCAATCCCTATTAGGAATTAAATAATACTAATAATAATAATAATAAGACTCCTCTTATTAATTTATATTTAATATTTCTATAATATTAAATAATAAATATTAAGCTATTTAATTTATTCTATCTCCATAGACTAAATTAAATACACTTAATTTATTATTATAATTATGTCATTTACTTCTTAAATAAATATTTTTCTTTTGCGGTGTGACCCTTTAGGTTCTCCATATTAAACCGGTTGTGAATAAATAAATTAGAACAATTCTAATCTTATTTAAATAAATAAATTAAACTATTTAATTCATTTAAATAAATAATATTTAGTCTACAATAAGGGTAAGCCCACTTAGCGATCAACGACTTTCCAGATAATATAGATTTCAACATTAATCACAAAAGAACCTTTGAGTAAATAGTTACCGTACAATTCAATCCTTCTACTATACAATGTCCCAATTAAATATAAGACATGGAATTACTGTCAAGTCTTATTTTATTTAATTATATGTATTTCGATTCTCAAATGCACAACTCTAAATGATGCAAATTAGAAACTCTTTTCTAATTTCATTCTGCCTTGGCCAAGGACTACTGAGTTGTCATTTATCGAATCACATAGGACATTCACATCTTTTACTAGACGTGGTAGATTCTTTGTTGATCATTCACCTATCTCGATGTACAACTTATTATACCCAATCATACCCTTTGTTATACCCTAAAGGTCTTAAGGGACATGTCAAAGTATAACTCATCATACACAAGATACTATAATGATCTCAAGTCCAAGGATCACTTGTACTACTATCACTAGAGGAATTCCTATTGACAGGCGAGTAAAACTCCATTAGGTATTCCTTAGCGAGCCACGTTCAGTGAACTTATTCTCTAATAAGCACCTACATACTTGTTTTAGTGTCTCCACACAAATGATTATGAGATCAATCATCCTCTTCATAAGAGCAAGCAACGTATGTACTAATCTATCCGGATTCACTAATCCCCTTTTTTGTAATCCATCGATTAGGAACGATTTTAGTTTGTGAGCTATCTTGAATTTAGATCTTCATTAGCATGATCATCATCATGATTCTAAAAGCATTGCTCAAAACTATGGGTTTATCACATTTAATATAACAGCACCATGTAGATAAACTAAAATGCCTTTAACAAACGAATAAGATTACAAAGTATATGCTACATCATATCAAATATGATTGGCTTGTGTGCATACTACTTTCAATTCCCACTTGCACTAAAGCCAATCGTCATGGTATCTAATACCCTTCTTCTCTAAGTGACGATCATCCTGCTGTTTGGATAAAGCTTCAGTAGATGGATATGCAATGCTGTTCTCGAGAGTCTACTATCTCTATAGTGACTTTTTCTCTTTCAATGATTCCACTAATCAAATGAAAGTTCCGCAACACATGTTTGAATTCAACATGAGACTTAGGAACTATTCCTAGTTCTGTGATGAACTTTTCATCCAAACAATCAACTTGCAGCTTCATTTATAACTATATACTTTGTCTTTGTCACTAAACCAGCAACTCTTTGCTGTTTGGAATCTTTCCTGTTTGGAACCTTTCCAATTCACTGCACCACCATTTAAGGTAACAATTTACCCTAAAGTGAATTTGTTATCGTCTTGGTCAGTCTAAAAAACTTGAGTCTGTTTAGCCCTCTAGTTTTCATTCAGACCTACCACGAATCATGATCACATCTTCAATATGGATTAAGTACTTAAAGATGTTCATCATTGTCTTACAGTGATCTTCTCCAAAATCTGACTGATCAACATCAGACCTTGTATATTCATTGCATTCATGATAGTAACTCATGCGATCTCTCTTTTAATTGGAGACAATTTTAGAGAGATACACTCCATGGCTCATCATCATGAGACCTCTCTTGGAGTTTGCCATGCTAAACGCCTTTAGCATCAAATGAATATACGTTCCTTGGGTCAAGCCGAACATCCTTTTAAATCTATCTATATAGATTTATATCCCCAATTTATAGAATGCTCTTCCCAAGTTATTCATAGAGGAATGTTTAGACAATTTTATCTTTACTGATTGTAGCATTGGTGTGTTATTCCTTATCAGTAGTATATCAACATATAATACCAAGAATGTCGCAACGCTCCCACTGACCCTTTTGTACACACTAGGTTCATTCTCGTTTTTGATAAAATCAAACTCTTTTGATTGTCTCATCAAAACGAATGTTCCATCTTTGAGAAGCTTGCTTCAATCCATCAATGGATCATTGTAGCTTAAAACACGATCTGCTTCAACCTTTGAAACAAATTCCTCTGGCTGTATCATACATACATTCTCCTCAAGTGTTCATTGAGGAAGGACGTCTCCACATCCATTTTGCCAGATTTCGTAATAAGCTGCAATCACAAGCAAAATCCAAATGGACTTGAGCATTACCCGATAATAAGGTTTTATTACAGTCAACTCTTGACTTTATTTGAAACCTTTTAAACAGGTCTGGTCTTATAGGTCTCCACCTTGCCATTTGCCCTAGTCTTTCTCTTTAAAGACCCATATACACCCTTTAGGCACTATGCCTTTCGGTGGAGTAACCAGAGTTTATACTTGGTTCTCATATATGGAGTCCATTTCGGATTTCATGGCTATCTACCATTTCTCTGAGTGTCTTCTACTCATAGCCTCATCTTATATAACTGGATCATCATCTTCTATGATGCATACCTCATCATCATCCTCTATGATGAATCCATACCTCCTAGGTATCTTCGGTACTCTTCCAGATTTACGATTCGGTTATGGTACAATAGGTCTATCTACAGGTCCCTCGGTTTGATTTAAAGTGCTTTGTGGTTCTTAAACTCTTTCAAGATCTATTACCCTCCCACTAGTTCCTTCAATGATAAACACCTTTATCTAAGAAGGCAGCGTGTAGGATTATAGTAATAATACCCTAAACTTTCTTTAGGATATCCCACAACTCTGCACTTGTCAAATTTTGTCCCAAACTTATCTTTTGAAACCTTTTCACATAAGTTGGACAACCCCCTATCCATAACTTTTATAGAGTCTTGGGGCCAAATTTTGAGGTTACCTTATTTTGTAGATATGCAGTCGTTTCTAGGGCTTAACCCCAGATGGATACTAGAATGTCGGTAAAAATTATTATGGACTGCACCATGTCCAACAAGGTACAATTTTTCCTTTTAGATACACCAATCAATTATTGCGTATCAGGAGGTGTCCATTATGAGAAAATACCATTTTGAGATGATCTAGAAACTTATTGCACAAGTATTCCTTCCTCGATCTGATCAAAGAATCTTAATACTTTGTCAATTTGTTTCACTTCTGAATTCTTTGAACCTTTCAAATGATTCAGACTTGTATTTCATCAAATACACATATTCAACTTTTTGAATGATCATCTCATTTTCTTTTACTAGTTTGTTCAATTTGTAAAATTATTTTTCATGTAAGTCAAGTTTACAAAGTCTATCAAGTGATCTTCCAGTTTCAAACAAAACATTATCATTATAAATAGAACAACAATTGTTCTTAAATATAATACCAGAACCTTCCTTGTCCAACAACAGAAATAATAATGTTTCTAAAGAGAACTGGAACATAATAACAAATTATTAACTTAACAGACTTGCCCGTAGGCAACGCTAAACTATAAGTTCCTACGGCTAATGTAGTAACTATTACTCCATTCTCCGCACGTAAGATTACTTACTCTTTGTTTCGCTTTCTACTCCTGCTTAGTCTCTGTATTGGATTGCATACGTTAGAACTATAGCCGGTATCCAATACCCAAGTAGAACCTTGACTTACAGAAAGATTTATTTCAATGATGAACAAACCTATATCTGTAACCGAAGCTTCACTAAGCTTCTTCTGGTTAGCCTCTGTAAGATTCTCCTTACAGTTTCCTTTCTAGTATCTAGGCTTAATGCAGTGGAAGCAAACTCCTTTGCTATCTGCATCAGTCTTGTTCTTATTGTCCTTTGTTTTTGCCTTTCCATTTACCTTCTTTGAATTGTTCTTCTTTTAAGAAGATCCTTTGGCCCTCTTCCGCTTCCGGGAAGAATCATCTACCAGTAAAGACTTGGTCTTTCTTGGTTGGAAAGTGACTCTTTACAGTTTTCAACATGTTTAAGCAACTCAGGCAGGCTGACATATAGCTTGTTCATGTGGAAATTCACAACAATTTGTGAGAAAGAGTCCGGAAGTGATTGCAAGATCAAATCTTGGATCAACTCTCCATCCATTAAAACCCAGTTGTCCCAATTGTTCAATCAGATTGATCATTTTAGGACATATGTCTGTACTATAGTGTCATCGGTCATTCTAGATTGGAAGAGCTCCTTAGATATCTAATATCTAGCAGTCCTACTTTCCTCACCATTCAACTCCTTGAAGGTGTAGGAGTACAGTAGGAGCATCCATAGTTTCATGCTGACGCTGAAGCTCGTTACTCATGGATGCGAGCATGATGCATTGAGCCAATTGTGCATCATCTTGCCACTTTCTAAAAGTAGCAATCTCTTCCTCTGAGGCATTATCTGCAACCATTGCAGGGATAGGCATATTAAGGACATAAGATAGCTTTTCAGCCTTGAGAACTATTCTCAAATTCCTTAACCAGTTCTTTTAATTTGGTCCGGTTAATTAGCATCTAATATGCTCCGCAGTGATAGTGAATTAGACATTATAAAATTCTGTAAATGAATTTGTAATTTAACAACATTTTAGCATACATTCATTTTAATTAATTACCAAAATAAATTAGGTCCTTATTTAAATTGGTATCTCCCACTATTTTCATCAAACTATATTACCCTCAATATATAGTTCGGAAAATCTAATTAAAGATTTGCTAGTGAGAATAAGGATCCCATTTCAAATGTATATAGCTTTGTGTGACACAACAAACTATATATAAATAAATAGGTAGACAACTATTGTCAATTACATCACTATGTAACTCTTTGTATTTTGCCTCTTAGATTATTTTGATCAAGTGTGACACATCCGAATCAAAATTATCCAAGTTAAGTCCAACCTAGCACTTCCATATATTCGAAAGAAAAACACTATCCTTGTGTGACACAACAAAACAGCATCGTTCAGTCTATGTATAAGCATCAAATGTGATAATGCAACATCTTTAATATTTAATACTCTATCGCTTTACCATGCTAGAAGGCGACGTTCGATATTCCAAATATCTTTGAACGTTTAGGACTTAATATAATTTCTTTGAGGGATTTGTTATTATTTGTCTCATCTTGTTTAGAGCGCATGCACATATATATATATATATATATATATATATATATATATATATATATATATATATATATAATACGCATCATATTATTTGACATGCGAAGCATGTGGGATAATATATAATATATACATAGTAAGCATGCACATATAGAATACTATATTCTACCCGGATTGATTATGGACTTTTATTCTAGTTTGGTTCACTAGAGCCACCAAGTGAACCAAAAGGTCAAACCTAGGGTGCAAGAATTAAATTTAAATATAACTATTACATTTAAACCCGGGCTCCATTACAAACGGGTCTTCAAGCGCTCCTTGCTCCTTTGTCTCCAATTCTTCAAAATTAATTCTAACTAGTCCTATTACAAAAACTATTTACAATAAATAGAAACCTTGATCAGCAGTCAAGGGGAAGTACATAGGAGGGAGATAGAATTTACATTAAGAAAAAATTAGAGAAGACGAGGTACGCAGACCCCATTTATAAAAACCCATACATTCAAGCATCCATTAAAATAAATCCAATCACACATTGGTCAATAGTCCATAATCAATCCCTATTTATTATCATACATATCTCTATATGTATCAATAAATAACATTCATCCCATGAATAATAAAACCATTCCATATATGCATTGATATCATTTAATGGGCAATATTAGTTAGTATAAAATCTAATTTCAACTTCAATTAGTTATCATGGAATCCAATTCCAACTCTAATTAGTTATCATGAAATCCAATTTCAATTAAATTAAACTTCTTAATTTTAATCATATTCCAAATCAAAATAAACTCTTTTATTTTAATTTATCCCATTTTTTGAATAAAAATAAACTCCTTTATTTTTAATCAAATTCCAAATCAAAATAAACTTCTTTATTTTAATTTATCCAAAAAAATAAAATAATTTTACACAAACAATTATGCCCAATTAAATTGTTCTAAACACATATCAATGTATATACAGAATCAAAATAATTAATAATTCGCATAAAGTTTGGCTTTGATACCACTGTTAGGTTTGTATAGCGCGAACATGCAATCAAATTACATAAATAAAGCGGAAGCGCGATAAAATCAGATTTTAAAATTTTATACAAACCATCACCATGATCTTTCTTTATGCACAATTATTAATTAAACGAAAGAGATGGAGAATAAGAATTATACCCTTGTAGAATTCTAGCTTCCTCAGGTACAAGTTCACCTCCAATTCCTTCGCGTTCTCCTTGAATTCCACCGATTAAATTCCTTCATTTGATCAACGTTAGCCACCCAAGTGTTTGGCCTCTAGAGGTGATCCACCAAGGAATAATACTTGTTCAAGAAGATAGGTGTTGGCAAAACCCTAGTTTCTATCTCTATAGAAATTGTAACTACTCTCCACAATTCTTATGCAAGAGTGTGTAACACTAATCTATGATAAGACTTCTCTTATTTATAGATGTAGGAAAACCCTTCCCTAAACTATTTAGGATTAGAGTTTCTATTCTAATTAAACTCCTTTAATTAAATTAAACTTCTAATCCAATTAGGAATTCATGTGAGAGTACTTCTTTTAATTAATTCTCAATTCCTATTAGGAATTAAATAATAGTAATAGTAATAATAATAATAAGACTCCTCTTATTAATTTATATTTAATATTTCTAAAATATTAAATAATAAATATTAAGCTATTTAATTTATTCTATCTCCATAGACTAAATTAAATACACTTAACTTATTATTACAATTATGCCATTTACTTCTTAAATAAATATTTTTCTTTTGCGGTCTGACCCTTTAGGTTCTCCATATTAAACCGGTTGTGAATAAATAAATTAGAACAATTCTAATCTTATTTAAATAAATAAATTAAACTATTTAATTCATTTAAATAAATAATATTTATTCTACAATAAGGGTAAGCCCCCTTAGCGATCAACGACTTTCCAGATAATATAGATTTCAACATTAATCACAAAAGAACCTTTGAGTAAATAGTTACCGTACAATTCAATCGTTCTACCATACAATGTCCCAATTAAATATAAGACATGGAATTACTGTCAAGCCTTATTTTATTTAATTATATGTATTTTGATTCTCAAATGCACAACTCTAAATGATGCAAATTAGAAACTCTTTTCTAATTTCATTCTGCCTTAGCCAAGGACTACTGAGTTGTCATTTATCGAATCACATAGGACATTCACTCCTTTTACTAGAAGTGGTAGATTCTTTGTTGATCATTCACCTATCTCCATGTATAACTTATTATACCCAATCATACCCTTTGATATACCCTAAAGGTCTTAAGGGACATGTCAAAGTGTAACTCATCACACACAAGATACTATGATGATCTCAAGTCCAAGGATCACTTGTACTACTATCACTAGAGGAATTCCTATTGACAGGCGAGTAAAACTCCATTAGGTATTCCTTAGCGAGCCACGTTCAGTGAAGTTATTCTCCAATAAGCACCTACATACTTGATTTAGTGTCTCCACACAAATGATTATGAGATCAATCATCCTCTTCATAAGAGCAAGCAACGTATGTACTAATCTATCCGGATTCACTAATCCCCTTTTTAGTAATCCATCGATTAGGAACGATTTTAGTTTGTGAGCTATCTTGAATTTAGATCTTCATTAGCATGATCACCATCATGATTCTAAAATCATTGCTCAAAACTATGGGTTTATCACATTTAATATAACAGCACCATGTAGATAAAGTAAAATGCCTTTAACAAACGAATAAGATTACAAAGTATATGCTACATCATATCAAATATGATTGGCTTGTGTGCATACTACTTTCACTAATTTGATTCAAGAACATCAAATTATAAATTGATAAACCTTAATTATGATATAATAGCTTAATTAAGGTATTACTAAACATGATTAAACATCCTAATCATGATTAGCAAAAATCTAGGTTTAATTAGTAAGTAAATAAATCAAAAATAAAATCTAAACCAATGAAAATGAAGTTAGGAGTGTGCAAGCTTGTGCTTAACACACTCCAGCACAAGCATGTCAACCAATATCAGATTGGAGCAGCACAAGTAACAAAGCTAGGATATTTTGGAGGGCAAAAGTGGAAAAAAATGAAATAAAACCCTAATTTCAAGTTCCTATAAATAGAACATCGAGCTGATCAGTTTAGCCACGAAATTTCAAAGCCTATACACTTACAAACAAACCCTAAACAAGCTTCTGCAATCACAAGCTCAGAATCAAAAGTCAGAGATCAAAATTTGAAGAAAAAGGTACATAAACCCTAATTTATTGCTAGATCTTTAAGGTTGAATTAGATGTTATGTTTTAGTGTTTAGGACTTTTGGACTTTGAGTGAAGGAATGTAAAAAAAAGGAAGAAAAAGAAACCTTTTGGCCACATTTTTCTCCCAAGTGGAACCCATTTTTGTCACAATTTTCCACCATGTAGGTCCCACTTTTGACCAAGATTTCTCTCATGTGGGGCCCCCTAAAGGCCACGTAATTCCTGTTAGGTTTGTATATAACGCGAGCATGCAATCAATTTACACAAATATAGCGGAAACGCGATAAAATCAGATTTTAAAATTTTATACAAACTATCACCATGATCTTTCCTTGTACCCAATTAGAATCATACCATCGTAGAACCGTGCTTCCTCAGGTACGAGTTCAACTCCAAATCGTTCGCGTTCTACTTGAATTCACAGGTTATATTTCTTTCTTTGATCAACGTTAGTCACCCATGTGTTTAGCCTCCAGAGATGATCCACCAATAAATAATATGTATTCAAGAAGATGGATGTTGGCAAAACCCTAGTTTCCTATCTCTATAGAATTTGTACGTATTCTCCCAACAATTAAAAAACACACGTTATGTATCTATCATAAGACTGCTCTTATATAAATATTAACCACCCTTCTAAACTATTTATCCTAAACTATTTAGGAATAGGGTTTTATTTTAATTAAACTCTTTTAATTAATTAAACTCCTAATCCAATTAGGAATTTATAAGAGTACTTTTATTAATTAATTCTCAAACCCTCTTACGAATTAAATAATAATAATAGTAATAATAATAATAATAATAATAATAATAATAATAATAATAATAAAACTCCTCTTATTAATTTATATTTAATATTTTTAAAATATTAAATAATAAATATTAAGCTATTTAATTTACTTTATCACCATAGATTAATTTAAATATACTTATCTTATTATTACGATTATGCCATTTACTTATTAAATAAATATTTTTCTTTTGCGGTGTAACCCTTTAAGTTCTCCATATTAAACCGGTTATAAAGAAATCAATTAGAACAATTCTAATCTTATTTAAATAAATAAATTAAACTATTTAATTTATTTAAATAAATAATATTTATTCTACAATAAGGGTAAGCCCCCTTAGCGATCAACGACTTTTCACATAATATAGATTTCAACATTAATCACAAAAGAACCTTTTAGTAAATAGTTACCGTACAATTCAATCCTTCTACCATACAATATCCCAATTAAATATAAGACATGAAATTATTGTCAAGTCTTATTTTATTTAATTATATGTATTTCGATTCTCAAATGCACAACTCTAAATAATGCAAATTAAAAACTACTTTTTAATTTCATTCTGCCTTGGCCAAGGACTACTGAGTTGTCATTTATCGAATCACATAGGACATTTTCTCCTTTTACTAGAAGCGGTAGATTCTTTGTTGACCAATCATTATCTCCATGTACAACTTATAATACCCAAGCATACCCTTTGATATACCCTATGCGTCTTAAGGAACATGTCAAAGTATAACTTATCATACACAAGATACTATGATGATCTCAAGTCCAAAGATCACTTGTACTACTATTACTAAAGGAATTCCTATTAACAGGTAAGTAAAACTCCATTAGGTATTCCTTTAGCGAGTCAGGTTCAGTGAACTTATTCTCCAATAAGTACCTACATACTTGCTTTCGTGTCTCCACATAAATGATTATGAGATTAATTATCATCTTCCTAAGAGTAAGTAAAGTATGTACCAATCTATCCGGATTCATTAATCCCTTTTTTAATAATCCAACGATTAAAAAAGATTTTAGTTTTAAGTTGTCTAAGAATTTAGATCTCATTAGCATGATTATTATCATGATTCTAAAAGCATTGCTCAAAACTATGGGTTTATTACATATAAAATAACATCACTATATAGATAAAGTAAAATACCTTTAATAAATTAATTCTTTTATTAATAAATGAATAAGATTACAAAGTATATGCTACATCATATCAAATATGATTGGTTTGCGTGCATACTACTTTCACTTCCCCCTTTTTCCTTTCCATTTTTACGTTATTTTTCCTTTTTCTCCTTTTCCTCCTTTTCCTCCTTTTCTTTCTTTTCCTCTATGTATCATGGGCAAGGGCCCCACCCTCCTTAACTCCCCTCACTTTATGTGTGCTGGGATTTCCAGCAGATTTAGGCCATGTGGGTCCTACGTTTATTGCCTCATTTTGTGTGCTTAATCCCGTCTTTGACTATTTAACCCGAAAAATTAAATTTTCATGTTTATAGTCAATTCTTACTAAATTTGACATTCCTAACGTCATGGAATTATCCATTTCTTCAAATTCCTTTTCGAATTTTAAGTTTGACTTTTTTCGTAAAAGTCAACCATTGACCTTGACCAAAAAGTCAATCTCGATACTATATTATGTTTATAGTCTATTCTTACTAATTTTGACGAATTTGAAAAATGTTTTTTTTCATGTAAGTGAAGTATACAAAGTCTATCAAGTAATCTTCCAGTTTCAAACAAAATATTATCATTATAAATAGAACAACAATTGTTATTAAATATAATACCAGAACCTTCCTTGTCCAACAACGAAAGTTCTAATATTTCTAATGAGAACTGAAACATAATGACAACTTATTAACTTAATAGACATGCCCGTAGGCAATGCTAAACTATAAGTTTCTATGGTTAATGCAGCAACCTTTGCTCCATTCCCACACATAAGATTACTTACTCTTTGTTTAGCTTTCTACTTCTGCTTAGTCTCTACATTGGATTACATACGTGAGAACTACAGCCAGTATCCAATACCCAAGTAGAACCTTGACTTATAGAAAGATTTATTTTAATCATGAACAAACCTATATCTGTAACCGAAGCTTTACTAAGCTTCTTCTGGTTAACCTCTGTAAGATTCTCCTTACAGTTTCTTTTTCAGTATCCAGGCTTATTGCAGTGGAAGCAAACTCCTTTGCTATCTGTCTCAGTCTTGTTCTTATTGTCCTTTGTTTTTGCCTTTCTATTTACCTTCTTTGAATTGTTCTGCTTTTAAGAAGATCCTTTGGCCCTCTTCCGCTTCCTGGAAGAATCATCTACCAGTAAGACTTGGTCTCTTCCGCTTGTTCATGTGGAAATTCACAACAATTTATGAGAAAGAGTCTGGAAGTATTTGCAAGATCAAATCTTAGATCAACTCTCCATCCATTAAAACCTAGTTGTCCCAATTGTTCAATCAGATTGATCATTTTAGGACATATGTCTGTAATGTAGTGCCATCGGTCATTCTAGATCGGAAAATGTGACACCCTCAAATTCGGGTACCAATACCTCGAGTTTGGTGCTCACGATAAAATACATTCATGCACCTCTAAACAACATATGACAACTAATGTGGAAACAAATAAACATAGATTGTTTATTACAAAAGGTTTACTACGGTCCCAAGGTCTATAACCTTAATCAAAATACATCATGAAATATTCAAACAATACAAATAGGTTCCATGATTATATAACAGGATAGTAACACATAAATGTTATTCACGCGACTACTCTTTAAGCTTTCCTTTGCCTTTGTCCGCTTTGGAACTCTCTGGCTTAACTACAATTTGTTCATGATATAGCAAGGGTGAGCAACTAATTTGCTCAACAAGTTTAAAATGAATAATGAAGATATATCATGAATGAATAAGAATAATAATTGCATAGTTCAATAATTTAAGAACAATGATGAAATAACTGAATAATATAACCAAAGTTCAAATGAAGAAATGAATATTTATTATTTACTGCTGAGTAGTCCAATAGACTATGAACTTTTTGGCCAAAGAGTCAATCATTCAACCAACCCTTTTAAAACCTGGCCCCGTCAGTAGTACTTGAGGGGATCAGCCTCTCGTACCCCATGTATATGCATAACATTAAGTCCTGACTGCATCAGATAACCAATACTTATAGTCCCCTAATAAGGGTTTCTTTCTTAGTCCAAGAATCCTTACCAACTACTGGTTTGGATAGTTTTAAATAAAATATTAACCTACATATGTCTAGCCGGAACGTATGGCGTAGACTATTCCTTAAATAGTTCATGAATGAAGAACTTAAATATTTCACAGTCTAACAATAGATCGTGAATTTAAATGCACATGGTGCGAATATCAATAATTACCTTTGACGTGGAGTAATTTATAATAATTAAACCACTAATAAATTAAGTGAGATAGAGAACTTGCTCAAAAAGTAAATTGAGTTAGGATATGAAACTTGCCTCGAGCGTTTGCTACATAATTATAAAATACGCTCTTCAAATACCCTACACATTTATTACATATTCACATGACAATTACTGACATAATAGATACCAAATATTGGTTTATACTATTCTATAATGTTTCACACTTATTAGAAACAAAATATTAAACAAGGTTATACACACTAGTTACGGCGTTACGACGCTTGCACGTCCATACGCCAAACTTGCCCACTCAAAAGCCCAAGTGACAAGTAATTTCGTACACCTAGCACGCCTATTCGATTTATCTAAAACGTATTGGTTAATGCTAAGTATCATTATAATTCATAACATTCATGTTTTAAAACTTAGAACATTATTTTACATTGTCGGGAACATTATATATGCTTATATGCATGGCCGACACCCTTCGATTGCCTCCAACCGCACAACAGCCCTAAAGATGGCCAATTTAGGAATTTTTTCCAGGTGGAAATTTTCAATTCTAATTAATGGAATTTGTAGGTCTATCTCTAAGCTTTCTGAATCATCTTGAATCGCCCTAATCCGAGTCCGTATGAGAAAGTTATGGCCATTTTCCTACCGGATGTCGAAGCTAAGTCGGGCAGCGCACACGCGGGCGGCGTGCGCGGCGTGCGGCAGCTGGCGCGCGCGGTCGGCATGCCTTGCTAGATTTTGCGATTTTTTTGACCCTCCTTCACTCCAATCCTCATAACTTCTTCTCTAGACGTCCAAATCAATCCGTTTCGGATTCTATGGACTCCTAAGTCATAGAGCTACAACATATCAAAAAATTACAGACACCCATTAACATTAACATAGCCAAATCTTTGGCCAAAACATCAACTCATGCTCTTTTTCCACTATCATTCATATGATTTGCTTCAAATTACCATAACTCCCTCATCCGGGGTCGGAATGAGGTGATTCCAAAGCCTATGGCTTCGTAACTCAATATACTTCAACTACCTAGAAGCTTAGAATCTCATGCAAACATCTTAAATACCAGAAATGGATTGAATGGACACTAAACATCTGTTCTACGTTTTCTAACATGTTTTAGCGAAACTCTTGCTACGAATTCATTTTAACACCTTTTTACTCCATTTCAACTGGGATATTCCCATAACCCATGGAAGTATAACATCATAACAACAAACAATAATATAAAACATGAAAGGTAGCTACAAAAGTCCTCTAAATTAGTTCGTTGTCCATAGTAGTCCATTTTCGTTTGTTTTCCTCCTCCTTATGCATGGGTTCGGATTTCATTCATTCTTGTTTCACTTTCATGTTATTAATGGTTTATAAAACTTCTAAACATCATTATTAATCATTCATGAACAATCAAAAACAACCATAACAACAACAACTTCAACCCAACGAGTTAGAAGCTTAATAAATAAGGAAAACTTGAAATTAAGGAGAAATGGATTTGGATAGGTTGTTTACCTCTTCTAGCTACTTCTTGGATGATAGAACTCCTCTAGAGCTTTGCCAAAACCTTTCCTTCAACTCCTTGAGCTCTTCTGAACTCCTTTCTTCAAGCTTAGCTCACACCCACTTGTTTCTCTCTCTAGAATGGTGAAGGTTTAATGAAGAAGATGAAGATGGAGAAGATGAATCTCTCTCTCTCTCCTCTTTTCTTGCTTAGCTCCCAACTTTTTACTATCTTCTCTTGCCTAGCAATGAACTGAAATTGAGCTTGAATGGGGAGAGGATGAATCGGATGGAATAGTGTGGGAGAAGGAAATGAGTTTGCGACCTACTTTCTTCTTCTCTTTTCTGAAATTGGCTACGGGAGAGATTATGGAAAATGAGAAGTAAAGGTGGTGAACATTTTGGCTTATTAGGCCTAATCAATTAGCCAAAATAATTTCTAAAACACTTCCTCCTTTTCCTCCCATTTTTGCTCCGTGTCCCCTATATTGTCTCCCTTATTGCCAGACAATGCACAAATACTTGCATAAATACTGGCATGAATACATATACCCAATTGGTTCCTCTCTCTCTCTCCACATCACCCATATGTTATTCTAATAATAATCCAAAATGCTAATTTTTGCTTTCTAATTTAAATCCCCCCTCGGGTCATGCAAATGGTTAGGTAAAAATAATAAATACGGGGTTTGTCCGTTTATTCGGAACACCCATATTAAACATTTCAAGTACTAATTAAATCACCAATGGTCTCAAATAACATTTTGGCGAAGTTAACAGAAATAAAAAAAAACGTAAAAATAATCTGCCATGAATAGTAACTCGTGACTAGTGACTCGTGCATAGTGACTCATGAATAGTAACTCGTGAATAGTGACTCGTGAATAGGGACTCGTGAATAGTGATATATTAATTACCAAAATAAATTAGGTCTTTATTTTAAATTGGTATCTCTCACTTTTTCATCAAACTATATTACCCTCATTATATAGTTCGGCAAATCTAATTAAAGATTTGCTAGTGAGAATAAGGATCCCATTTCAAATGTATATAGCCTTGTGTGTGCACAACAAACTATATATAAATAAATAGGTAGACAACTATTATCAATTACATCACTATGTAACTCCTTGTATTTTGCCTCTTAGATTATAATGGTCAAGTGTGTGCATATCCGAACTAAAATAATCTAAGTTAAGTCCAACCTAGCACTTCCATATATGTGAAGAGAAAAAGACCGCCCTTGTGTGTGCACAACAAAGCAGTAATGTTCAATTCCTTAATAAGCATCAAATGTGATAAAACAACATCTTAAATATTTAATACTCGCCTTGTGTGTGCACAACAAACTCATATTAAATATTTAATACTCTATTGCTTTACAATGCTAGAAGGCGACGTTTGATATTCCAAATATCTTTGAACGCTTAGGACTTAATATAATTTCTTTGAGGGGTTTGTTATTATTAGTCTCATCTTGTTTAGCGCGCATGCACATATATATATAAAATACGCGTCATATTATTTAACATGCGAAGCATGTTGTATATAATATATAATATATATATAGTACTCATACACATATAGAATACTATATTCTACCCGGATTGATTATGGACTTTTATTCTAGTTTGGTTCACTAGAGCCACCAAGTAAACCAAAAGGTCAAACCTAGGGTGCAAGAATTAAATTTAAATATAACTATTACATTTAAACTCGAGCTCCATTACAAACGGGTCTTAATGCGCTCCTTGCTCCTTTGTCTCCAATTCTTCAAAATTAATTCTAACTAGTCCTTGTCGACGCCGGGTTTTTCTCGTCTCTTTCGTCTTTTCCAATTTTAGCCTTTTGGTTGAATGATTCTTTTGGAAAAGATCGGCATTAATGTCGACGGGGTTTTTAAAGATTGTTTTTATGATGAGCCAATTTAACCAGAGTCGCCAGTTGGTATATTTGAAATGGATGTACCAACTCATCCGAGTTTTCGTTTTTTATAAATCGCTGGCTCATATGTGACTCCGAATTAATTGGTCTGCGAATCGAGATTCATAGAGTTCGGGGGCTTGCTTAAGTGAGGGGAAGGTGTTAGGCACCCCTCGACTTCCGTGAAGCACGGTTACCGCAATCTTGATGCTCTCCTATCCTTTAATTCATGAAATGTGTGTGTGCGCGTGTGCGTGTGTGTGTGCCTATGTAAATGTTGTGATGAGTTTGCATAAAAGAATCATTTGGATTATTAGGGAAAATTATGTTTTTTTCTTTTGAAAATGCCTTAGGATGTCCATCGGTTTAAACGAGAAAGCTTTGCGAGAAAGGGTTGATTTTAGTTGGCAAAACTATGAGATTTTCCTTAGGTGTCGTTTTGGCAAAACAAGAGTTTTAAACCTTCGTTAAAAATAGGAATCGAAATCTATACATTGCCTTCATAAAATGATGGGCAAACTTCTAGGATATCTTTCACCCTACGCACCAAGATTTAATAAAACGGTGTTTTATTTTATAAAACCATTTTTTGTGACATTTGAAAACGACTTTCTTTAGCCTTCCCGTTTAATAGAAATCGACATTCATTAACACCTCCAAATTTTTAGCTACGTGATGCTAACCTCCTAGTTTGCTTGATTTTAAGGAAAAAACCTTCATCGTTTAATCTTTGAAATCCTTTTTTCGTGTCACAAAATCCAATCAAGCATAAACACGCGTCGGGGATATTCATGGGCATGTAAGCCATCAAAATAACCCCAAACGCCCACAATCACAAGTTTCACTATTTCGGGGCCTTAAACGCGATTATCGCCTTGGCGTCGTTTTAAGGCCCGACGATTACATATTTACACTAACGGATACATCCACCCGATTACATACATTCGAAAATGTCCATCATCGGATTTGGACCACGGGGTCGCATTCCTAGGCTCACATCCGAACTTATTGCACAACCACCAAATGGATATAACGAAAATAATCAACAACGGGATGCCTAACACTCTAGGACATCTTACAATGACGATTGAAATACATTACGAATGATACATTACCATAATAGTTAAAATTTGCACCAAACGGATATCATCGGGCTATTAGGGGGAATTTCATTCCGATGAGACCCTCACTAATAGTCCCTAACCCATGGCATCACAATAATATGTAAGAAAAAAAACTACATTTAAGGTAATTTTGGATGACCAAAAGCTCAACAAAATAGCATAACAAAATGCTAAGAACAAAGGGTTTTTTACCTTGCAATTAATCCCCACAATATGTATGAATTTGTGTATTGAGTAGAGTAGAAAATATGAGATATAATCTCACAAAATAGGTACAATTTCTTACTATTTCTCACTCTTTTCTCTCTTAATTTTTGCTGTTTTCTTCCTATTTTTCGTCCTCTCCCCGAACTGCTGCTGCTGCTGAATTCCCCCTCTTTTTTTGCTTCCTGTATGCGAACTGGCCTAATATAGCACTGCCAAGGGCAGCCGCAGATCTATCTGCGGCTGGCCGCAGATAGATCTGCGGCTGGCCCTTGGTTCTCCCCCCAGCCGCGCTCGAGTCCCGTGCGCTTCGAGTCCCGTGCTGCCTCGAGTTCCGTCCTTGGCCGCGAATTGATCTGCGGCTAACTGTGCTGATTTTCTCGTTTTCCGTGCCTCGTCTCGATTTTCGTGTCGTACCGTTAGTTTCCGCTGACGGGTTTGCGCTCGGCAGTCCGGAACCCGTCGGGAAACGTGCCACGTCATCCGGGCAAGCACAGTGATCAGTAACTGACCCTCGACATTCGCTTGTTGTCGTGTCGGCTTCAATATCATCCCGTCGTGGTGGTTTTGAGGGTTCGTCTTTACGTCCACCCTTTATTCTCGTGTGCCGGGTCAATTGACGATTTTGCCCTCCTGTCAGGGTTAGTATAGGAAATGCAAAAATCGGGTGTCTACAGCTGCCCCTCTTTATCATGTTTATGAAATGATAAATGGAATGAACAGGATAAAGAATAGACACTCGATGCATGAATGACAGTGCACAAGAATGACAATACACATGTGATTTGCTTGGATCTCCGCCCTTCCCAGGGTTGTTGTTGGTTTGGATCTTAGCCCTTCCCAGGGTTGTGGTTTGTTTGGATCTTAGCCCTTCCCAGGGTTGTGGTTTGTTTGTATCTTAGCCCTTCCCAGGGTGTTAGTTTGGATCTCAGCCCTTCCCAGGGTGTTAGTTTGGATCTCAGCCCTTCCCAGGGTTTTTGTTTTGGTTGGATGCCTTCCCAGGTTTGCTCACCACTCTGTCGCGGTTTGCTTGGATCTCAGCCCTTCCCAGGGTTTGTTGTTTTTTGTCTTTTTTCTTTTTGTGGATATCAGCCCTTCCCAGGGTTGCTCACCATCTTGTTGTGGTTCGCGTGGATCTCAGCCCTTCCCAGGGTTTGCTCACCACTCTGTCGCGGTTTGCTTGGATGCCTTCCCAGGTTTGCTCACCACTCTGTCGCGGTTTGCTTGGATCTCAGCCCTTCCCAGGGTTTGTTGTTTTTTGTCTTTTTTTTCTTCTTGTGGATATCAGCCCTTCCCAGGGTTGCTCACCATCTTGTTGTGGTTCGCGTGGATCTCAGCCCTTCCCAGGGTTTGCTCACCACTCTGTCGCGGTTTGCTTGGATGCCTTCCCAGGTTTGCTCACCACTCTGTCGCGGTTTGCTTGGATCTCAGCCCTTCCCAGGGTTTGTTGTTTTTTGTCTTTTTTTCTTTTTGTGGATATCAGCCCTTCCCAGGGTTACTCACCATCTTGTCGTGGTTCGCGTGGATCTCAGCCCTTCCCAGGGTTTGCTCACCACCCTGTCGCGGTTTGCTTGGATGCCTTCCCAGGTTTGCTCACCACTCTGTCGCGGTTTGCTTGGATCTCAGCCCTTCCCAGGGTTTGTTGTTTTTTGTCTTTTTTCTTTTTGTGGATATCAGCCCTTCCCAGGGTAGCTCACCATCTTGTTGTGGTTCGCGTGGATCTCAGCCCTTCCCAGGGTTTGCTCACCACTCTGTCGCGGTTTGCTTGGATGCCTTCCCAGGTTTGCTCACCGCTCTGTCGCGGTTTGCTTGGATCTCAGCCCTTCCCAGGGTTTGCTCACCACTCTGTCGCGGTTTGCTTGGATGCCTTCCCAGGTTTGCTCACCACTCTGTCGCGGTTTGCTTGGATCTCAGCCCTTCCCAGGGTTTGTTGTTTTTTGTCTTTTTTTCTTTTTGTGGATATCAGCCCTTCCCAGGGTTGCTCACCATCTTGTTGTGGTTCGCGTGGATCTCAGCCCTTCCCAGGGTTTGCTCACCACTCTGTCGCGGTTTGCTTGGATGCCTTCCCAGGTTTCTGTCGGGTCTTGCCTTGATTCGTCGTGTTCGACGTCCGACTTATTCAGAATTTTGTATTTTATTTTCACATAACGAGTCATGTATGATGCATGCTTTTATTCATGGATAGAGAATGACCCCTGTACAGTCTTTTTGATACTATTTTCCACAGGTGTCGTCGCCAGATGCCGTGGTATGCTTGGATCTCGATCCTCCCACAGGATTGGTCGGTGGCTTCTCCGCTGATTGGACGGTTTTGTCGCCGGTGACAGAGATATGGCAGATGATCTTCCGGAACGTCGATGCTTCAGATCTATCCACCACTTTATCCATCCTGCTTCGATTATTTTCAAATTGGTAGATCATTTTATTTCCTGCATGGACTGTGTCAGTTTCATCGGTTATCAAAAGAGAAACCACGTAACAAAATGACTTATTTATATAGACAGGTATTTAAATTTAGTCATTTTTCCTTTTTGTCGTATCGTTGCCTTTCATTGGACCCTCATTTTATCCAGCTAACCATGATTTTGATATTTCGCCTTCTTTCTCTTCTCAAGTCTTGATGGGGACTTGTCAGATATTGCCGCATATCCTGTCGATTTCATCGGCTGAGTCTTAGATTCGGGCTAACTGCTTGGTTGGGTTAGGGCTAGGTTATTTGAGATGAAACTGATCAGGTGGCTGGTTTCGGGAGAGTTTCGAGGGTGTCGGAAGGTTTTCTGGCTGTTGGGAATCGGTTTTGATAGAAGAAAGGGTTATTTGTAAGGAATGGGACCGTGCCACAATGGTTGCCTACGTACCCCCACAAGTCGGGAGATCAGGTCCTACGTAGTTCGTTCCTTCAAAGAACGAGGAGAAAATGATGAGGGATATTTTTTTTTTTTTTTTTTTTTTTTTTTTTTTTTTTTTTTTGTTATTTTTTTTTTTTTATGCATAGAACCGCTTCACCGAGTCGGAATTGAGGGGTTGTGGAAACACCTCCCCATCCATCTCCTGCAGTATGAGGGCTCCTCCGGACAGCACTTTCTTAATCACAAAAGGCCCCTCCCAGTTCGGGGCAAACTTCCCTTTGGCTTCGTCTTGACAAGGCATTACTCTCTTTAACACTAGGTCATTTTCTTTGAATTTTCGAGGTCTTATCTTCTTGTCGTATGATCGGGAGATCCTTTGCTGATATAACTGACCGTGCAACACAGCGGCCACCCTCCTTTCATCAATTAGGGCCAATTGGTCATATCGACTTTGCATCCAATCCTCCTCGTTTATCTGAGCATCAATCAAGATTCTGAGGGACGCCATCTCAACCTCAACTGGCAGAACCGCCTCCATTCCGTATACCAGAGCGTACGGGGTTGCCCCTGTAGAAGTACGTACCGACGTTCTGTACGCCAGCAAGGTGAGAGGTAGCAGATCCGGCCATCCCCGATGATTAGCGGACATTTTTCGCCATGATCTTCTTGATATTCTTATTTGCAGCCTCCACTGCCCCATTCATCTTAGGACGGTAAATGACAGAATTGAGGTGCTTGATCTTAAACTGGTCGCCATAATCCTTTCATGAGGGCATTATTCAAATTCTTGGCATTGTCGGAGACTAAAACCTCAGGTTGCCCGTATCGGCAAATGACATTATTCCTGATGAAACCGACGATGACCTCCTGAGTTACTTTGGGGAAAGAAGCTGCTTCTACCCATTTAGTGAAGTAATCGATCATGACGAAGATGAATCGGTGGCCGTTGCTTGCTTTGGGCTCTATTGGTCCGATCACATCCATACCCCACATTGAGAATGGCCAAAGGGAGGTCATACAGTGCAGTTCATTGGGGGGCGCATGAATAACATTACCGTGCGCCTGGCATTGGTAACACCGTTTGACGTGATCATCACAGTCGGCTTTCAGCGTCAACCAGTAATGCCCCGTTCTCAAAATCTTCTTGGCCAGCATCGGCCCACTCATGTGTGGCCCACACACTCCACCATGTACTTCGTCCATAATCTTTTGGGCCTGTGTTTCATTTACACATCGTAGCAATCCCAAATTGGCATCCCTTTTGTACAGTGAATCTCCGCTCAGATAAAATTTCATTGCCATCTTTTGAATTCTCAACCTCTCCGCTCGGCTGGCTTGGTCGGGAATGGATCTATCCCTCAGATATTCCCCTATGTCGTGATACCAAGGCTGCTTTGGCAGAACCCCCTCGTCCGATAGTACCGCCACGTGCTCCTCGTATGCCGGGGCGTTCTGCACTGCTATCTCCATCTGTGGAACGTCCCTGCTCTTGATTGTGTGGATTAGGGAAGCTAAAGTCGCCAATGCATCGGCGAAATCATTTCGTCCCCGGGGGATATGTCGGAAAGCGATATCTTCGAACTCTTGCATCAGTTGGATAACGCAACGGTGGTATGGAAGCAACCGGAGCTCTTTAGTGTTGTACATCCCGATCGCTTGTCTGATTACCAGCTCCGAATCCCCGAACACCGCTAACCTTTTCACTCCCATGTCACGGGCCAAACGGGAGTTAGTCCCAAGATACACCCCTCGTATTCAGCGGTGTTGTTCGAGTTACTGAACTGCAATTTAGTGGCTACGGGGTATTGCTCTCCTGTGATAGAGACCAAGACTGCTCCGGCTCCTGCCCCCCTCCGCATTCATGGCACCATCAAAATATAATTTCCAGAACTGCCCCTCGTCATCTCCCCTCGCGCGCAAGATCCAGAATACATCTTCGCCCGGCAGAGGAGTGTCTAAAGGCTCCATTCCCCCTGATGGCGCTTCTGCCAATTGATCTGCAATTCCCTGCCCTTTCATGGCTTTCTGAGTTACGTACACAATGTCGAACTGCTGTAAGATTAACTGCCATCTTGAAAGTCGACAGTTCAGCATGGGCCGTTCAAAGATATATTTCAGGGGATCCATCCTTGATATCAGATACGTGGTGTGCCCATGGAGATAATGCTGTAATCTCATTGCAGCCCAAGCCAAAGCACAACAGGTCCTTTCGATAGGGGTGTAATTCTGTTCACATCGGCTAAATCTCTTGCTGAGGTAGTAAATGGCCTGCTCTTTGCCTGATTCATTCTTCTGCCCCAGCATACAGCCCATCGCAATGTCATTGACTGATATATACATGAATAGAGGGATCTCATCCTTCGGGGGTACCAGCACGGGTGATTCCGTCAGCCGCTTCTTAATGATCTGAAAGGCTTCCTGGCATTGCTCATTCCATTCTTGGGAGACATCCTTTCTTAACAGCTTGAAAATTGGCTCGCACGTGGTTGTCAAATGGGATATGAAGCGGCTGATGAAATTTATTCTTCCCAGAAATCCTCTTATTTCCTTTTCAGTGCGGGGTGCCGGCATCTCCACGATGGCCTTAATCTTGGCCGGATCCAACTCGATGCCACGATCACTAACCAGGAATCCCAAGAGTTTGCCCGATTGTACTCCGAAAGCACACTTTGCCGGATTGAGCCTTAAATTATATTTTCTGAGCCGGTCAAATAGCTTTTGGAGATGGGTCACATGATCAGATTCTATCTTTGACTTCACGATAATGTCATCCACGTAGACCTCTATCTCCTTGTGCATCATATCGTGGAACAGGGTCATCATAGCTCTTTGATAAGTAGCCCCTGCATTTGTGAGACCGAAAGCCAACCGTCTATAGCAGAAAGTGCCCCAAGGGGTGATGAAGGCTGTTTTCTCCCGGTCCTCCTCTGCCACCATTATCTGATGATACCCCGCAAAGCAATCAACGAAAGAGTACATCTCGTATTGGGATGTGTTATCCACCAATATGTGTATAAAAGGTACTGGGAAATTATCCTTGAGACTGGCCTTGTTCAGATCTCTATAGTCAACACATACCCTCACCTTTCCTCCAGGCTTAGCCACTGGGACCACCACATGGCACAACCATTCTGCGTAGGTGGACACCATGATGATTCCAGCCCTGAACTGTTTGATGATCTCCTCCTTTACCTTCAAGCTCCATTCTGGTTTTAAGCTTTCTTAGTTTTTTGCTTGACAGGCCTGAAACCCTCTTTGATGGGTAGCTGGTGTACCACAATGTCGGTGGATAATCCGATCATGTCCTCATGAGACCAGGCGAACACATCCTCATACTGGCGTAGTAACTTGGTCATTTCTACTTTCTGGTTAGGGGTCAGGTCTGCCCCTATCTTGAGCTCTTTGGGTTGGTCAGGGGTTCCGATATTTATGGTGACGGTTTGGTCTAAGTTGGGTTTGGGTTTATCCTCGACCCATCCTTTGATCTCGTCAGGCGCGTCGTCGTAATCTGTCTCGTCCTGCTCAATACCCATTAAATCGAAATCCAGCTCGATATCAAAATCATAGTCATCATTCAAATTTGAGGGATCGCTTGTTAAGCAAGGAATACTCAAATTGGTACACCTGACATTGAAACAAAATAACTGTCATATATATAATTCATCTTTCCACAATGGTTGCTCTTAAAATAACATGACAAACTAACATAGTTATGCAAAATATAAAATAAAGAACCAAAACTGGTAGACATTCATCCCCCACTCTCCGGGGTCTACCACCCCGACACCGTGTTTTACCCTTGTCTGGATATTATTGGCTCCACCGTCCAGTTATCGGTGGTCAGATCAGCCGGGATGCGACATATGACAGGCGGCTGCGCACCAGAGACTTCCTTGACGACTACCGCCACATCGTATCGGTCCTCCCTCATAGCCTTGTTAGGGATAACTAACCCTGCCCAATCGATGACAGGCATACTCTGTTGGGCTCCCGACGTTGTGGCCGTATCCTTCCCCTCTCCAATGTTTATTGATGGTCCAGAGATATAGCATTTGGTTTCGAACTGCTGCATGACCTCCCGCAGGAAACTCTTCCTTTTGACTGACTCATCATCCGCAGGAGTCAATTCTTTACCTTCTAATTCAGACACGGGCTTGTCCGTCCTTTGTTCACCGTGGACCTTCGGCATTAGGATTCCGGTCGATCGAAATGGGGTCTCCCTTTGAGAGTGTTTCCGCCCTATGCCTCCATGATATCCCAACCCTGCCCTGCCTGTCTGGTTGGGCAGTTGAATAGGCGTGGAAATTCCTTGGCTGTCTTTTCCCAACCCCTGCCCAGGTTGAAACTTCATCTTCATCATTTCTCTAGCAACGAAGGTGAGCTCAGGGGAGGCTTTCGATTTTATGACTGGCGCTCCCAGACCTCTATAGTGGGGAGTGCTGATTTCGAGTGCTTGAAAACTGGCAGGCGCCGCGGATTCGTCCACATTGATTACTGGCAGACCATTCTTGGACGGGAACGGGTCATTACGCTCTGCGGAGATTGTTACCAGATTCCCGCCGACGATGAACTTGATTTGTTGGTGTAGTGTAGAGGGAACTGCCCCGGCCATATGTATCCATGGTCTTCCCAATAACATGTTATAACTGGCCGAGATATCCAATACCTGAAAGGAAATATCGAAAGTACACGGCCCTATCTCCACGGGCAACTCTATTTCTCCCAATGTATCCTTCCGGGATCCATCGAAGGCTCGCACCACCACGTGACTGGCTCGCAAGCGCTTGGGATTAATGTTCATTTTTCTCAGTGTACTGAGGGGACAAATATTCAGTGCTGATCCCCCATCAATCAATACCCCATTCATGACATACCCTGATGAGATCACTGCGATGTGCAGCGGTCTCCGATGCCCCCTTCCCTCTTTCGGGATATCATCATCTGTGAATGATAGCACATTGTTCTCTAGCAGATGATCCACTAGGCGGCCGAAACTTTCTTGGCTAATTGTCTTGGGGATGTGAGCCTCCCCTAGGACTTTGGCCAAAATTCTGCAGTGGTCGCTGGATGATAACACCAAATCCATGATCGACGTTAGAGTTGATTCCTCGCTCACTGCCTTGATCCCCCTTACTTCAGGATGATCCATCTTTTCCAAGAACTCCGCGGCTTTTTCCTCGGATATCCTCTCGTTCTCTTTTCTCTTACTCTTGAGGACTCTTCCTGGAAGGTACAAGGGATTCCCCTTTGATGTTACGGAAGCACAACTGGCCGCCTCTTCTAATACACCCCCGTAGTTCCACGGTACTGTTTTTAGATTGCAAATAGGGATCTGTGGTCTTGCTGCGATGATGAGAGGTTTTGGAGCCGCTAACTTGATAGGCCCCCCTATGATACTCCGGCTTGCACCCGTCAACCTAACCGGTGCCCCTTGCATATTCTCCTGAGTACCCGTCATGCCAACCATCCCATAAATCCCTATCATATAATTTCGCCTTGGCGGTCCTTCGGTTTCGATGGCTTCCACCATATTGACCCCTCCCCCATCATGCTTCGGTAGGGGATTGATTTTAACATTTGGCGGCTCGGGCTGCTCCACCACGATTTCCCCACTATCAATCAGGTTCTGAATTATGTGTTTCAGCGTCCAACATTCCTGAGTGTCATGACCCGGGGAACCCGAATGATATGCACACTTTTTACTGGGGTCAAATTTTCTTCCCTTCGGGTCACATGGAGGTGCCAAATCGACAATCTTCCTCTGTGATATCAATATTGCCAAAATCTGCTCAAGAGGATCCCCAAGCGGGGTGAATACCCGCCTCTGTGTGGTCTCAAACCTCCTTCGTCCGTCCGTTCTGGGATTATCAAGATTGGGTTGCCGGGGCGGCCCAAATCTCTGTATTTGTACAGGAGGGCTATTCTCCACTTTCCTGGATGATCCCTGCAGCACGAGAGAGACATCTTCCTCTTTTCGCTTTTGGGGCCTGCGGGAAGTACTGCCATAATTCCCACTTTGGATTTGTTCCGCAGCCGTTTCAAGAGCTGTGAAGTCCCGGATTTTACCCGATTTCAACCCCATATCCACCATTTCTCCGTGTTTTATCATCTCGGCGAAAGGTCTTCCAATCCCTGATATGACCCCGCTCATAATAAGGTGCTTCCTGTATATCCACAAAGGTCATCACCATCTCTGACTCACTCATTGGAGGATTCACTTGTGCGGCCATACCCCTCCATCGTTGGGCATAGTCCCTGAAGGTTTCCCTTGGTTGCTTCTTGATTTTCGTCATTTGATATCTATCAGGGGCCATCTGTGCCTGAAAGCTATACTGTGTCAGAAAGGTATGGGCCAGCTCCTCCCAATTATGAATCCGGGCATTATCGAGACGGGCATACCAGATCCTCGCCTCCCCCGTCAAGCTTTTCTAGAATAATTGCATCCTTAATCCTTCGTCTTCCGCATAGGACCCCAGTTCTCCAATATATATTTTCAGGTGAGTGTAAGGATCCCCTTTCCCATTGTATTTCTCGAATTCGGGGATCTTAAATTTCTCTGGATATCTGGTTCCGGGGAAGACACACAAATCTGCATAATTAACCCTACCCAAGG
Organism: Aralia elata; assembly: GCA_034770075.1. Classification (NCBI taxonomy): domain Eukaryota; kingdom Viridiplantae; phylum Streptophyta; class Magnoliopsida; order Apiales; family Araliaceae; genus Aralia; species Aralia elata. The sequence goes on along the minus strand of CM068388.1, from coordinate 45,504,170 downwards.
AGCCTATGCCCTTTAGAGATTGGATGGTCTCCTCCATCTGCTTCATTTTCCTGCGAAGGTCATCAGTATCTCCCTCCTCTGGAATTGTGATTACTGTCTTGTTGAGGGCAGGAATGACCTTTGGGAGGATCGGCCCGTCCTTAAGCTGATGTTGGTTATTTTTAAATAGGATTGCATCATCCTTAGGAGGATTCTGGTCACCCCTTGGCGGTGGTACATTATGCGGTCCCTGGTTTGACGAATCCTGTCTGATTAGGAACTGTTCTTTTAGCATGGTGGCCATTTCCATCATCTGCTTTTTAAAATCATCAAACTCTTCCCGAGAGATGGAATTATGATTGGGAAGATCAGCCATTTCAGAGTTAGAGACCTGGGCTTTCTTAGACTGCGAACGGGTTTGAGGAGCAATCCTGCAGGCAAACGGTTCGAAGTTCAGTCTTGGGCAATGAAAGGATGCGGATGTATGCTAAAGCTGTAAATTTTTTGTGTTTTGGGTTTTTTAATCTTTCCCTGCAAAAGAGAAAGTTAGTAGTCTTTTAGTGCAATAACAAATGCTAAACATGACTTTATTATGCTTCCCCAGCTGTTTCCTGCAAAACATGGAGGTCAGTATTCTCTTTTGACAACAGGGGAGGTATATATGAAATGGGATCACGACATTTTATACGCTTGAACGTAAAAAGGGCATGAAGAGACTTTTCCTGCGTTGGGTTTATCAGAGGCTGACCTACCCTAGGGTTACTCTCACGGGCTTTTCGGCATGAAGGTTCCCAAATCTTCGCAATCTACTCGTTTGAGCCCTTTCGATTGGAGCGGATTTGAGTGGTGCGTTTCCTGAGCCATCTCCGGGGAGCAGCCCCATCGAGTCCAGTAATAAGCAACCGTCGGGGTTCGCCTCAGGAGGAGGTACTCTCTCAACATACATTCACATTCATCGTCCTCACCGCATGCAAATGATTACTTTGAAGTAAAGAAAAACCCATTCAATCATTCATTCATTGGACAACAACACACATTTACACAACAATAAATAAAAGACGTCAAAATGTCATACGCACATACACAATTATAAATTTTAAAGGATAGGATAGCATCAAGATTTTAATGCGGCTTAAGCCCTCTAATGTCCCCAGCAGAGTCGCCAGCTGTCGACGCCGGGTTTTTCTCGTCTCTTTCGTCTTTTCCAATTTTAGCCTTTTGGTTGAATGATTCTTTTGGAAAAGATCGGCATTAATGTCGACGGGGTTTTTAAAGATTGTTTTTATGATGAGCCAATTTAACCAGAGTCGCCAGTTGGTATATTTGAAATGGATGTACCAACTCATCCGAGTTTTCGTTTTTTATAAATCGCTGGCTCATATGTGACTCCGAATTAATTGGTCTGCGAATCGAGATTCATAGAGTTCGGGGGCTTGCTTAAGTGAGGGGAAGGTGTTAGGCACCCCTCGACTTCCGTGAAGCACGGTTACCGCAATCTTGATGCTCTCCTATCCTTTAATTCATGAAATGTGTGTGTGCGCGTGTGCGTGTGTGTGTGCCTATGTAAATGTTGTGATGAGTTTGCATAAAAGAATCATTTGGATTATTAGGGAAAATTATGTTTTTTTCTTTTGAAAATGCCTTAGGATGTCCATTCGGGTTTAAACGAGAAAGCTTTGCGAGAAAGGGTTGATTTTAGTTGGCAAAACTATGAGATTTTCCCTTAGGTGTCGTTTTGGCAAAACAAGAGTTTTAAACCTTCGTAAAAATAGGAATCGAAATCTATACATTGCCTTCATAAAATGATGGGCAACTTCTAGGATATCTTTCACCCTAACGCACCAAGATTTAATAAAACGGTGTTTTATTTTATAAAACCATTTTTTGTGACATTTGAAAACGACTTTCTTTAGCCTTCCCGTTTAATAGAAATCGACATTCATTAACACCTCCAAATTTTTAGCTACGTGATGCTAACCTCCTAGTTTGCTTGATTTTAAGGAAAAAACCTTCATCGTTTAATCTTTGAAATCCTTTTTCGTGTCACAAAATCCAATCAAGCATAAACACGCGTCGGGGATATTCATGGGCATGTAAGCCATCAAAATAACCCCAAACGCCCACAATCACAAGTTTCACTATTTCGGGGCCTTAAACGCGATTATCGCCTTGGCGTCGTTTTAAGGCCCGACGATTACATATTTACACTAACGGATACATCCACCCGATTACATACATTCGAAAATGTCCATCATCGGATTTGGACCACGGGGTCGCATTCCTAGGCTCACATCCGAACTTATTGCACAACCACCAAATGGATATAACGAAAATAATCAACAACGGGATGCCTAACACTCTAGGACATCTTACAATGACGATTGAAATACATTACGAATGATACATTACCATAATAGTTAAAATTTGCACCAAACGGATATCATCGGGCTATTAGGGGGAATTTCATTCCGATGAGACCCTCACTAATAGTCCCTAACCCATGGCATCACAATAATATGTAAGAAAAAAAAACTACATTTAAGGTAATTTGGATGACCAAAAGCTCAACAAAATAGCATAACAAAATGCTAAGAACAAAGGGTTTTTTACCTTGCAATTAATCCCCACAATATGTATGAATTTGTGTATTGAGTAGAGTAGAAAATATGAGATATAATCTCACAAAATAGGTACAATTTCTTACTATTTCTCACTCTTTTCTCTCTTAATTTTTGCTGTTTTCTTCCTATTTTTCGTCCTCCTCTCCCCGAACTGCTGCTGCTTGCTGAATTCCCCCTCTCTTTTTTTGCTTCCTGTATGCGAACTGGCCTAATATAGCACTGCCAAGGGCAGCCGCAGATCTATCTGCGGCTGGTGGGCCGCAGATAGATCTGCGGCTGGCCCTTGGTTCTCCCCCCAGCCGCGCTCGAGTCCCGTGCGCTTCGAGTCCCGTGCTGCCTCGAGTTCCGTCCTTGGCCGCGAATTGATCTGCGGCTAACTGTGCTGATTTTCTCGTTTTCCGTGCCTCGTCTCGATTTTCGTGTCGTACCGTTAGTTTCCGCTGACGGGTTTGCGCTCGGCAGTCCGGAACCCGTCGGGAAACGTGCCACGTCATCCGGGCAAGCACAGTGATCAGTAACTGACCCTCGACATTCGCTTGTTGTCGTGTCGGCTTCAATATCATCCCGTCGTGGTGGTTTTGAGGGTTCGTCTTTACGTCCACCCTTTATTCTCGTGTGCCGGGTCAATTGACGATTTTGCCCTCCTGTCAGGGTTAGTATAGGAAATGCAAAAATCGGGTGTCTACAGTCCTATTACAAAAACTATTTACAATAAATAGAAACCTTGATCAGCAGTCAAGGGGAAGTACATAGGAGGAAGATAGAATTTACATCAGGAAAAACTAGAGAAGACGAGGTACGCAGACCCCATTTATAAAAACCCATTCATTCAAGCATTCTCTAAAATAAATCTAATCACACATTGGTCAATAGTCCATAATCAATCCATATTTATTATCATACATATCTCCATATGCATCAATAAATAATATAAATCTCATGAATAATAAAATCATTCCATATATGCATTGATATCATTTAATGGGAAATATTAGTTAGTATAAAATCCAATTTCAACTCCAATTAGTTATCATGGAATCCAATTCCAACTCTAATTAGTTATCATGAAATCCAATTTCAATTAAAATAAACTTCTTTATTTTAATCATATTCCAAACAAAAAATAAACTCTTTTATTTTAATTTATCCAATTTTGAATAACAAATAAACTCCTTTATTTTTTAATCAAATTCCAAATCAAAATAAACTCCTTTATTTTAATTACAAAAAATAAAAAAAAACGAGGTCAACCCTTGATCATAAGCCTTTAAAATAAATAAACAAAGTTACACTTCAAACCCAGAATTATATAGTTTAAATATTAAACATTTTGATTCATAATCAAAAGTGATTCCGGTGTAGTGGTAAGGCTTCTAAGTTATGACCAATAAGTCAAAGGTTCAAAACCTTCTAGCTCCAAATTAATTATTTTATTTTTAAAAGTTGACCAGTCAGCGCCACGTCAGCAGTCAACAGTTGACCAGTCAGCGCCATGTCAGCAGCCAGTGCCACGTCATCAATTGACCAGTCAACGGTCAACGTTTAACTGTTGACTTTGACCAACGGTTTTTTTTTAATAAAAAAAAATAAAATAATTTTACACAAACAGTTATGCCCAATTAAATTGTTCTAAACACATATCAATGTATATACAGAATCAAAACAATTAAAAATTCGCATAAAGTTTGGCTCTTGATACCACTGTTAGGTTTGTATAACGCGAAAATGCAATCAAATTACATAAATATAGCGGAAGCGCGATAAAATCAGATTTTAAAATTTTATACAAACCATCACCATGATCTTTCGTTATGCACAATTATTAATTAAACAAAATAGATAGAGATTAAGAAATTATACCGTCGTAGAACCGTGCTTCCTCGGGTACAAGTTCAACTCCAATTTCTTCGTGTTCTCCTTGAATTCCACCGATTAAATTCCTTCCTTTGATCAACGTTAGCCACCCAAGTGTTGGGCCTCTAGAGGTGATCCACCAAGGAATAATATCTATTCAAGAAGATGGGTGTTGTCTAAACTCTAGTTTCTATCTCTATAGAAATTGTAAGTACTCTCCACAATTCTTATGCAAGAGTGTGTAACTCTAATCTATGATAAGACTTCTCTTATTTATAGATGTAGGAAAACCCTTCCCTAAACTATTTAGGATTAGGGTTTCTATTTTAATTAAACTCCTTTAATTAATTATGATCCTAATCTAATTAGGAATTCATGAGAGAGTACTTCTATTAATTAATTCCCAATCCCTATTAGGAATTAAATAATAGTAATAGTAATAATAATAATAATAAGACTCCTCTTATTAATTTATATTTAATATTTCCAAAATATTAAATAATAAATATTAAGCTATTTAATTTATTCTATCTCCCTAGACTAAATTAAATACACATAACTTATTATTACAATTATGTCGTTTGCTTCTTAAATAAATATTTTTCTTTGGCGGTGTGACCCTTTAGGTTCTCCATATTAAACCGGTTGCGAATAAATCAATTAGAACAATTCTAATCTTATTTAAATAAATAAATTAAACTATTTAATTCATTTAAATAAATAACACTTATTCTACAATAAGGGTAAGCCCCCTTAGCGTTCAACGACTTTCCAGATAATATAGATTTCAACATTAATCATAAAAGAACCTTTCAGTGAATAGTTATCGTACAATTCAATCCTTCTACTATACAATGTCCCAATTAAATATAAGACATGAATTTACTGTCAAGTCTTATTTTATTTAATTATTTGTATTTCGATTCCCAAATGCACAACTCTAAATAATGCAAATTAGAAACTCCTTTCTAATTTCATTCTGCCTTGGCCAAGGACTACTGAGCTGTCATTTATCGAATCACATAGGGCATTCATATCTTTTACTATATGTGGTAGATTCTTTGTTGATCATTCACCTATCTCCATGCACAACTTATTAGACCCAATCATACCCTTTGATATACCCCAAAGGTCTTAAAGGATATGTCAAAGTATAATTCATCATACACAAGATACTATGATGATCTCAAGTCCAAGGATCACTTGTACTACTATCATTAGAGGAATTCCTATTGACAGGCGAGTAAAACTCCATTAGGTATTCCTTAACGAGCCACGTTCAGTGAACTTATTCTCCAATAAGCACCTACATACTTGTGTCTCCACACAAATGATTATGAGATCAATCATCCTCTTCCTAAGAGCAAGCAACGTATGTACTAATTTATCCGGATTCACTAATCCCCTTTTTAGTAATCCATCGATTAAGAACAATTTTTGTTTGTGCGCTATCTAGAATTTATATCTCATTAGCACGATCCCCATCATGATTCTAAAAGAATTGCTCAAAACTATGGATTTATCACATTTAATATAACAACACCTTGTAGATAATGTAAAATGCCTTTAATAACCGAATAAGATTACAAAGTATATGGTACATCATATCAAATATGATTGGCTTTTATGCATACTACTTTCACTCTAGAGGCCAAACACTTTGGTGGCTAACGTTGATTAAATGAAGGAATCAAGGAGAACGCGAAGGAATTGGATATGAACTTGTACCTGAGGAAGCTTTGATTCATGAGGGTATAATTCTATATCTCTATCTCTTTCGTTTACTTGATAATTGATTACAAGGATGATCACGATGATGGTTTGTATGAAAAATTTTAATATCCGTTTTATTGCGTTTCCGCACTATTTATGCAATTTGATTGCATGTTCGCGCTATATACAAACCTAAAAGTGGCATCAGAGCCTAACCTTGTGTTAATTATCGATTCTTATGATTCCATGTATGTATGGGTATGCGATTGAATCATTTTCTGGGCAACAGAAAAAAATTTCGAAGTCTGCAATGCGGTCGCGCCGCTTCCAGTTCATTCTGGAGCGCGGCCGCGCCAGAACCCAAAAAATGTTTTTGAGGTGCAGCGCGGCCGCGCCGCTCCTAGTTCATTTTGGAGCGCGGCCGCGCCAGTCTGCAGATTTTGAAATTTTTTTTATTTTGATTTTATTTATTTTCAATTAAGATAAAAGATTTATTTTGAATTGGAATATAATTAAAATTAAAAATTTTATTTGAACTTGGAATTGGATTCTACGTTAACTAGAGTAAAGAAGTTTATTCACATATGGAATAGGATTCCATGTTTCCTAGAATAAAGGAGTTTATTCACATATGGAATAGGATTCCATGTTTCCTTAAAAATAAAGATGTTTATTTTGATAAGGAATATGATTTAACATATTTTATTTTTCCAAGCAATTTTTAAGTTAAAATAAAGGAGTTTATTTTGAACTTGAAATTGGTTTCCATGTTAATTAAAATAAAGGAGTTTATTTTGATTTGAAATTTGATTAAAAATAAAGGAGTTTATTTTTATTCAAAATTGGATAAAATAAAATAAATAAGTTTATTATGATTTAAATTTTGATTAAAATAAAGGAGTTTATTTTTGTTTCAAAATTGGATTTCTAGTAAACTTTTAATTGCCCATTAAATGATATTAATACATATATGGAATGGTTTTATTATTCATGAGATGAATGTTAATTATTGATATATATATATGGAGATATGTATGATAATAAATAGGGATTGATTATGGACTACTGACCAATGTGTGATTGGATTTATTTTAGTGGATGCTTGAATGAATGAGTTTTGCGTACCTCGTCTTCTCTAGTTTTTTCTTGATGTAAATTCTATCTTCCTCCTATGTACCTCCCCTTGACTGCTGATCAAGGTTTCTATTTATTGTAAATAGTTTATGTAATAGGATTAGTTAGAATTGGAGACCAAGGAGAAATGAGCGCTTGAATGCCCATTTGTAATGGAGCCCGGGTTTAAATGTAATAGTTATATTTAAATTTAATTCTTGCACCCTCGGTTTGACCTTTTGGTTCACTTGGTGGCTCTAGTGAACCAAACTAGAATAAAAGTCCATAATCAATCCGGGTAGAATATAGTATTCTATATGTGTATGCTTATTATGTATATATTATATATTATACAGCATGCTTCGCATGTTAAATAATATGACGCATATTTTATATATATATGTGTATACACGGTAAACAAGATAAGACAAATAATAACAAATCCCTCAAAAAAATTATATTAAGTCCTAAGCGTTCAAAGATATTTGGAATATCGAATGTCGCCTTCTAGCATGGTAAAGTAATAGTGTATTAAATATTTAATATGAGTTTGTTGTGTCACCATAAGGCAAGTATTAAATATTTAAGATGTTGCATTATCACATTTGATGCTTATTAAGGAATTGAACATTACTGTTTTGTTGTGTCACCACAAGGACGGTATTTTTCTCTTCATATATATGGAAGTGCTAGGTTGGACTTAACTTGGATAATTTTGATTCGGATGTGTCACCACTTGATCAAAATAATCTAAGAGGCAAAATATAAGGAGTTACATAGTGATGTAATTGACAATAGTTGTCTATCTATTTATTTATATATCGTTTGTTGTGTCACCACAAGGCTATATACATTTGAAATGGGATCCTTATTCTCACTTGCAAATCTTTAATTAGAATTGCCAAACTATATATTGAGGGTAAAATAGTTTGATGAAAATAGTGAGGTACCAATTTAAAATAAAGACCTAATTTATTTTGGTAATTAATTAAGAAATGAATGTATGCTAAAATGTTGTTAAATTACAAATTTATTTACAGAATTTTACAATGTCTAATTTACTATCACTGCGGAACATATTAGATGCTAATTAGCTGGACCAAATTAAAAGGACTGGTTAAAGAATTTGAGAATAGTTCTCAAGGCTAAAAAGCTATCTTATGTCCTTAATATACCTATCACTGCAATGGTTGCAGACAATGCCTCAGAGGAAGAGATTGCTACTTTTAGAAAGTGGCAATATGATGCACAGTTGGCTTAATACATCATGCTCGCATCCATGAGTAACGAGATTCAGCGTCAGCATGAAACTATGGATGCTCCTACTATACTCCTGCATCTTCAAGGAGTTGAAGGTGAAAGTAGTATGCACGCAAGCCAATCATATTTGATATGATGTTGCATATACTTTGTAATCTTATTCGATTATTAAAGGCAATTTACTTTATCTACATAGTGCTGTTATATTAAATGTGATAAACCCATAGTTTTGAGCAATGCTTTTAGAATCATGATTGTGATCATGCTAATAAGATCTAAATTCTAGATAGCTCACAAACTAAAATAGTTCCTAATCGATGAATTACTAAAAAGGGGATTAGTGAATCCGGATAGATTAGTACATACGTTGCTTGCTCTTATAAAGAGGATGATTGATCTCATAATCATTTGTGTGGAGACACTAAAGCAAGTATGTAGGTGCTTATTAGAGAATAAGTTCACTAAATGTGGCTCGTTAAGGAATACCTAATGGAGTTTTACTCGCCTGTCAATAGGAATTCCTCTAGTGATAGTAGTACAAGTGATCCTTGGACTTGAGATCATCATAGTATCTTGTGTGTGATGAGTTACACTTTGACATGTCCCTTAAGACCTTTAGGGTATATCAAAGGGTATGATTGGGTATAATAAGTTATACATGGAGATAGGTGAATGATCAACAAAGAATCTACCACTTCTAGTAAAAGGAGTGAATGTCCTATGTGATTCGATAAATGACGACTCAGAAGTCTTTGGCCAAAGCAGAATGAAATTAGAAAAGAGTTTCTAATTTGCATTATCAGAGTTATGCATTTGTGAATCGAAATACATATAATTAAATAAAATAAGACTTAACAGTAATTCCATGTCTTATATTTAATTGGGACATTGTATGGTAGAAGGATTCAATTGTACGGTCACTATTCACTGAAAGGTTTTTTTGTGATTAATGTTGAAATCTATATTATCTGGAAAGTCGTTGATCACTAAGGGGGCTTACCCTTATTGTAGAATAAATATTATTTATTTAAATGAATTAATAGTTTAATTTATTTATTTAAATAAGATTAGAATTGTTCTAATTGATTTATTCACAACCGGTTTAATGTGGAGAACCTAAAGGGTCACACCGCAAAAGGAAAATATTTATTTTAGAAGTAAATGGCATAATTGTAATAATAAGTTTAGTGTATTTAATTTAATCTATGGAGATAAAATAAATTAAATAGCTTAATATTTATTATTTAATATTTTGTAAATATTAAATATAAATTAATAATAGGAGTCTTATTATTATTATTACTATTACTATTATTTAATTCCTAATAGGGATTGAGAATTAATTAAGAGAAGTACTCTCTCATAAATTCCTAATTGGATTAGGAGTTTAATTAATTAAAGGAGTTTAATTAAAATAAAAACCATAGTCCTAAATAGTTTAGGAGGCTTCCCTATATCTATAAATAAGAGGAGTCGTATCATGATTTAGGGTTAGACAATTTACACACTCTTCCATGAGAATTGGAGAGAGAGAGAGAGTACTTGCAATTTCTATAGAGATAGAAACTAGGGTTTTGCCAACACACATCTTCTTGGATAACTATTATTCCTTGGTGGATCACCTCTAGAGGCCAAACACTTGGGTGGCTAACGTTGATCAAATGAAGGAATCCCATCGGTGAAATTCAAGGAGAACGCGAAGGAATTAGAGGTGAACTTGTACCCAAGGAAGCACAGTTCTACGAGAGTATAATTTCTTAATCTCTATCTCTTTCGTTAATTGATAATTGAACACAAGGAAAGATCATGGTGATGGTTTGTATGAAAAATTTTAAAATCCGTTTTATCGCGCTTCCGCACTATTTATGTAATTTGATTGCATGTTCGCGCTATATACAAACCTAACAGTGGTATCAGAGCCTAACCTTGTGCTAATTATCAATTATTATGATTCCATGTATGTATGGGTACGCGATTGGATCGATTTTCTAGGCAACAAAATTTTTTTCGAAGTCTGCTACGCGGCGCGGCCGCGCCGCTTCCAGTTCATTCTGGAGCGCGTGTGACGCCCCCAAATTCGGGTCTCCAAATACCCGGATCTGGTCATCACGATCCAACACAATCTTCACCTTTAACAACATATGATATCTAAAAGTGCGGAATATAATAAACATAAGTTGTTCATTTAAGGTGTTACTAGTCCCAGAATACAATTAACCTTAATCAAGTACATCAACCCATACCCTAAGTAACTATTAGGGTTTAAATTACATGAACGGTAATTAAATTACACATGATTATAAAGTCTGCTACAAGGAATTCTATCATTTCATCTTTTCTTTCCCTTTGTTCTTTCCTGACGTCTCGGGTTTAGCTGCAATAAAGTCATGATATAGCAAGAATGAGCAAAGAGTTTGCCCAGCAAGTTTAAAGTACAACAATAACGATATATCATGATGAAGGGATGATAAAAAAAAAGGGATTTCAACAATAGAATAAATCAGAAGCAAGAACAATAAATGCTTTTAGAACAATTGATAGTCAAATAGACTTTGAACGATAACTTCCAGAGGAGTCAATAGCTGGTTGACCCTCTGGTTACTGGCTACAGAATAACGTACTTGAGGGGATCAGCCTCGCGTACCCTATGTATATGCATAACATTTAATTCTGCTATTTGTACCTTATATACGGTACGTGGGGTACTCCCCTATAAATAAAGGGGTGTTCATACAGTCTAAGAATCCTTACCATTGATTGGTTCGGATAGCTTTTATAAATTCTCACAAAATTGTCTGACCGAACAAGGGTTCAGACTTAACCATGAATGGTTCATAAAACTTCTGAATTTAATTCAATATTCGAATTCAAATGCATGAGTGCGAATGCCAATAAATACACAGATGTGGAATAATTTTAAAAGTAATTAGACCACTTATAGCATGCTTGGAGATAAAATTCAAGCTTAAAGAATACTTGCAATAATATATACCTTTTGCATGAATTAAAATACTGCATAAGGTTTTAGAAGTATTGCTCAAGGTAAAAAGTTGAGTAAGGAAGAACTTGCAATAATGTAAGAAGTTTAGGGTTAGGAACTTGCCTGTTTGCTCAGCTACAATTAAATCTTAGCTTTAATTACTTGACCTTGGATAACCTATCAGTTGGTAGAGTTGGTTTATCCATTAGCATTGCGTAATTATACCCACTTATGCTATTTATTTAGCAGATAAACAATTCACCGAATTTGATTACCAGCTAACAAAATTTAATGGCCTCTAATTATTATTTGAACAGATAATAATAAACCAGGGTCACTTATCATTTGAATACTCCAATTATTACCTTTAATTGTCTCCAGGTATGGTTTAACAACCCTTATTTATCATTCATAAAATAAATTTATTTTAGTTTAAAGATAGCAGAAAACCCTTGATCAATTATTTAGTTGGTTTACTCATAATTACCATCTACCTTAGGGGTAATTTAGTACTTATTATTTGACCACTGTGTTAGTCTTACTAAATAATAGTCAAGTGTTTATTATTTAATATTAATAATAATATGTAATTATTCCATTAACTTTATTCATATTTAATTATTATTATTACTAAATAATAATTAAATATTCATTATCTTTATTTATTATTTATTAATAAATAATAAATAACTATTTTATTAACTTTATTTATATTTAATTATTATCACTAAATAATAATTAAATATTCATTATCTTTATTTATTATTTATTAATAAATAATAAATAATTATTTTATTATCTTTATTCATATTTAATTATTATTATTACTAAATAATAATTAAATATTCATTATCTTTATTTATTAAATAATAAATAATTATTTTATTATCTTTATTCATATTTAATTATTATTATTACTAAATAATAATTAAATATTCATTACCTTTATTTATTATTTAATAAATAATAAATAATTATTTTATTAACTTTATTATTATTATTATTAAATAATAATTAAACATTTATTAGCTTTATTTATTAATTATTGCTAACAACTCGTAAATAATTATTTACTCACTTTATTCATAATTATTATTTAATATTACTTAAATAATAGTTAAATATTTATTTTCTTTAAATTATTGGTGAATAATAATTATCTCATTAATATTATTCATATTTAATTATTATTAAATAATAATTAAACATTTACTAATCTCATTTATTATTTACTATCGAATAATAATAATTCTTCCATTGATTTATTGTTAGCAGTTTGCCTAATAGATTCCTTCAATCTAATGCAAGGAATTGCAATATCCCAAAACACAGTGTGGTACTAACTGTTTATATCCCAACAGTATTTTCACAATACAAAGAAGATCGACCCAACCAACCCAGTCGGTCCAAATACTGAAGAATGAAAAAGAAAGTGAATGAACTAACTATATCATTGCATTACCAGAGTTTAAAACCCAAAATGTATACAAGGTTCTGGGTTTCAAACCCAGGCAGTTATGCTGTCAACAAAACAATCTAGATACCAACCCAAATCACAGCCCTGTTTAGACATTACAAAAACCATCTAATGAGCACTCTTAAGACTAGACACTGGCCTAATCTCAGTGCTTCATCACGTTACCAGAACCCTATGGTTTTTATTTGCACAAAACAAAATTCCCAGTCAAGAACAACACAAGCAAATAATTCAGAGGAAAAGAAGAAGAGTGTAACCCAATATAAAACAACACAATATCCATTTTCCAAATCAAAACCAACCACAACAAAAGAAGTCTAATTCGAGTTTCTTAATTGAATAAACCAACACAATACCAGGTCTTTAAAAATATTATAATCCAACATCTGAATTACATACCAAAACAACTACAATAATATACAGAGTATAACCTAAATCCAAACAACTATGACAGTCAGTGACCCCTTTTTGTACCTTGGGTTCGATCGATTGGCGGCCCTCCTTCTTCGCCCAAAATATCTGATTACGCCGGACATCCACCGTCGACGGTTCCCTTGATCCCTCCCCTTTGCTACGACTACCTTCTCTTTGAAAATATTTAACAGCTTCGTGTAGGGTTTGGGGAAAAAGGTTTCAATTTGTAGGAGAAACTTTACCCAACTTACTGGGTAATGCCCTAGCCAGTCAAGTTAGTGACCGACGGTAGGAGGTGTGGGCCTATGGCCGCCTGCAGACCCTCACAAACCCCCCCCTAAGAAGCCGTCCAATCGCCTCGGTTGATGCTCCTTGATTTAGCCCCTTGGTCCGACCGATTGGCGCTCGGTTGCCCACCTCGAATCCTCGATTAATCTACCGGTCGTCGAGTCCCTCTCTCAGCCCAACAGCCGGTCTCTACACGCTTTTGCCGGCGCACAGCTTGGTGTGACCTCCTCCCCTGCACCTGTCTTGTTTTCGCCTGACTGATTAAGGGGCTTGGGGCTTGATAGCTGGGTGAGATGAAATTTGAGGGTTTGGGGATTTTGGGTTCGGTCAGTCTCAACATATCTCCCCGATTGAATTTCTTTTCCCCTAATTTGATGACTGGTTATCATCACACCCAAACCCCCATGGGTCAACCCGACTGGTAGGAAAATAAGGAATGGAGTTGGGCCGGTTATTTAAAGTACAAATGGCCCAAATCGCAAAGAGTAACAAGAAATTGGATTTGGCCCAATAAAATAAAAGGAACATGGGTCCATTAAATTAACACCCTTATGTCCTAATATTTAAATTAATAACTAATTCAATAAATTAATTATTTGAACATTTGTTTCAGCAAAAATTTCTCTTTCGAAATATTTAAATCCGATAATTATAGAATAAAATTATTTATTAATTTTCTTCAAAATTTTCTTGTACTTAAATATTAGGATACATTTATAAATTTGAATAATACTACTTACATGGATCCAAATTAAATGTATAAAATTTATAAAATTATATAAAATGAGTTTATTTATAAAATAAATTTGATACAATGTTTCAAAATTTTCCGGACATTACATCCTCTCCCCCTTATAAAAATTCCGTCCTCGGAATTTCAATCTAAGGTTACTCGAATAACTGGGGGTAATTCGCTCTCATTTTCTCTTCGAGTTCCCACGTAGCCTCCTCTACCGCGTGGTTTCTCCAGAGAACTTTCACCGAGTGAATGATTTTATTCCTCAGCTTCTGCTCTTTTCTATCCAGTATTTGAACAGGAATCTCCTCGTACGATAGATCTTTTTCGACTTGAATTGGTTCATAGGAAATAACATGTTTGTAATCTGGCTTATACGGACGCAACACTGATACGTGGAACACGTTGTGGATGTGCTCAAGTTCAGGAGGTAATGCTACCTCGTACGCCACTTCGCCTATTCTCCTCAGAATCTCGAACGGTCCTATGAACCTAGGGCTCAGCTTGCCCTTCTTCCCAAAACGGATCTTCCCCTTCCAGGGAGATACCTTCAGAAACACAAAGCTACCAACTTCAAAGTCTCGTTTCTGACGATGTAAATCGGCATACTTTTTCTGACGATCCTGGGCTGCTACTAACCGTTGTCTTATTACTTTAATAATTTCCACAGTTTGTTGTACCAATTCTGGTCCCAACAACCTCTGTTCACCAACTTCATCCCAACACAACGGCGTTCGACACTTTCTTCCATACAATGCTTCGTACGGTGGCATACCAATGCTAGCATGGTAACTATTGTTGTAGGCGAACTCTACCAGTGGCAAATGATCGTCCCAGCTGCCACTTAAGTCCATCACAACTGCCCGGAGCATATCCTCTAGAGTCTGAATTGTTCGCTCACTCTGACCATCAGTCTGAGGGTGATATGCCGTACTCATTCTTAACTGTGTCCCCAGTCTTTCCTGTAGACTTCTCCAAAAATTTGACGTGAAGCGCGGATCCCTGTCAGACACAATAGATACCGGCACTCCATGTCGTGATACTATTTCCTTCACGTAAAGTTTCGCCAACTGTTCCAATTTGTACCTGATCTTGATCGGTAGAAAGTGGGCAGACTTGGTCAACCGATCCACGATCACCCAGATGGCGTCTATACCCTTTTGCGTTGTTGGGAGTCCCACCACAAAATCCATTGTGATGTGCTCCCACTTCCATTCGGGAATCTCTAAGGGTTGCAACAATCCGCTCGGCCGTTGGTGCTCTGCCTTGATCCTCTGACAAGTTAAACACCGGCTAACGAATTCTGCAACTTCCCCCTTCAAATGCGGCCACCAGTAATGTTGACGAAGATCTTGATACATCTTGGTGCTACCCGGATGTATCGAAAATCTCGTATTATGGGCCTCCTGCAAAATCTCTTCCCTTAAGTCTGGTACGTAAGGTATCCAGATCCTTCCCTCGAATCTCAGGAATCCCGCGCTGTCAACCTTGTACTTCGATGCTTTTTTTTTCCCTCCGATAATTGTTTTCTTAATGTCAATGCATTCTTCGTCAAATTCCTGAGCCTCCTGTATCTTATCTAGTAGAGTTGGACCTACGACTACCGGTCACGGCGAACACCTTTTCGTCCACCTCCATTGGATACCTAACCTCCAGCTCCAGACGTTCAAAGTCCCGTATCAACTCCTCCTGGACTGTCAGCTGCATCAGTTTCACCTTGCCTTTCCTACTTAAGGCATCAGCCACTACATTTGCTTTGCCCGGATGGTACAGAATTTCACAGTCGTAGTCCTTGATCAATTCTAACCATCGGCGTTGCCTCATGTTCAGCTCCTTTTGAGTGAAGATATATTTCAAACTTTTGTGATCTGTATATATCTCGCACTTCTCCCCGTATAGGTAGTGCCTCCAAATCTTCAGGGCGAAAACTACCGCTGCTAACTCCAAGTCATGAGTCGGATAACCCTTCTCATAATCCTTCAGCTGACGCGATGCGTACGCCACGACCTTGCCGTGTTGCATTAGTACACAGCCAAGACCCTTGTGTGATGCATCGCTATACACTACGAAACCCCCAGTGTTGTCTGGTAAGGTCAACACCGGTGCTTGGCTAAGTCTCTTCTTCAATTCCATGAAACTTTCTTCACATTTCTCCGACCAAACGAACTTAACTGTTTTTCTGGTGAGATTGGTCAATGGCGATGCTATCTTGGAAAAATCCTGTATGAACCTTCGATAGTATCCCGCTAATCCCAAGAAACTCCGGATCTCTGTCGGCGTCTTCGGCTGTTCCCAGTTGATAACTGCTTCCACTTTTGCTGGGTCCACCGAAACACCATTCTTGTCTATGACATGACCCAGGAATTGTACTCTCTGCAACCAAAACTCACACTTAGAAAACTTTGCATACAACTTCTCCTTCCTGAGAGCTTCTAATACAATCTTCAAATGTTCAGCATGCTCCTCCTCTGTCCCTGAATACACCAGAATGTCATCGATGAATACAACTACGAACTTATCCAAGTACTGCTTGAACACTCTGTTCATCATATCCATGAATGCTGCTGGTGCATTTGTCAATCCAAAAGACATTACCAGAAACTCGAAGTGCCCGTAACGAGTTCTGAATGCAGTCTTCGGGATATCTTCTTGCCTCACCTTCAGCTGATGATAGCCTGTTCTTAAGTCGATTTTTGAAAAGTACTTCGCTCCCTTGAGTTGATCGAACAGATCGTCAATTCTAGGAAGTGGATACCTATTCTTAATCGTAACTTTGTTCAACTCTCGATAGTCGATACAAAGCCTCATTGAACCGTCTTTCTTCTTTACAAACAGAACTGGCGCTCCCCACGGGGACACGCTCGGCCTGATATAACCCTTATCCAACAGTTCCTGCAGTTGCACCATCAACTCCTTCATCTCTACGGGTGCCATTCGATACGGCGGCTTCGATATTGGTGCGGTTCCCGGTGCCAAATCGATAACGAACTCGATTTCCCTGTCCGGCGGCAGTCCCGGAAGTTCATCGGGAAAGACATCGGGGAAATCCCTCACGACTGGTATTTGGCTTATCTCACCCCCGACCTGGCGAGTATCGATCACATGGGCCAAATAGCACACGCAACCTTTCTTAAGTAATCTCCTCGTTTGCATCATAGTAAGACAGCAAGATTTCCTTGGTGACCTACTACCGTAAAAGACCACCTTCGACTTGTTAGGAGTCTTCAGGTGTACACACTTTTCTTTACAGTCAATAACTGCCCCGTGGGTCGATAGCCAATCCATTCCCAGGATTACATCAAACTCTCCCAGCTGAATTGGAATCAAATCCACGTTGAGCTTAAATCCTCGCAACTCAGCACAACAATTCCTATGAATGTATTCTACGGGGATAACTTCCTTGTTTGCTACTTCTACGTTCATAGGGTGTTCTAACTTTTCACAAGGTACATGTAACTGACTAGCAAATTCTTTGGAAACAAAAGAACAAGTAGCACCCGAATCAAATAGCACATATGCATTTATATCATTGATTGGGATGATACCTGACACCACGTCCTTGGATTCCATTGCATCCTGGACTGTCATGTTGAACGTGCGGGCTGTTGGCCTGTTGGCTTGACTGGCTGGTGCCCCAAAGCTCAGCCGGTTATTGTTCCCGCTGTTGCTGTTGTTGTTTCTGTTGCCACTCCCGAGGTCACCTTTCCTCTTCGGACAGTCCTTGATTTGGTGGTCAGGTGCTCCACATGAATAACATCCCCCCTTTGGTTTGTTCTGACATTGGGGAGCCATGTGCCCCGGTTGCCCGCATTTGTAGCAAACGCTTTTTCCCTTCATACACTCCCCCGTGTGGTTCTTACCACAATTACTACTGCAAACCTTGCCTGGTTTCCTTGCCTCCCCTCCAGACTGGTTTCCTCCGGGTTTATTGCTCCCGAAAGATTGGCTCTCACTCCATTTCCGTTTGTTGGGGTTACTACTGCCCCCACTGCTTCCTGCCTTAGGGCCCTCATGTCCCTTCTTCTTCTCGTGATTGTATTTGGCCAGGGCCTCACTGCCACCCTCTGCAATGATTGCCCTCTCCATTAATTCTGCGAATGTTCTGATTTTTAATACAGCCACAGAACGGTATAACCATGGCTTCAACCCCTGCTCAAACCTGCGAGCTTTCCTTTCCTCGGTGCTGACTTGGTGAGCTGCAAACCGTGCCAACTCATTAAACTTAGCCGCGTACTCAGCCACAGACATGTTTCCTTGTTTCAGTTCCAGGAACTTGATCTCCATCTCCTGCTTCATGCTCTCTGGAAAGTAATTTTCCAAGAACATTTCCTTAAAACGATCCCAAGCGACAGTGCCTTCTTCCACTCGGCCCCTGTTGGCCTTCCACCAGTAGTTTGCCTCGCCTTTTAGCATGAAAGTGGCAAAACTTGTTTTCTGTTCCTCTGCCACCCTTGCCACTTCAAAGACCTTCTCTATTTCTTCTATCCAGGTCTGTGCTTCAATTGGATTAAGAGTTCCCTTGAACTCAGGTGGTCCAACCAATTTGAAATCTTTAAAGTTTGCCAGATGATGCGCTGGCTCGGCTGCTGCTTGAGTCACTACAGGTGGTGGTCTGGATTGCATAGCCTCGGCCAGCATTTCCGCGAACATTCTCATTGGGTTGGTTTGGTCTCCAACCTCACTTTCTGACTCTTCGACTTGTCGGTTACGTGGCCTTCCCCTTGGCATGGTTTAGAATAAGGAAACTGATAACTTTTACCTATAGATTCACATTTTACAACATATGTTATTAAAATAGACAATTAAGGGTAAAATATTTATCAACACATTTGATTTAAGCGAAACATCTGCATTTATATTCATATACCACTGTTTTGTTACAATGACTAAACCTGTGGCATACTTCTATAAATGCGCCACTATCTGTCCTATCAACAAATCATCCCCTTAGACAAAAGTGGGGAATCCTAACCTTTCCTCCCTTAAGACCACAAAAGTTGGGGTTTAACTGCTACCCCAATCATAACAACAAACATAAAGTTTCACAAACAAACATGAATATGTCCCTATCATAAACAAAAGTGGGACTGACTGTACTAACAACTAAACAACCAT
Organism: Aralia elata; assembly: GCA_034770075.1. Classification (NCBI taxonomy): domain Eukaryota; kingdom Viridiplantae; phylum Streptophyta; class Magnoliopsida; order Apiales; family Araliaceae; genus Aralia; species Aralia elata. Next base: position 45,484,620 of record CM068388.1, on the reverse strand, counting down.
CCTATCCCATCACTATACATCATGACGGATCCGAGCCTGCTGACCAGAAGAGACTGCTCCATCCCCGATCCTGCGGCGAACAGAGCGACTGGACTCCCCTATCTCAGTCCGGGGTCTACGGTAGGCTGCATCCAAGGCATGCCCCAGGGTCTCTATCCTCACTGCCCTGGCCTCTAGCTGGTCCTCCAGCTGATCAACCCTCCTGGCCTCCCTGGCCCAGGCCTCCCTGACGCGCAAAAGCCTCGCAGCCACCTCCAGTCCGGCCTCAAAACCTCATGGCCTCCTGTTTCGCCCTCAGGTGGGCGATCTGCAGATCCCGCTGCTCCAGTCTCTCCCTCAACTCAGCGTTTCGGGCCACTAGCTGATGTAGCAGTTGTCCGACCTGCTGCGCTGAGGACTCGTAGCCCTGCAGCTGTACCTTGGCCACCCCTAAGTCGTGCTCGAGCTGGTAGGCCAGGTCTCTATACTGGTCCTCCATATACTGATGGGTCTGGTTCTGCTCCTGCAAATGAGCAATCTGACCCTCCAGCTCCTCGGTCCTGCTGGTCAGTCCCTCGATAATATCGTCAGCAGTGGATCCCATGCCATCCACATAAGCAGGTGGCTCCTCCCCCTCGGTCTCAGGGTCCTCCTCCTCTGGGTCTTGACTGCCCGACCTCATCACTCTACCCACAACGGGCTCCGGTAACTCCCTCTGGTAATCCTCCTCCGGCTCGGACTCCTCTAGCGGTACTCCTGGGGCAGTAGGAGCATACCCCACCAGCTGCTCAGCAACTACTGGGATGTCTATAAATACCTCCTCCTCCTCACGGGCTCCACTGGTCCCTCCTATATCAGCCATCCTACAAACACACAAAAACTAACATTAGTACAACAATAAAATATATTCATTGAAGAAATGAAGTTATATTTCATTGGGTACTACTCGACTCGATGAATTCCCCAATTCATCAAAACCACATATGATAAATCTCCTCGATTTATCCCCTAACACTCAATACGAGTTTACTATGAAGGTTATAACCTAGGTTTCGCGATCCTAAAGTTTATAACCTACAGCTTTGATACCAACCTGTGACGCCCCCAAATTCGGGTCTCCAAATACCCGGATCTGGTCATCACGATCCAACACAATCTTCACCTTTAACAACATATGATATCTAAAAGTGCGGAATATAATAAACATAAGTTGTTCATTTAAGGTGTTACTAGTCCCAGAATACAATTAACCTTAATCAAGTACATCAACCCATACCCTAAGTAACTATTAGGGTTTAAATTACATGAACGGTAATTAAATTACACATGATTATAAAGTCTGCTACAAGGAATTCTATCATTTCATCTTTTCTTTCCCTTTGTTCTTTCCTGACGTCTCGGGTTTAGCTGCAATAAAGTCATGATATAGCAAGAATGAGCAAAGAGTTTGCCCAGCAAGTTTAAAGTACAACAATAACGATATATCATGATGAAGGGATGATAAAAAAAAGAAGGGATTTCAACAATAGAATAAATCAGAAGCAAGAACAATAAATGCTTTTAGAATAATTGATAGTCAAATAGACTTTGAACGATAACTTCCAGAGGAGTCAATAGCTGGTTGACCCTCTGGTTACTGGCTACAGAATAACGTACTTGAGGGGATCAGCCTCGCGTACCCTATGTATATGCATAACATTTAATTCTGCTATTTGTACCTTATATACGGTACGTGGGGTACTCCCCTATAAATAAAGGGGTGTTCATACAGTCTAAGAATCCTTACCATTGATTGGTTCGGATAGCTTTTATAAATTCTCACAAAATTGTCTGACCGAACAAGGGTTCAGACTTAACCATGAATGGTTCATAAAACTTCTGAATTTAATTCAATATTCGAATTCAAATACATGAGTGCGAATGCCAATAAATACACAGATGTGGAATAATTTTAAAAGTAATTAGACCACTTATAGCATGCTTGGAGATAAAAACTCAAGCTTAAAGAATAACTTGCAACAGTATATATATACCTTTTGCATGAATTAAAATACTGCATAAGGTTTTAGAAGTATTGCTCAAGGTAAAAAGTTGAGTAAGGAAGAACTTGCAATAATGTAAGAAGTTTAGGGTTAGGAACTTGCCTGTTTGCTCAGCTACAATTAAATCTTAGCTTTAATTACTTGACCTTGGATAACCTATCAGTTGGTAGAGTTGGTTTATCCATTAGCATTGCGTAATTATACCCACTTATGCTATTTATTTAGCAGATAAACAATTCACCGAATTTGATTACTACCTAGCCATCAGCTAACAAAATTTAATGGCCTCTAATTATTATTTGAACAGATAATAATAAACCAGGGTCACTTATCATTTGAATACTCCAATTATTACCTTTAATTGTCTCCAGGTATGGTTTAACAACCCTTATTTATCATTCATAAAATAAATTTATTTTAGTTTAAAGATAGCAGAAAACCCTTGATCAATTATTTAGTTGGTTTACTCATAATTACCATCTACCTTAGGGGTAATTTAGTACTTATTATTTGACCACTGTGTTAGTCTTACTAAATAATAGTCAAGTGTTTATTATTTAATATTAATAATAATATGTAATTATTCCATTAACTTTATTCATATTTAATTATTATTATTACTAAATAATAATTAAATATTTATTATCTTTATTCATTATTTATTAATAAATAATAAATAACTATTTTATTAACTTTATTTATATTTAATTATTATCACTAAATAATAATTAAATATTCATTATCTTTATTTATTATTTATTAATAAATAATAAATAATTATTTTATTATCTTTATTCATATTTAATTATTATTATTACTAAATAATAATTAAATATTCATTATCTTTTATTTATTAAATAATAAATAATTATTTTATTATCTTTATTCATATTTAATTATTATTATTACTAAATAATAATTAAATATTCATTACCTTTATTTATTATTTAATAAATAATAAATAATTATTTTATTAACTTTATTATTATTATTATTAAATAATAATTAAACATTTATTAGCTTTATTTATTAATTATTGCTAACTCGTAAATAATTATTTACTCACTTTATTCATAATTATTATTTAATATTACTTAAGTAATAGTTAAATATTTATTTTTCTTTAATTATTGGTGAATAATAATTATCTCATTAATATTATTCATATTTAATTATTATTAAATAATAATTAAACATTTACTAATCTCATTTATTATTTACTATCGAATAATAATAATTCTTCCATTGATTTTATTGTTAGCAGTTTGCCTAATAGATTCCTTCAATCTAATGCAAGGAATTGCAATATCCCAAAACACAGTGTGGTACTAACTGTTTATATCCCAACAGTATTTTCACAATACAAAGAAGATCGACCCAACCAACCCAGTCGGTCCAAATACTGAAGAATGAAAAAGAAAGTGAATGAACTAACTATATCATTGCATTACCAGAGTTTAAAACCCAAAATGTATACAAGGTTCTGGGTTTCAAACCCAGGCAGTTATGCTGTCAACAAAACAATCTAGATACCAACCCAAATCACAGCCCTGTTTAGACATTACAAAAACCATCTAATGAGCACTCTTAAGACTAGACACTGGCCTAATCTCAGTGCTTCATCACGTTACCAGAACCCTATGGTTTTTATTTGCACAAAACAAAATTCCCAGTCAAGAACAACACAAGCAAATAATTCAGAGGAAAAGAAGAAGAGTGTAACCCAATATAAAACAACACAATATCCATTTTCCAAATCAAAACCAACCACAACAAAAGAAGTCTAATTCGAGTTTCTTAATTGAATAAACCAACACAATACCAGGTCTTTAAAAATATTATAATCCAACATCTGAATTACATACCAAAACAACTACAATAATATACAGAGTATAACCTAAATCCAAACAACTATGACAGTCAGTGACCCCTTTTTGTACCTTGGGTTCGATCGATTGGCGGCCCTCCTTCTTCGCCCAAAATATCTGATTACGCCGGACATCCACCGTCGACGGTTCCCTTGATCCCTCCCCTTTGCTGCGACTACCTTCTCTTTGAAAATATTTAACAGCTTCGTGTAGGGTTTGGGGAAAAAGGTTTCAATTTGTAGGAGAAACTTTACCCAACTTACTGGGTAATGCCCTAGCCAGTCAAGTTAGTGACCGACGGTAGGAGGTGTGGGCCTATGGCCGCCTGCAGACCCTCACAACCCCCCCCTAAGCCGTCCAATCGCCTCGGTTGATGCTCCTTGATTTAGCCCCTTGGTCCGACCGATTGGCGCTCGGTTGCCCACCTCGAATCCTCGATTAATCTACCGGTCGTCGAGTCCCTCTCTCAGCCCAACAGCCGGTCTCTACACGCTTTGGCCGGCGCACAACTTGGTGTGACCTCCTCCCCTGCACCTGTCTTGTTTTCGCCTGACTGATTAAGGGGCTTGGGGCTTGATAGCTGGGTGAGATGAAATTTGAGGGTTTGGGGATTTTGGGTTCGGTCAGTCTCAACATATCTCCCCGATTGAATTTCTTTTCCCCTAATTTGGTGACTGGTTATCATCACACCCAAACCCCCATGGGTCAACCCGACTGGTAGGAAAATAAGGAATGGAGTTGGGCCGGTTATTTAAAGTACAAATGGCCCAAATCGCAAAGAGTAACAAGAAATTGGATTTGGCCCAATAAAATAAAAGGAACATGGGTCCATTAAATTAACACCCTTATGTCCTAATATTTAAATTAATAACTAATTCAATAAATTAATTATTTGAACATTTGTTTCAGCAAAAATTTCTCTTTCGAAATATTTAAATCCGATAATTATAGAATAAAATTATTTATTAATTTTCTTCAAAATTTTCTTGTACTTAAATATTAGGATACATTTATAAATTTGAATAATACTACTTACATGGATCCAAATTAAATGTATAAAATTTATAAAATTATATAAAATGAGTTTATTTATAAAATAAATTTGATACAATGTTTCAAAATTTTCCGGACATTACAGCGCGGCCGCGCCCGAACCCAGAAAACGTTTCTGGGGGTGCAGCGCGGCCGCGCCGCTCCTAGTTCATTTTGGAGCGCGGCCGCGCCGGTCTGCAGATTTTGAAAAAAAATTTATTTTGATTTTATTTATTTTTAATTAAGATAAAATGTTTATTTTAATTGAAATATGATTAAAATTAAAAGTTTTATTTTAACTAGGAATTGGATTCCATTTTAATTAGAATAAAAGAGTTTATTCACATATGGAATAGGATTCCATATTTCCTAGAATAAAGGAGTTTATTCACATATGGAATAGGATTCCATGTTTCCTTAAAAAATAAAGATGTTTATTTTGATAAGGAATATGATTCAACATATTTTATTTTCCAACAATTTTAAGTTAAAATAAAGGAGTTTATTTTGAACTTGAAATTGGTTTCTATGTTAATTAAAATAAAGGAGTTTATTTTATTCAAAATTAGATGAAATAAAATAAATAAGTTTCTTATGATTTAAATTTTGATTAAAATAAAAGAGTTTATTTTGTTTCAAAATTGGATTTCTAGTAAACTTTTAATTGCCCATTAAATGATATCAATGCATATATGGAATAGTTTTATTATTCATGAGATGAATGTTATTTATTGATACATATGGAGATATTTATTTTAGTGGATGCTTGAATGAATGAGTTTTTATAAATGGGGTCTGCGTACCTCGTCTTCTCTAGTTTTTCTTGATGTAAATTCTATCTTCCTCCTATGTACCTCCCCTTGACAGCTGATCAAGGTTTCTATGTATAGCAAATAGTTTATGTAATAGGACTAGTTAGAATTAATTCTGAAGAATTGGAGACAAAGGAGCAAGGAGCGCATGAAGACCCGTTTGTAATGGTGCCCGAGTTTAAATGTAATAGTTATATTTAAATTTAATTTTTGCACTCTAGGTTTGACCTTTTGGTTCACTTGGTGGCTCTAGTGAACCAAACTAGAATAAACTCCATAATCAATTCGGGTAGAATATAGTATTCTATATGTGCATGAGTACTATATATATATTATATATTATATACAACATGCTTCGCATGTTAAATAATATGACGCGTATTTTATATATATATGTGCATGCGCGCTAAACAAGATGAGACTAATAATAACAAACCCCTCAAAGAAATCATATTAAGTCCTAAGCGTTCAAAGATATTCGGAATATCGAACGTCGCCTTCTAGCATGGTAAAGCAATAGAGTATTAAATATTTAATATGAGTTTGTTGTGCACACACAAGGCAAGTATTAAATATTTAAGATGTTGTTTTATCACATTTGATGCTTATTAAGGAATTGAACATTACTGCTTTGTTGTGCACACACAAGGGCGGTCTTTTTCTCTTCACATATATGGAAGTGCTAGGTTAGACTTAACTTAGATTATTTTAGTTCGGATGTGCACACACTTGACCATTATAATCTAAGAGGCAAAATACAAGGAGTTACATAGTGATGTAATTGACAATAGTTGTCTACCTATTTATTTATATATAGTTTGTTGTGCACACACAAGGCTATATACATTTGAAATGAGATCCTTAATCTCACTAGCAAATCTTTAATTAGATTTGTCGAACTATATAATGAGGGTAATATAGTTTGATGAAAATAGTGGGAGATACCAATTTAAAATAAAGACCTAATTTATTTTGGTAATTAATTAAATGAATGTATGCTAAAATGTTATCTATTTCATTTACAGAATTTTACAATGTCTAATTTACTATCACTGCGGAGCATATTAGATGCTAATTAACCGGACAAAATTAAAAGGACTGGTTAGAGAATTTGAGAATAGTTCTCAAGGCTGAAAAGCTATCTAGTGTCCTTAATATGTCTATCCCTGCAATGGTTGTAGACAATGCCTCTGAGGAAGAGATTGCTACTTTTAGAAAGTGGCAAGATGATGCACAGTTGGCTCAATGCATCATGCTCGCATCCATGAGTAACGAGCTTCAGCGTCAGCATGAAACTATGGATGCTCCTACTATACTCATGCACCTTCAAGGAGTTGAAGGGTGAGGAAAGTAGGACTATTAGATATAAGATATCTAGGGAGCTCTTCCAATCTAGAATGACCGATGGCACTACAGTACAGACAAATGTCCTAAAATGATCAATCTGATTGAACAATTAGGACAATCGGTTTTAATGGATGGAGAGTTGATCCAAGATTTGATCTTGCAATCACTTCCGGACTCTTTCTCACAAATTGTTGTGAATTTCACATGAACAAGCTATATGTTAGCCTGCCTGAGTTGCTTAAACATGTTGAAAACAGTAAAGAGTCACTTTCCAACCAAGAAAGACCAAGTCTTACTGGTAGATGATTCTTCCAGGTAGCGGAAGAGGGCCAAAGGATCTTCTAAAAGAAGAACAATTCAAAGAAGGTATAAGAAAAGGCAATAATTAAGGACACTAAGAACAAAGACTGATGCAGATAGCAAAGGAGTTTGTTTCCACTGCAATAAGCCTGGATACTAGAAAGGAAACTGTAAGGAGAATCTTACAGAGGCTAACTAGAAGAAGCTTAGTGAAGCTTCGGTTATAGATACAGGTTTATTCATGATTAAAAAATAAATCTTTCTGTAAGTCAAGGTTCTACTTAGGTATTGGATACTGGCTATAGTTCTCACGTATGCAATCCAATGCAGAGACTAAGCAGAAGTAGAAAGCTAAACTAAGAGTAAGTAATCTTATTTGTGGGAATGGAGCAAAGGTTGCTACATTAACCATAGGAACTTATAGTTTAGCATTGCCTGCGGGCAAATCTATTAAGTTAATAAATTGTTATTATGTTCCAGTTCTCTTTAGAAATATTAGAACTTTTGTTGTTGGACAAGAAAGGTTCTGGTATTATATTTAAGAACAATTGTTGTTTTATTTATAATGATAATATTTTGTTTGAAACTGGAAGATTACTTGATAGACTTTGTATACTTGACTTACATGAAAAATAATTTTGCAAATTGAATAAACTAGGAAAAGAAAAAGGAGATGATCATTCAAAGAGTTGAATATGTGTATTTGATGAAATACAAGTCTGAATCATTTGAAAGGTTCAAAGAATTCAGAAGTGAAACAAATTGACAAAGTATTAAGATTCTTTGATTAGATCGAGGAAAGAATACTTGTGCAATGAGTTTCTAGATCATCTCAAAATGGTATTTTCTCATAATGGACACCTCCTGATATGCAATAATTGATTGGTGTATCTAAAAGGAGAAAATGTACCTTGTTCGACATGGTGTAGTCCATGATGATTTTTACTGACATTCTAGTATCCATCTGGGGTTATGCCCTAGAAACGACTGCATATCTACAAAATAAGGTAACCTCAAAATCCGGCCCCAAGACTCCATAAAAGTTATGGATAGGGAGGATTCCTAATCTTAAGTATGTTAAGATAAGGGTTGTCCAGCTTATGTGAAAAGGTTTCAAAGATAAGTTTGGGACAAAATCTGACAAGTGCAGATTTGTGGGATATCCTAAAGAAAGTTTAGGGTATTATTACAATAATCCTACACGCTGCCTTCTTAGATAAAGGTGTTTATCATTGAAGGAGCTAGTGGGAGGGTAATAGATCTTGAAGGAGTTCAAGAACTACAAAGCACTTTAAGTCGAACCGAGGGACCTGTAGATAGACCTATTGTACCACAACCGAATTGTAAATCCGAAAGAGTACCGAAGATACCTGGGAGGTATGGATTCATCATAGAGGATGATGATGAGGTACGCATCATAGAGGATGATGATCCAGTTATATACGATGAGGCTATGAGTAGAAGACACTCTGAGAAATGGCAAATGGCCATGAAATCCGAAATAGACTCCATGTATGAGAACCAAGTATAGACTCTGGTTACTCCACAAAAGGGCATAGTGCCTAGAGTGTGAATATGGGTCTTTAAGAGAAAGACTGAGGCAAATGGCAAGGTGGAGACCTATAAGAGCAGACCTGTTTAAAAGATTTTTCAAGTCAAGGAGTTGACTGTGATAAAACCTTATTACCGGGTAATGCTCAAGTCCATTTGGATTTTGCTTGTGATTGCAGCTTATTACGAAATCTGGCAAAATGGATGTGGAGACGCCATTCCTCAATGAAGACTTGAGGAGAATGTATGTATGATACAGCCAGAGGAATTTATTTCAAAGGTTGAAGCAAATCGTGTTTTAAGCTACAATGATCCATTGATGGATTGAAGCAAGCTTCTCAAAGATGGAACATTCATTTTGATGAGACAATCAAAAGAGTTTGATTTTATCAAAAACGAGAATGAACCTAGTGTGTACAAAAGGTCAGTGGGAGCACTGTGACATTTCTAGTATTATATGTTGATATATTACTGAAAAGGAATGACACACCAATGCTACAATCAGTACAGATAAAATTGTCTAAACATTCCTCCATGAATAACTTGGGAGGAGCATCCTATAAATTGGGGATATAAATCTATATAGATAGATTTAAAAGGATGTTCGGCTTGACCTAATGAATGTATATTTATTCGATGCTAAAGGCGTTTAGCATGGCAAACTCCAAGAGAGGTCTCATGAAGATGAGCCATGGAGTGTATCTCTCTAAAATTGTCCCCAATTGAAAGAGGGATCGCATGAGTTACTATCATGTATGCAATGAATATACTAGGCCTGATGTTAATCAGTCATATTCTGGAGAAGATCACTGTAAGACAGTGATAAACATATTTAGGTACTTAACCGGTACTGAAAATGTGATCATGATTCATGGTAGGTCTGAATTAAAACTAGAGAGCTAAACAGACTCAAGTTTTTCAGACTGACCAAGACGATAAGAAATCCACTTTAAGGTAAATCGTTACCTTGAAAGGTGGTGCAGTGAATTGGAAAGGTTCCAAACAGCAAAGAGTTATTGGTTTAGTGACAAAGACAGAGTATATAGCTATAAATGAAGCTGCAAGTTTGATTGTTTGGATGAAAAAGTTCATTACAGAACTAGGAATAGTTCCTAAGTCTCATCTTGGATTCAAATATGTGTTGCGGCACTTTCATTTGATTAGTGGAATCATTGAAAGAGGAAAAGTCACTATAGAGATAGTGGACTCTCGAGAACAGCATTGCATATCCATCTACTGAAGCTTTATCCAAACAGCAGGATGATCGTCACTTAGAGAAGAAGGGTATTAGATACCATGGTGATTGGCTTTAGTGCAAGTGGGAGATTGAAAGTAGTATGCACGCAAGCCAATCATATTTGATATGATGTTGCATATATTTTGTAATCTTATTCGATTATTAAAGGCATTTTACTTTATCTACATAGTGCTGTTATATTAAATGTGATAAACCCATAGTTTTGAGCAATTCTTTTAGAATCATGATGGTGATCATGCTAATGAGATCTAAATTCTAGATAGCTCACAAACTAAAATAGTTCCTAATCGATGGATTACTAAAAAGGGGATTAGTGAATCCGGATAGATTAGTACATACGTTGCTTACTCTTATGAAGAGGATGATTGATCTCATAATCATTTGTGTGGAGACACTAAAGCAAGTATGTAGGTACTTATTAGAGAATAAGTTCACTGAACGTGGCTCGTTAAGGAATACCTAATGGAGTTTTACTCGCCTGTCAATAGGAATTCCTCTAGTGATAGTAGTACAAGTGATCCTTGGACTTGAGATCATCATAGTATCTTGTGTGTGATGAGTTACACTTTGACATGTCCCTTAAGACCTTTAGGGTATATCAAAGGGTATGATTGGGTATAATAAGTTATACATGGAGATACGTGAATGATCAATAAAGAATCTACCACTTCTAGTAAAAGGAGAGAATGTCCTATGTGATTCGATAAATGATGACTCAGAAGTCTTTGGCCAAAGCGGAATGAAATTAGAAAGGAGTTTCTAATTTGCATTAATCAGAGTTGTGCATTTAAGAATCGAAATACATATAATTAAATAAAATAAGACTTGATAGTAATTCCATGTCTTATATTTAATTGGGACATTGTATGGTAGAAGGATTGAATTGTACGGTAACTATTCACTGAAAGGTTCTTTTGTGATTAATGTTGAAATCTATATTATCTGGAAAGTCGTTGATCGCTAAGGGGGCTTACACTTATTGTAGAATAAATATTATTTATTTAAATACATTAAATAGTTTAATTTATTTATTTAAATAAGATTAGAATTGTTCTAATTGATTTATTCACAACCGGTTTAATATGGAGAACCTAAAGGGTCACACCGCAAAAGGAAAATATTTTTTTAAGAAGTAAATGGCATAATCGTAATAATAAGTTAAGCGTATTTAATTTAATCTATGGAGATAGAATAAATTAAATAGCTTAATATTTATTATTTAATATTTTGGAAATATTAAATATAAATTAATAAGAGGAGTCTTATTATTATTATTACTATTATTATTATTTAGTTCCTAAAAGGGTTTGGGAATTAATTAATAGAAGTACTCGCTCATGCATTCCTAATTGGATTAGGAGTATAATTAATTAAAGGAGTTTAATTAAAATAAAAACCCTAATCCTAAATAGTTTAGGAGAGTTCCCTATATCTATAAATAATAGGAGTCTTATCATGATTTAGAGTTAGACAGTTACACACTCTTCCATAAGAATTGGAGAGAGAGAGAGTACTTGCAATTTCTATAGAGACAGAAACTAGGGTTTTACTAACACCCATCTTCTTGGACAACTATTATTCCTTGGTGAATCACCTCTAGAGGCTAAACACTTGGGTGGCTAACGTTGATCAAAGGAAGGAATTTAATCGGTGGAATTCAAGGAGAACGCGAAGGAATTGGAGGTGAACTTGTACCTGAGGAAGCTTTGATTCACGAAGGTATAGTTCTATATCTCTATCTCTTTCGTTTAATTGATAATTGATTACAAGGATGATCATGGTGATGGTTTGTATGAAATATTTTAAAATCCGTTTTTTACGCTTCCGCACTATTTATATAATTTGATTGCATGTTCGCGCTATATACAAACCTAACACTATTGTTATACATCTTCCATTTATATGCATGTAGATTTGATGTTCTTTTCAATTTTGTTGTAAAAGTGGATAAGTGCTAGTAATTGGATTTATGTGAGAGTTTTAGTTGATTAACTTAGGGTTTGAGATTTGTGTGCGATTTCAATTACCAAATGCATTTTTTTGGTGTTTGTTCTTTTGGATTATGATGATTGATATACTTGAGGTTTATAATTTGATGTTTTATGTTTGGGTTGGTTTGATGATTTGGGGTTTAGATCTATATGTATGTAAACTGCACACACAAGTACAAACGAAGGGTTTGGCTATGTTTGCATTTGTAAATTACTACATCATTTTGGGTTTTGTATATGTGAGATTTGATGTGTAATTTTAGAAAAAAAAATTGCCTGACTTAGTTTTGTTTGTGTGTTTGGAGTTCATGACTTATTACTGCTATTTATGATTTTTGGTGAGTAGTGTTAAGATTATGATTATATTTTGCCTCACAAATAATGACAATCTTTAGTTTTTACTCAACAAGAAGTTTTATCTCAAACTAGTTGTGGCTTGTGGGTTAGAGGCCTGATCTGTAATTTTAGAAAAGGCTCCTAATTTGCTTTGACCAATAGTGGTTTTGGCTGTTTGGCTCGTATAGAAATTTTGGAGATACCTTGTGAGGGAATCTGCTCATGGCCTGCGTTGTTTACAAGAAACAACAATGGCATCAAGGGTTGTTGCAAGATATACATCTCGTAGGCTTTCAAGTAGTGGCAAAGTACTAAGTGAGGAGGAAAAAGCTGCTGAAAATGTCTATATCAAGGTACTTAATATGTGTAACGATCGGGAATTCTAGATTTGCCTTGTAATTCGAATTTTTGAATATTAATGAATATATTATATTTTATTAATATTATTTTGTGTTGCATGTTTAAAGGTTGTGTAACAACCTGGATTAAGTGAATGTATGAAGTTTTACATGTTATAGTTTTGTTTAAGTGAAATTTTGCGTATCATCGCTAAATCACTATTCACGGGCCACGTTTCCCGAGGCACTATTCACGCCATAATATTTTTGTGTCTTTTTCGATGTTGAATAATTTAGTTAATGCGTGTATGCGAATGAATAATTTTTCCAAGCGTCGAAAATTTTATTTGAGCTGATACGTGATTTTATATGTATCCAAAATGTATTATTATATGGGTGTTCCGAATAAATTTACAAATCCCATAATAATTATTTTTATGCGTCCCAATAATTTATGAGAGTACCCATTTTAATTTTGGGTAGAGTTATTTACCAAATTGGGTACAAAAGTGGGAGTATTCGGATATATTATTTTTGCATATTTGTGTAATTATTTTTGCATGTTACTCCAAGAGGGAACCAACCCACCATTTTAGACCAATCAAATGAGAGAGTAGAGGGGAGGGTCTGACAATATTGAGCAACCAACCCATTTCTCCCTAAATCACTCCCTCCACTTCTCCCAATCATTCATTCTCTCCCATTCCATCAGCAAATAGAGAGAGAGTTGCAGAGAGGAAGAAGGAAGAAGGGGAAAGAGAGTCGCCGGAAAAGAAAGGAGGAAGAAGAAGAAGGCACGGGTGGAGGAAGAAGAGGAGCCAAGCAAGAAGAACCTCTCAAAGCAAAGCCTAGCAATCTTTTTAACCTCTAGGACGGATTTACAAAAGGTAAACAAACAATCAAATCCATTCCATTCGATTTCTTGTTAAGTTTTTCTTAGTTTTGAGCTCTTAAGCTTGTGGGTCAGATTTATGGCGATTCTTGTTGTTTCTGTTTGTTATGATTGTTAGACCAAACCATCGCCATCAAACATCAGAACCCCTAACGATCACAAAGAATCCGGAGTAGGGGCAAATTCGACATTTAAAATATATATATATATATATATATATATATATATATATATATAGCCGAGTTGTTGAGCTTGTATGGAGATATGTTCGCTTGGTCCCGTGGCGACGTGATTGGATTGTCCACAGACGTTATAGGACATCGACTACCCATCAAGGAGGGTTCCGACCAATTAAGCAAAAGTTGAGAACGTGGAAACCTGATTGGAGGTTGAAAATAAAGGACGAGATTGTCAAGCAGTTTAAAGCAGGAATCATCACGGTGTCTATTTACCCTGAATGGCTTTCCGACAGAATCCCAGTACCACAACCTGGAGGAGAAGTAAGGGGCCGCATCGACTATAGAAATCTGAACGATGCCCTCAAGGAGGAGATGTACGATAAATGCAAGATCAAACATTTTGATTCAGTCATTTACCGGCCCAAAATGAATGGGGCAGTGGGGGCTGCAAATAAAACACAAAGACGATCATGGGAAGAATGTCCGCCAATCATCGGGGATGGCCGGATTTATTGTCGCTCACCCTGTTTGCCTATCGAACCTCAGTTCGCACATTTGCAGGGGCAGCCCTTACGCACCTCCCAGGCATAGGACAAGAGGGTACGATCCCGGAAATCCAAAATAAACGATTTAGTCCTCAAAAGGATCGCGCCCTGCCAAGACGAAGCTATGGGGTTTCGCTCTAAATCAAAAGGAGCCGTCACGAAAAAAAAATCTCAAAAATCAAAAATCCCCCCAAACCGTTCAACAAGTCAAAGGACCGGATCTTTTGTCAGCCCAGCGAGATACCGATGCGACCAGTACGAGGGAGATCACAAGAAAAGCAACTTAACACTGGGGCATTTGTCAACTACCCAGGAAATGATGACGTGCAAATTGGCACCCGTGCAACAATCCCATCAACATGCACCATCATCATCAAATGCTACCTCATGTCAATTCAATCTTCAACGGTACGATCATCTGGCATATTGTCAAGCATAGTTTTCCCGGGATACGATGATCCGCGTGAAAGGGGATTTTATTTGGCTTGATAGGAATCGGATTAATTCTGACAGGCAACCGTGGAGCACGATCGTGAGTATGATTAGATGAAGAAGGCTATTCAACCTTTTGATCGGGTACAAAGCCTTAATTCAAAGCAACGTTTGCGACAGAATCGACCTCATGTGACAGCCTTCACTTTGCATTTGCACAAACTTTCAGTTGTGGGGTATAAAACTATGACGGCGTTGATGGCGATTAACACGTAGTCAGACTGTCAATAATTATCAAGCTAAAATGAAGAAGTCAGACGATAAATGATCATCAAGCTAATGTCTCGAATCGTGGCCTGGGTTATTCGAGTAATTAAGCCTGAGGGGTGTCTCTACACCTGGTGCCCTAAAGCCATCTGGTTTGAGAGTCGCTGGCCCAACACTCGTTACATGGGTAACTCAGAGCCTAAGAAAACGAGCATTACAGTAGAGGAGGCCCGAGCAGATTCGAATCGTGGCATGGGCTACTCGAGTAATTAAGCCTAAGGGGTGTCTCTGCATCTGGTGCCCTAAAGCCGTCTGGTTTGGGAGTCACCGGCCTAACACTCGCTACATGGGTAACTCAAGCCTAAGAAAACGAATCTTGCGCAAGGTCAAGCAAAGAATGACTGGTGCAGACCACTAGCTTGTCTCGAACCGTGGCCTTTGTTACTCGAGTAAATAAACCCGAAGGGGTGTCTGTACACCTAATGCCCCAAAACCATCTGGTTTGGGAGTCATTGGTCCAAAATTCGTTAAATGGGTAACTTTGAATAGCCTAAGAAAACGAGACAAGTGAAGTGGGCTAATAAAGAGAAAAGATAATACGAAAAACTCTCGGCCTTAAACAACAAGTCATGAAAGAAAAACCCCTACTGAATGCTGCATCGCACAGTGCATTTGTCATATGACGTCAATCCTGCTAAGGACGTTGTCGAGAATGGAGACAGAATACCTTTGACGAGGGAAGGTAGTTCTTTTGAATTCGACCTTACTCACGTACAATGACCATGAATGCTTGAAGGTGTTCTTACGATTTCATAACTCGTTAAATAGAAAATCATCAACTCACGAAGGATCGAAAATAACTTCCAATCTAGTACATGCACGGTTCACAACTTGCTAGATTGTGCGATCAACAGATATTCAATTTCATGTGCTTTAACTGCATTTACTCTTTTGTCGAGATTATAATATCTTTGTGTTGAACTAACACTAACGGCCCGAGCCTTCAAGTTTGGCATTTGTTAGTCATCTGATATGCAGGATCTTGCAGAGCTATGGATAACTCAGCATGGTCAACATCGCGAGTTTTCGATAGAAATTCTTGGTAGCGACACGCGTCAAGGCAGGGACAGTTAAGAATCGTTAAATGGAAGGAAGCTGAGGCTGCACGGAACTTCCCATCACTGGGCATCTCCCCAATCCTGACTATCACTGCCTCGACATCCAAATGATCCACGTGCATGAGCATATACAAGGATGATATAATGCGGGACAACAGCATATCGGCCATCAGAAATGATCAAAAGGCCAAGGAGCCCAACATAGCTGTCAATCATCACAGAGAGCGAAACAGACTGCCTCAAATGAAGACGACCAAGAACAGGCAGAGTACCAAACCAATGTTGAAGTCTAGAAACTACACTGCACGATGAGGCGTGATCCAATCAAATATTGGCAGACGACGACGACTGTCGAATCGTATCATTTGACTGAACAGGGGTCATTTCTATCTAAAACATATGTTGTGCACATGTATCTGTCCATAACATATCTGCCAGATCATGCATAACATCTTTTTCATGCATACAAGTACGATCAAAACGAAAATCTTCAGGAAAGTACAAGCACGTTGCTTTCAACCTCACGAATGATCAGACTATGATGGCTTTTGCGGCATGGTACGTGGACGATGTTGGTGGGAGATCCAGGACAGAAGCCGATCACACATCCCATTTCCAAAAAATCATTCAAATCAAAGACCCCTAGGAAGGGTTGGTATCCAACCAATCAATGACCCCTGGGAAGGGCTGGTATCCAACCAATCAATGACCCCTGGGAAGGGCTGGTATCCAACCAATCAATGACCCCTGGGAAGGGCTAGTATCCGAACAATCAATGACCTTGGGAAGGGCTGGTATCCAAACAATCAATGACCCTGGGAAGGGCTGGTATCCAAATAAGGAGTGAACCTGGGAAGGCATCCAAGCAAAATCACAACAAGGTAGTGAGTGAACCTGGGAAGGCATCCAAGCAAACCACAACAAAGTGGTGAGTGAACCTGGGAAGGCATCCAAGCAAACCACAACAAGGTGGTGAGCAAACCTAGGAAGGCATCCAAGCAAACCACAACAAGGTGGTGAGCAAACCTGGGAAGGCATCCAAGCAAACCATAACAAGGTGGTGAGCAAACCTGGGAAGGCATCTAAGCAAACCACAACAAGATGGTGAGCACCTTGGGAAGGACTGAGATCCAAACAACTAACACCCTGGGAAGGGCTGAGATCCAAACACTAACACCCTGGGAAGGGCTGAGATCCAAACAACTAACACCCTGGGAAGGGCTGAGATCCAAACAACTAACGCCCTGGGAAGGGCTGAGATCCAAACAACTAACACCCTGGGAAGGGCTGAGATCCAAACAACTAACACCCTTGGAAGGGCTGAGATCCAAACAACTAACACCCTGGAAGGGCTGAGATCCAAACACTAACACCCTGGGAAGGGCTGAGATCCAAACAACTAACACCCTGGGAAGGGCTGAGATCCAAACAACTAACACCCTCGGAAGGGCTGAGATCCAAACAACTAACACCCTTGGAAGGGCTGAGATCCAAACAACTAACACCCTGGGAAGGGCTGAGATCCAAACACTAACACCCTGGGAAGGGCTGAGATCCAAACACTAACACCCTGGGAAGGGCTGAGATCCAAACACTAACACCTTGGGAAGGGCTGAGATCCAAACAACTAACACCCTGGGAAGGGCTGAGATCCAAACAACCAAACCCCTGGGAAGGGCTGAGATCCAAACGATCGACCGGCGACGATAACCGGTGATTACGAGATGGGTGACCGGCGACGAAACCCGGCCCCGATAAGACGATCGACCGGCGACGATAACCGGTGATTACGAGATGGGTGACCGGCGACGAAACCCGGTCCCGACAAGACGATCGACCGGTGACGATAACCGGCGATTACGAGATGGGTGACCGGCGACGAAACCTGGCCCCGACAAGACAATCGACCGGCGACGAAAACCGGCGACGAAAACCGGCGATTACGAGATGGGTGACCGGATACGAGACCCAGCCCCGACGAGACGATCGACCGGATACGAGACCCGGTGATCACGAGATTAGCAACCAGACATGCTTTACATCTTGCATCGCATCATAAGTTGTGTATGTTGCATCATTATGTATGTATGTCATTCTTGTGCACTGTCATTCATGCATCGGCTGTCTGATTCTTTATCTTGTTTATTTCATTTAACATTTCATAAACATGATAAAGAGGGGCAGCTGTAGACACCCAAATTTTGCACTTCGTGTACTAACCCTGACAGGAGGGCAATTTCGTCAAATGAACCGGCCTGCGAGAGCAAGGGATGGACAAATACGAACACTCGACGCCACCGCGACGATTTACAACCGATACCGACGTGACAACAAGGCTGTCCGAATTGAGCATTCCCGGATGACGTGGCACGTCTTCCAGTAATTCCCGGACTGCAAAATACAAGCCTGTCGGCGAGAACCGATGTCACGACACGAGAATCGAGGCGTAGCACAAAAATTGAGAAAGTTAAGCCAGCCAGCCGCGGATTGATCTGTGGCCAAATGATTAAAATAATTGAGTGCGCGGCGGACGACTGAAGTGCGCGGCGGGCGCAGAGAAACCGAGGCCAGCCGCAGATCAATCTGCGGTCAGCCGCAGATCAATCTGCGGCTGCCTCTAGATGGCTTTATCAGTCCAGTTCTTCATCCAGCAGACGGACAGTAGCATTTTGGGGAAGAAAAAGAAGGGAGAAACAGCAGCAAAAGAGCTCGGGAAAGGAGAGAAAAGAGGGAAAAAAGAGAGGAATTAAACTCTTTTGATTAGATTGTATAACATACAACTCCTACACTATTCAATATACGAATTTTATACGCATCGTGGTGTCATTTGCAAGGTGAAAAACCTTCTTTTATAGCATTTTTGTTATATCATTTTGTTAATCTTCTTGTCAATTGGGTTATGTGAAATGTAATTTTTCTTGTATATTGTTGTGGATCCATGGATTGAGGACTGTTAGTGAGGGTTCCAAATGGAACGAAATTCTTCCTAATGGCCCGATGATATCCATTTGATGATTTTTAGCTCGTTATAGCGATGTAGCCATTTTGGATGTGAGCCTAGGAACGCGACCCCGTGGTCCAAATCCGATGATGGACATTTTTGGGTGTATGTAATAGAGCCGATCTACCCTTTATTGTAAATATGTAATTGTCGGGCCTTAAAACGATATCAAGTCGAAGATCGGGTTTAACCTTATTCAGTTCCCTGTAGTCAATACAGAGCCTTAACGATCCATCCTTCTTCTTCACGAACAGTACTGGCGCTCCCCACGGAGATACACTCGAACGAATATACCCCTTGTCTAGCAACTCCTGTAGTTGAACCATCAGTTCTTTCATCTCCACTGGTGCCATCCTGTACGGTGCCTTTGAGATCGGTGCGGTTCCTGGTACCAAGTCGATCACAAATTCCACTTCTCTATCCGGCGGTAAACTCGGTAACTTATCTGGGAAAACATCTGGGAATTCTCTTACTACAGGTATCTGACCCATTTTACTCCCTACTCTTTGAGTATCAACCACATGAGCCAAATAACCTATGCAACCTTTCCTTAGCAATTTCTTCGCTTGCATCATTGTCAGACAACAAGATTGTCTCGGCGATTTACTACCGTAAAATACGACCTTCGACTTATTCGGGGTCTTCAGGTGTATACTTTTTGTCGACGCCGGTTTTTTCGTCCTTTTAGTCTTTTCCAATTTTAGCCTTTTTGATTAGATGATTTTTTGGAAAAGGTCGGCATTAATGTCGACGGGGTTTTGAAAGATCGTTTTTTATGATGAGCCAATTAACTAGAGTCGCCAGTTGGTATATTTGAAATGGATGTACCAACTCATCCGAGTTTCATTTTTCGTAAATCGCTGGCTCATGTGTGACTCCGAATTAATTGGTCTGCGAACCGAGATTCATAGAGTTCGAGGGCTTGCTTAAGTGAGGGGAAGGTGTTAGGCACCCCCCGACTTCCGTGAAACACGGTTACCGCAATCTTGATGCTTTTTCTATCCTTTAATTCTTGAATGTGTGTGTGTATGTGCGCGCGTGTGTGTGTGTGCCTATGTGAATGTCGTGGTGAGTTTGCATGAAGAAACCATTTGGGTTTTGATGAAAAGTCGTGCTTTCTTTTGAGAATGCTTTAGAATGTCATTTGGCTTAACGAGAAAGCTTTATGAGAAAGGTTTGATTTTAATTGTCAAAAACTTATGAGATTTTCATTAGGTGTCGTTTTGGCAAAAAACAAGAGTTTTCTAAACCTTCGTCAAAATAGGAATCGAGATCTATACGTTGCTTTCGTAAATAGCATGATGGACAACTTCTAGGATCTCTTTAACCCTATGCACAAAGATTTAATAAAACGTTACTTATTTTTATAAAATCATTTTTGTGATGTTTGAAAACGATTTTTTCTTTAGCCTTCTCGTTAAATAGGAATCGACGTTCATTATGAAAGTAGTATGCACACAAGCCAATCATATTTGATATGATGTAGCATATACTTTGTAATCTTATTCGGTTGTTAAAAGGCATTTTACATTATCTACATAGTGCTGTTATATTAAATGTGATAAACCCATAGTTTTGAGCAATGCTTTTAGAATAATGATGGTGATCATGCTAATGAGATCTAAATTCTAGATAGCTCACAAACTTAAATTGTTCCTAATCGATGGATTACTAAAAAGGGGATTAGTGAATCCGGATAGATTAGTACATACGTTGCTTGCTCTTATGAAGAGAATGATTGACCTCATAATCATTTGTGTGGAGACACTAAAGCAAGTATGTAGGTGCTTATTAGAGAATAAGTTCACTGAACGTGGCTCGCTAAGGAATACCTAATGGAGTTTTACTCGCCTGTCAATAGGAATTCCTCTAGTGATAGTAGTACAAGTGATCCTTGGACTTGAGATCATCATAGTATCTTGTGTATGATGAGTTATACTTTGACATGTCCCTTAAGACCTTTAGGGTATATCAAAGGGTATGATTGGGTATAATAAGTTATACATGGAGATAGGTGAATGATCAATAAAGAATCTACCACTTCTAGTAAAAGGAGAGAATGTCCTATGTGATTCGATAAATGACGACTCAGAAGTCTTTGGCCAAAGTAGAATGAAATTAGAAAGGAGTTTTCTAATTTGCATTAATTAGAGTTGTGCATTTGAGAATCGAAATACATATAATTAAATAAAATAAGACTTGACAGTAATTCCATGTCCTTATATTTAATTGGGACATTGTATGGTAGAAGGATTGAATTGTACGGTAACTATGCACTGAAAGGTTCTTTTGTGATTAATGTTGAAATCTATATTATCTGGAAAGTCGTTGATCGCTAAGGGGGCTTACCCTTATTGTAGAATAAATATTATTTATTTAAATGAATTAAATAGTTTAATTTTATTTATTTAAATAAGATTAGAATTGTTCTAATTGATTTATTCACAACCGGTTTAATACGGAGAACCTAAAGGGTCACACACCGCAAAAGGAAAATATTTATTTAAGAAGTAAATGGCATAATTGTAATAATAAGTTTAAGTGTATTTAATTTAGTCTATGGAGATAGAATAAATTAAATAGCTTAATATTTATTATTTAATATTTTAGAAATATTAAATATAAATTAATAAGAGGAGTCTTATTATTATTATTACTATTACTATTATTTAATTCCTAATAGGGATTGGGAATTAATTAATAGAAGTACTCCTCATATGAATTCCTAATTGGATTAGGAGTTTAATTTAATTAAAGGAGTTTAATTAGAATAGAAACCCTAATCCTAAATAGTTTAGGGAAGGGTTTTCCTACATCTATAAATAAGAGAAGTCTTATCATAGATTAGGGTTACACACTCTTACATAAGAATTGTAGAGAGTACTTACAATTTCTATAGAGATAGAAACTAGGGTTTTGCCAACACCCATCTTCATGAACAAGTATTATTCCTTGGTGGATCACCTCTAGAGGCCAAACACTTGGGTGGCTAACGTTGATCAAAGGAAGGAATTTAGTCGGTGGAATTCAAGGAGAACGCGAAGGAATTGGAGGTGAACTTGTACCTGAGGAAGCTAGAATTCTACAAGGGTATAATTCTTATTCTCCATCTCTTTTGTTTAATTAATAATTGTGCATAAAGAAAGATCATGGTGATGGTTTGTATAAAATTTTAAAATATGATTTTATCGCGCTTTTTAATCCGCTTTATTAATGTAATTTGATTGCATGTTCGCGTTGTACAAACCTAACAGTGGTACAAGAGCCAAACTTTATGCTAATTATTAATTGTTTTTGATTCTGTATATACATTGATATGTGTTAAGAACAATTTAATTGGGCATAATTGTTTGTGTAAAATTATTTTATTTATTTTTTTTTATTTTTTTTTATTTATTTTGATTTTATTTATTTTCAATTAAGATAAAAGGTTTATTTTGAATTGGAATATAATTAAAATTAAAAGCTTTATTTGAACATGGAATTGGATTCTACGTTAACTAGAATAAAGGAGTTTGTTCATATATGGAATAAGATTCTATGTTTCCTAGAATAAAGGAGTTTATTCACATATGGAATAGGATTCCATGTTTCCTAGAATAAAGGAGTTTATTCACATATGGAATAGGAATTCCATGTTTCCTTAAAAAATAAAGATGTTTATTTTTTTGATAAAGAATAGGATTCAACATATTTTATTTTTCAACAATTTTAAGTTAAAAATAAAGGTGTTTATTTTAAACTTGAAATTGGTTTCCATATTAATTAAAATAAAGGAGTTTATTTTGATTTGGAATTTGATTAAAAATAAAGAAGTTTTATTTTTATTCAAAAAATTGGATAAATTAAAATAAAAGAGTTTATTTTGATTTGGAATATGATTAAAATAAAGAAGTTTATTTTAATTAAAATTGGATTTCATGATAACTAATTAGAGTTGGAATTGGATTCCATAATAACTAATTGGAGTTGAAATTGAATTTTATACTAACTAATATTGCCCATTAAATGATATCAATGCATATATGGAATGATTTTATTATTCATAGGGATGAATGTTATTTATTGATACATATAGAGATATGTATGATGATAAATAGGGATTGATTATGGACTATTGACCAATGTGTGATTGGATTTATTTTAGTGGATGCTTGAATGAATGGGTTTTTATAAATGGGGTCCTGCGTACCTCGTCTTCTCTAGTTTTTCCTTGATGTAAATTCTATCTATCTTCCTCCTAATGTACCTCCCCTTGACTGCTGATCAAGGTTTCTATTTAATTGTAAATAGTTTATGTAATAGGTTTAGTTTAGAATTACTTGAAGAATTGGAGACAAAGGAGCAAGGAGCGCTTGAAGACCCGTTTGTAATGGAGCCCGGGTTTAAAATGTAATAGTTATATTTAAAATTTAATTCTTGCACCCTAGGTTTGACCTTTTGGTTCACTTGGTGGCTCTAGTGAACCAAAACTAGAATAAAAGTTTCATAATCAATCCGGGTAGAATATAGTAATTCTATATGTGCATGCTTACTATGTATATATTATATATTATACAACATGTTTTCGCATGTTAAATAATATGAACGCGTATTTTATATATATATGTGCATGCGCGCTAAACAAGATGAGACTAATAATAACAAACCCCTCAAACAAATTATATTAAGTCCTAAGCGTTCAAAGATATTTGGAATATCGAAACGTCGCCTTCTAGCATGGTAAAGCGATAGAGTATTAAATATTTAATATAAGTTTTGTTGTGTCACACAATAAGGCAAGTATTAAATATTTAAGATGTTGCTTTATCACATTTGATGCTTATACATAGACTGAACGATGCTGTGTTTGTTGTGTCACACAAGGACAGTGTTTTTCTTTTGAATATATGGAAGTGCTAGGTTTGGGACTTAACTTGGATAATTTTGATTCGGATGTGTCACACTTGATCCAAAATAATCTAAGAGGCAAATTGGAAAGGAGTTACATAGTGGATGTAATTGACAATAGTTTGTCTACCTATTTATTATATATATCGTTTGTTGTGTCACACGAAGGCTATATACATTTGAAATGGGATCCTTATTCTCTCACTAGCAAATCTTTATTTAGATTTGCCGAACTGTATATTGAGGGTAATATAGTTTGATGAAAATAGTGGGAGATACCAATTTAAAACAAAGACCTAATTTATTTTGGTAATTAATTAAGAAATGAATGTATGATAAAATGTTGTTAAACTACAAATTCATTTACAGAATTTTACGATGTCTAATTCACTATCACTGCGGAGCATATTAGATGCTAATTAATCGGACCAAATTAAAAGGACTGGTTAAAGAATTTAAGAATAGTTTCTCAAGGCTAAAAAGCTATCTTATGTCCTTAATACGCTTATCCCTGCAATGGTTGCAGACAATGCCTCTGAGGAAGAGATTGCTACTTTTAGAAAGTGGCAAGATGATGCACAGTTGGCTCAATGCATCATGCTCGCATCCATGAGTAACGAGCTTCAGCGTCAGCATGAAACTATGGATGCTCCTACTGTACTCCGGCACCTTCAAGGAGTTGAAGGGTGAGGAAAGTAGGACTATTAAATATCAGATATCTAAGGAGCTCTTCCGATCTAGAATGACCGATGGCACTACAGTACAGACATATGTCCTAAAATGATCAATTTGATTGAACAATTAGGACAACTGGGTTTTAATGGATGGAGAGTTGATCCAAGATTTGATCTTGCAATCACTTCCAGACTCTTTCTCACAAATTATTGTGAATTTCCACATGAACAAGCTATATGTCAGCCTGCCTGAGTTGCTTAAACATGTTGAAAACTGTAAAGAGTCACTTTCCAACCAAGAAAGACCAAGTCTTACTGGTAGATGATTCTTCTAGGAAGCAGAAGAGGGCTAAAGGATCTTCTTAAAAGAAGAACAATTCAAAGAAGGTAAAAGGAAAGGCAAAAATAAAGGGCAATAAGAACAAGACTGATGCAGATAGTAAAAGAGTTTTGCTTCCACTGCAATAACTGGATACTAGAATTAAAACTAGAGGGTAACCAGAAGAAGCTTAGTGAAGCTTCGGTTACAAATATGGGTTTATTCATGATTGAAATAAATTTTTCCATAAGTCAAGGTTCTACTTGGGTATTGGATACCGGTTGTAGTTCTCACGTATGCAATCCAATGCAGAGACTAAGCAGAAGTAGAAAGCTAAACAAAGAATAAGTAATCTTACGCGTGGAGAATGAAGCAATGGTTGCTGCATTAACCGTAGGAACTTATAGTTTAGCATTGCCTACGGGCAAGTCTATTAAGTTAATAAGTTGTTATTATGTTTCAGTTCTCTTTAGAAATATTATTACTTCCGTTGTTGGACAAGGGAAGGTTCTGGTATTATATTTAAGAACAATTGTTGTTCTATTTATAATGATAATGTTTTGTTTGAAACTGGAAGATTACTTGATAGACTTTGTAAAACTTGACTTACATGAAAAATAATTTTGCAAATTGAACAAACTAGTAAAAGAAAAGGAGATGATCATTCAAAGAGTTGAATATGTGTATTTGATAAAATACAAATCTGAATCATTTGAAAGGTTCAAAGAATTCAGAAGTGAAACATATTGACAAAGTATTAAGATTCTTTGATCAGATCGAGGAAAGAATACTTGTGCAATGAGTTTCTAGATCATCTCAAAATGGTATTTTCTCATAATGGATACCTTCTGATACGCAATAATTGATTGGTGTATCTAAAAGGATAAATTGTACCTTGTTGGACATGGTGCAGTCCATAATGATTTTTACCGACATTCTAGTATCCATCTAGGGTTATGCCCTAGAAACGGCTGCATATCTACATAATAAGGTAACCTCAAAATCCAGCCCCAAGACTCCATAAAAGTTATGGATAGGGAGGATTCCTAATCTTAAGTATGTTAAGATAAGGGTTGACTAGCTTATGTGAAAAAGGTTTCAAACATAAGTTTGGGACAAAATCTGACAAGTGCAGACTTGTGGGATATCCTAAAGTAAGTTTAGGGTATTATTACTATAATCCTACACGCTGCCTTCTTAGATAAAGGTGTTTATCATTGAAGGAGCTAGTGGGAGGGTAAAAGATCTTGAAGGAGTTCAAGAACCACAAAGCACTTTAAGTCGAATCGAGGAACCTGTAGATAGACCTATTGTACCACAACCGAATCGTAAATCTGGAAGAGTATCGAAGATACCTGGAGGTATGGATTCATCATAGAGGATGATGATGAGGTACGCATCATAGAGGATGATGATCCAGTTATATACGATGAGGCTATGAGTAGAAGACACTCAGAGAAATGGCAGATGGCCATGAAATCCGAAATGGACTCCATGTATGAGAACCAAGTATAGACTCTGGTTACTCCACACAAGGGCATAGTGCCTAGAGTGTGAATAAGGGTCTTTAAGAGAAAGACTAGGGCAAATGGCAAGGTGGAGACCTATAAGACCAGACCTGTTTAAAAGGTTTCAAATAAAGTCAAGGAGTTGGCTGTGATAAAACCTTATTATTGGGTAATGCTCAAGTCCATTTGGATTTTGCTTGTGATTGCAGCTTATTACGAAATCTGGCAAAAATGGATGTGGAGACACCCTTCCCATGATTTGCCATGGGCATATCAAAATACACAAGAAAAAGATCAACTAAACGAATTACCATGAAGCAACGTACAGAATATGTCAAACCAAAACATTCATTCAGTCTGGAGTCTGGACAGCCACTACTATTACAAGGAAGTATATCAACTTTGTCAAAATTCAAATTGAACTATAATATAAGTTGCATGAACCTGTATATTTCATACTATATGCCCATATATATAGATAAATCCGGTATAAAGTCAATTAAAAAGGAAGGCTGCTCGGTGAACCCAAACAAAGAAATGTTACTAACATTCCCTTGCACTTCAGTTGTCAAGATCATGAAAAACAGGACTGGCTTCAAGTTCCTCAGCAAATTTTTCAAGGATCTCCTTTAGCAGAACTGTAAAGTCATCCTTCTCCAACCCTGCATCACTTTTTCGCTTGGCTACATCAGCAAATATCGCATCATACAAAAGAATCACCGCGTCATCGGCCACTGTTGGTGGCAAACCCAACTCCCACCCATTTTTTTCAAGAAAACTCCTAATCAGTTCTAGACTCCTTTCCCCGTCCTTCCTAGCATGGCTTTCCTTCAATATCTTCTCTACGACATTGTTCAGTTGCTTCTCATTGGCCAAAAGCTGCACAATTTCCCCATAAAATGGAACTAGGTCAATTATTGCAGATTTTTATTAGCATAAATAAGCTGGTTTTTCAAGATATAATATGCTCTCAATTACAACATATGACTAGTACATTATTTTACACATCCAAGAATTTTATTTAAAAAGCTTCCATAATTTCTAAGATAACCCCCCCCCCCCCCCCCATGGTTTTGCATATCTAAATCACCCTAGCAGCAAAAGTATTCTTGAATTCAAGTAATGTGAACTCAAGATTGAAGTCCGCCGAGCGGGATGAACCAAGACAAAAAACCCAATGAAGGCTGTTCAACATATATAGCCAGAAGAAACTAAAGAACATTTTACTAAAGGAACCCCAAGGGCTTTCCTGAAAAGGGAAAACACCAACCACTCATTTCCTTTTTTAGCTTAGATCCATTTATTATCTTGATGTTTTGGATAATGATAACATGCTTTTCAGCCAAAGATTCTGCGAGTTCTTGCAGAATTGGTTGTAGCACTTGTGCAAACTGTGACTGCCCCAGTTCCTCTTCCCCCTCGGCTCCATGTTTCTTTAAGATATCATGTAGCACAGGAAATTCTGTTCAATCACAAAATTGACAAGTGAGTATCAAATATTGCCTACTACAAAATGAAGTGCCTACTGCGAGAACCATAGATACCATGTGGATTGTCAGATTTGTGACCATGCAAACGGAAATCATTTCTATCTTTTGATGGGTACAATGTCAAACTTGGTAAATAACCAGAATCAGAATTTAAAACTGTTGAGGTCAACAGTTCAATTCCTATAGGGAAATCTGATTGTCATTCACTATATATACCAGATGAATGGAAAAAGTTATGCACAGATCTAACACATCATCCTAAAACGAAAAAGGAGATGGCAGTAAAGGAAGCTAGATATTAACAAACTGAAAACCCAAGTTCTAACTCCAACTCTCAACTTCGAAGTTAAAGTCATTAAATTTTAAATTCTTAACGCTTTTTAAGTGATTTTGATTACATCTCAAGAAAATGCTAAAGAAATTACTTTATGTTAAGGCTCATAGTTATAGCAACAACGAAAACAAATTTAGCAATGTAACTACAAATACTTAAATGCAGTGACACAAGTGACTTAATAAATATGAAGTTAAGCTGAAGCATAGTAGAAAATCATCAAGCATAAACTGTTAAAAGATGCCATCTCCGATCAACTTATTATTCAATGACGTAAATCAGACCTCCAGTCTTACTGCCTAAGTGATGGATGATAAAGCAACTGATTAAACTACGTTACAACAGTCAAACGTGTCATTTTTTTCTCCTTGGGGCTGTTGCAGAAGGGAGGAGGGTGGGCATGGGGAGGGTCAAGAGTATGTTGATCAAATTGGATGCCTTGAAAATGTAGGAAAAAGAAGAGAAAGCAAAAGTTAGAATCTTAGCTTCTCATATTCTTGGACTGACAGAAACAGATCCATTAAGCCCCATAAAACAAATATTCAGCATCTTCGAGCTACATATCATTTAAAACAGTTAAAACTAACAACAACAGTAACACATAAATACAAACTCAGAATATATACATAAATATACATCAGAACAACTTTTCCCCAAACTTCTTATGAACTACGGTAGCTCTGTTTAAACAGAGTATGACTGTAACACCATTCTCAAAGGATTTACCCGCCACTGAATGGAATCTCTTCATGCCATTAGTTGTTAGAAGATATCATAATACAGCTTTCCCGGATATATAAATAAATAAAGCCGGTATAATCTAGACAACCAAGAGAAGCATGCAGTCGGAATTAAGATGCTCTGGATCACTATTTTTCAATCAGAACCACTAATCATCACTTGAAAAACAAGTGTGCATTTATTATGAAAACTACTGCAATTTCCACTTTACAGAAATAAGGGAACCAATATCACTTTAAAGAAAATTGAGTTATATCCGCTGGCCGTAAGAGATGTAAGTTACACTATGTGCAAGTCATGTGATTTTCTTCACTTGACCCATATATTATGATCCATTTACTTGATCAAGAGATGTGGCAGGTTACATGCAGGTTGCCTCATCGGAACCAACATCACGTACATAATGTCCAAGTCCAACTAGAATGATAATTTCTTATATTGTACTTTGATACAAACAAATCAGTTTTACAATAATGAAGTTTAGGTCCGGAAAGTTTAAATATCATGGGTTGCAATTGCGAAAAAAGTCATTTAGACCTAATTAATACAGATGATCATGATAGCAGGTATGGATCAATACCAAGCAGATGACTCATTTCATACAAGATGCTAAAATCAGGATCTTGGTCTTTACGTACAAGGTTATCAGATTCACAAAGTCGAGCCTTAATGGTTGTGTATATAATAAGGTAGGGGTTCAAATGTATCATCTCCATTTCTCACTAAAAAAATGTGGTTATGTAGAATAGAAGATCAAGGACATGAGCAACACTGTAGATATTACTTTCGAATCTACCTTGGCCAGGTTCTTATAAATGATTTGAGACACATTATCTTCTTCATTCACTACAGTATGCTACTTGGTGTGGCCTATGTGATGGTGGTAAAGAAGTAGGAAGACATGTACAGGCATCATTATTCAACCTTGCAACAAGAACAAAAATTTTAATTTAGAAAAAAAAAAACGCACAACACCACAAAAAACCACAACATGATTTTGATATGAGTAATTATGTACCAGAAATAAGGCTCTAAAAACTTCACTGACATGACAGATCTCATAAATATGATAATTCCACAATGTC
Organism: Aralia elata; assembly: GCA_034770075.1. Lineage (NCBI taxonomy): Eukaryota > Viridiplantae > Streptophyta > Magnoliopsida > Apiales > Araliaceae > Aralia > Aralia elata. The sequence goes on along the minus strand of CM068388.1, from coordinate 45,454,291 downwards.
ATTGTGTCTAGTCCTGGGATATTGCCATAGAACATGTCCTATGTTACAATCTCAAATGTAGGTATGGACATAAAATGTGATGCCACAATTCAAGCTGATGGTATTAGCTGCAGCATGTATTTCAAGTACAATTGCAGTATGATCAAGCAATACTCAAGTACAACACCAATGGTGGAGTTCCACATATTAGTTAATACCTAGTCTACCATACAACTGATTAGAAATTCATTCTGCTTACTCGCTAAGAGCACAATCATATTAAATAATGTAATGACGAGTGTCAAATAGCATTAAGTGAACAAAAAATGTAATAAAGCATCAGTCACCTGCTTTCATATCTAATAGAACAAGTATATAAAACTTCTCGTAGAAATTTAGTTGGAGTTAACTTGAAACGACGGAAATTTAAAAAAAAAATGACAAAACTGTGAAGTATCTTATCAAACTTGGAGAAATCATCACAGAGTTTCAACCATGAATCAAGTATTTATTATCTTCCTCAGATGAAATGTCATAGTAGTAGCTTATTAGCATAGTTGGACTGGAAAAGAATGAAATATAGTAAATCCCAAGGGGTGGAAGAAATGGCAGAGACCTTGAGGAATAACTTCAAGGTCTCTGGTTCAATCCCCATACTTGAGCCAACCTGTCCTATTAAAAAAGAGAAGAATGATCTTATATTTTGGTACGGAACATAACAAGACAATCTGGCTGTGGTCCTGCTTTTGTTTGTCTTCATGGGGGGAAAATAAAAGTAATGTCCTTAATGAATTCAAATAGAAATAGGACTGCAACCGCACATCCCTTTTTCTCATATAATTTGTTATTATAATACAAAAGTTATAAGATATAAACTATAATAAGAAAACTAAATATTTAATTATGTCAAATCATCAATACTCAATACTAATTATATTTACTAAAATCTTGTAACTTTTATGTAATACATTATATAGTATAAGTCATATGAAAAATGGAAAAATGGAGAAATTGAAATTTTTTGACATTGAGAAGCTGACAAGTGATATCAGTACAACATATATATGGATCCTTGTAGGGCATACACCATCTATACCATTGAAAAGAAAAAGGAACGGCTAAGATTAGAAACTGAAAATCGACGTTCGCTACTAATAGTAGCGGACGATAAAAAAACCGTCGTAGCAGACGCTAATCAGAATAAGGGTTTGGCTTTACCAATAAATGTTTAGGGTTTAGCTAATCAGAATAAGGGTTTAGTTTGACCAATAAATATTTAGCGTTTATTAACTAAAGTTTAGGGTTTATTAACCAGAATTAGGTTTTATTAACCTTATTAACCTCTAGTTGATAAACCCTAAACCTGATTAATAAACTCTAAACCCTAGTTAATAAACCTTAAACCCTAGTTAATGAACATTAAATCCTAGTTAATAAACATTAAACCCTAGTTAATAAACACTAACATTTATTAGTCAAGCCAAACTCTTATTCTGAACTCTAAACATTTATTGGTCTAGCCAAACCTTATTCTGATTAGCTAAACCCTAAACATTTATTGGTCAAGCCAAACCCTTATTCTAATTAGCGTTTGATTAGCGTCTGCTACTATTAGTAGCAGATGGTATGTGTTTTTTTTTACCGTCCGGACGTCGATTTTCAGTTTCTAATCCTAGTCATTCCTTCTTGTTTTCAATGGTATAGATAGTGTATGTCTATAAGGATTAATAGCTATTTCATGTTATGTATCTTTAAGCTATATATATATATATATATATATAGAGAGAGAGAGAGAGAGAGAGAGAGAGAAACTTAAAAGTTAGTAAAATAAAATATTTTTCCATTTTTTAGTTAATTTCAAAACTTTTTCAATTACATTTTTACTATCATATATAATTATCTACTTACCACTAATCTTTTCTTCTCATACATTTTTTTATTTAGTTAGTGTTTCTTTAAAATTCATATTCTTGATAACAATAATATTTAATTTTAAAATACTTTTTTTATTATTAAATTATGCAAGTATAACTATTTTAGTTTAAATAAGATTTTATTACATGAATAGATGAATATATAAAACAAATAAATCATTAATTTAAAGATGAATACTATCATATATTATATAAATAGATGAACTATTATTTTAGATTTTTAAATTTATTTAATTTTTCATAAATAATTAGTTATACATTATTAGTTAAATAATATATTTTAGAAAGAAATATCTTTTTTTTTTTAAAAAAATCATTGTGTACACAATATTTATTATTATAGTATAAGACAAAAAAATATAAACAATAAAATAATTTTATAACAAACCCCGTGCTTCACAAGGGATCATGAGCTAAATGTATGTAAAATACGCTAAAATTATGTTTTGGTCATTTGTTGTTTCACATTTTTCTCAATTTGCACACTATGACAACAAATTTTTAAGCTTTATCAATGTTATTAAAAGAAAATTTTCATTAGGTCTAATGAAGCATTGATCAAGTGCAGTTTATGTAAGGTATCAAGCATGAATTGACCAACTCTTAGTATTAATTTGACTAGCACCTGCATGTTGATTTAACTAGCTTCCGGTATTTAAATTAGCAATTGGGACTGCATGTTAATGCGAATATTTCTTTTTAGAATATAAAGGTGCAACAGTCTCAACGGTTTGCAACGGTTCCAACAAATGTAAATGGTTCAGGTACTAATTCAAACCTATGCATTGGTTCAAACTTCAAACCAATGTAATAGTTCAGTACTATATAACATTGGTTTTCAAAACCTTTTCAAATGGACGTATCTCTTCATAAGGGAACGTATCTCCCCAAAGGGGTACTTGGAAACCTATAAATAGGTTTTAAATCCACCCAAGTCAAACACTTTAAATCATTCCAAATCCTTCTAAAGTGCTATCATTCTAATATTTTTTCTTGCTATAATTTTCTTCTCTCTCATTTATAGTTTTGTACTAGATTTGTTTCTACACAACAAATTCTAGTACAGAGTAAAATTTGGTCTCGTCTTATCTTGGGAGACTAATTCGCAGTAACCCTGTGTAGCAAAAGTAAGGGGCGAATATAGTCTTAAGGAAAAAGTGGTCAACCATTTGATTCAGGTGGTAATATTATTGTTCTAGATCAAACAAAAAAGCGGGTTACAACACATTACATGTTAACTAGACTAGCACTCTACGTCAAACTGACTAGCATTTCACTTTAAATTGACTAGCACTTGATATAGAATTGACAAACATTTGGTACTGAGCAGACTACCATTTCTCTGTCTTGCAAATTCAACGGCTTTCCTAGGCATAGAAAGTTATCTGTGAGGTATTGTGTAGTATGGAACACACCACATAAATCAGTCTCCTTCACAAAATATACCCCCACATCAAGTCGTGAAAAAAGCTGAAAGACACAAGTTTAGCCATAATTCAACATAAAGATTGGCACTCTTGATCCTGTACACAGTCAAGACTCGAAATGGTCAATTTAGTTTTCAGATGAAGAACATGACAACTATGCTTTAGTGATATTTTGACCCTCCTAAGCTTCAATGTTGACAAAACAGAACACACATACGCATGGGTTAGGTTCAGCGCAAATAACCTCTAATTTTAATCTACTTTGGATTCTAATACTAGATAGAAAAAAACTAAAAAAATCAACCACAAACTAATGTAAACGATGAACTCCAGATCATAGTTGTTAAGGCGTTGCCTAGGCGACGCCTAGGCGTCCAGTCGGTCCGATGAAGGCAAGGCGGCAGGGCAACTTGGTGGAGGCTTGCAAGTCGGGCGCCTAGGAAAACAAGTCGTCGCCATGGATGCCTAGTCGGCGACTTGATTTGTTGTGGGTAAGGACCGACCCAAAGGCCAACTGGGTTAAAAAAACGTCGTTCGAGATTTACAGCTGGCCCTAATCGCGATTTGCAGCGGTAGAAGAGCAGAAGTAGAAGAGTAGAGAAGGGGGAGAGCGAGCGAGAGAGAGAGAGATTACCCAGTACCCACAACTCTGACCGACGACGCGACGACGACTACCCACGGCTTCGATCGCTTCTTCTTTGTCAGGTATGCTCTTCTTTCTTCTCTTTCTTCTCTGGTCGCGAGGACGACGACGCTGATTTTTTTTTTTTGGTTCTCATGTGGTCGGTTGCTCTGCTTCTAAACTTTCGTTCTTATCATGCTTCTCTGCTTTCGTTTTTTTACTCCACATGATTTGTTTTATAGTTTACACTTTACAGTTTACTCCACAGTTTGCCACATACACAATTATAAATATATATATATATATATATATATATATTTATATTTTATATATGTACTCATATTTTATATATGTAACATTTATTTTCTATGTGGTATTTGTTGAATTCTTCATTTCCTCTACTAGTTTTTAATAGGGTTAAATACACTTTTCCCCACTCTACTAGACCTCGGTTTACAAATGCATCACTGAATTGATTTTTTTTACAATCGAGTCAGTGAATTACAAATATTTATCAAATCGTTACAAATTCCGTTAAATGAGTTGACTTCTAACAGAAAATACACCTGTATGCCACGAAGGAGAGAGAAGGCTGAAGTAGTCAATGGTTGAAGAAAGAGAAAGCCGATATGGTTTTTGACTAGGAAAGAGAAAAAAAATAAGTTAATTCATTCAAATGTTTGGACAGATCTAAAATATATTATCAGATCTAAGCATTATCATCCCTCATCAACAACCCAGATTCTCAGCACAATCCCCATCTCTATTTTACCGTCAAACATGCCACCCAATTCTCTTAATTTTACCTACACAGAACATGATCGGAGAATACAAAGCAATCCGACAAAAGCAAAAGTTACCGATAACAATGGGGGAACTAAATTATGGTTGTTTTTTCTCTTCTTCACCTCCTTTTTGCTTCCACAAATTGTTACTTTTGTCGCTTGATATATAGGAACTACTTCGAAAATTAATGTCTTCGGCGTCGAATCTAAGATTTGATGATGGTGATGAGTTTTGAAGCTTCTCAAAAGAGATTCACTCCGTTGATGTTAGTGGTAGAGGCTTGTTAAGCACCCAAATGATTTTGGTACCAGCCACGACAAAGAAGGAAATAATTATTGAATTTAGAGAAGAAGATCCTTAAACAATGAAATGAATTTAATTAAAGAAACCCAGAGTAGGAAGTAGAGAGAGAGAAGAAACCCAGAGTAGGAAGTAGAGAGAGTTTGGGAAAAGAAAATAAAACAAAAACTCAGATTCGGAGACAACGCCAACACTAAACCTATCATATATACATATAAAGAGAGAAAGAAAGAGAGAGCTACAGAGAGATCTTCCTACCTTGATTTCCTCTTTGAATCGGTTTTTTGAGAATTGAATGATGAAAGGACTTGTTGATGGTGGTGATACTAGAGGGATTGGTAGCATCAATTAGGAAGAAGTTATGGCGGCGAATGTGGTGGTGGTGGTGGCGGTACCGCGGTAAAGTTGGGCAGGGGTTTCGGGTGGGTGGTTTAATTTTTATTTTTATTTTTAAAAAAATTGTTAATCTGTATAGTTTATGTAATGTATGTGTTTAAAGTTTTTAATTTATTTGATAAATATACGAAATAGTTGTACATCATTTTTATTTTTTAATGCAACAGTAAAGAATTTTTTTTCCTTCTGACAACATTAAGGAGTTTGCTTTACAATTTTATTTTATGTTTGAATTATACATTAATATATTTTATTATTAATTTATTTATTTAATTATTAATTAATTTAATTATTTGTTATGTATATTAATTTGATTTATATTTTGTTTAACTATTTGTTATAGACTTGAGTATAATTTAATTTAATTAGTTATCCAACTCAGCTTCTCTCTCTTTGTCAGCTGACACAGATTTAACAGAGTTGACGATTTTTTCGAATTTTTGTAAAACAATTATAGTTCAATGAGTTGACCGTAAAAAAAATCAGTTCAGTGATACATTTGTAAACTGAGGTCTAGTAGAATGGGAAAAGTGTATTTAACCCGTTTTTAATATCAAGTGTTTTATTTTTGGATTGTTATTACTAAGTATTTACATAATTGTGCTTTCATAGTGTTATGTTTTGGATTTTAATGTATATGAAATTTTATTGCCAATATACTTGTTAAGTAAAATAAATAATATATAAATTGCACATTGTAAACAACTTGTCGCCATACGGACGCCATGGCTGTCGCCTAGGCGTCCTGGCAATCGGCTACCGCCATGACTCGCCGTGGCGCCGTGACAACTATGCTCCAAATATAGACTTTTATACTAATACTCAAGTTCAGACTCTAAAATTTGGATATAATTCAAGCCAAATCACACCTAAGATTTAAGATTCAGGTCAGTGAATGGCAAGACAGACACTATAGTGTGACATTAATATTTGTTTTTCCTTCTTTGACAACATCAACAATCAATGCCAATTCAGATGGAGGATTTTTCTTAGTATTGAAGAATTATGGCATAATGGAGGAATTAGTAGATCACATAAAAAAGCAAACAGATTTCAAAGTTTATGGCAAAGTGAAGCCAAGGATATAGCATATTAATAAGAAACGCCTAGTCAGTTTAACAGGTGACAGGTCAATTTAATGTGACATGCTAGAATGTTAACGAATGCTAGTTGAATCTTGATATCAGATGCTAGTCAGTGCAAAATCAAGTGATAAATAGTTTTCAATACAAACGCTAATCATTTAGTAAGAAAGACTAGTTAAATTTTATAATCAGATACAAGCCACTTGAATGTTAAGCACTGCTCAATTCAACATGAAATGCTAATCAGTTCATGTTCTTAACTAAGCCACAAGACCGTACTTGCCTAGTGTGACATCAACTTACTGCATGCCCCTTGGTCATTTGAATTGATTAAAAGAATTTGGAAACCAGAATGGAAAAAACAGAGACCAAATTGACACAAATGTAAAACTAAACTCATGAAAAATAATATATGAAAGTATGAGTCGCAGACAAGAAATTATATTCCCTCTATCCGCTAAATAAAAAATAAAAAAGAAGTCCTAATTTCTTAGCATTTAGCAGAGAAAATGGTACTCTTCTTTTTGGACAGAGAGTGTACATGTTAGCATATATCCAAAATGTCCCATAAATCCTAGAACAATGATATACTGACAACAGCTCCGCAAAATGTTTCATATATTATAGAAGCACTATATACGAATGAACCTAACCGTACAGAGATGCCTATATTGTGGATTTCTTACTGGCTAGCAAGTCATCTTTGTTGCACTTAATTTCTCTACCAATTGGTGATGCTATACGTCAGGTCATTCATAAGGTTGAGCTTAAGGTGGCTCCCCGTGAATGGGTTTGAGCTTTTGGTTCCCTTGTGGGTGGGAACCAAAAGTAATATAGTGAAAAGACAGGAAGTGCACATGCCGATGAAGATAATAGTCGAAGATTGCCAAAGAGTGATCTATCAGTAGCCAGGAAGTAATCTATCCATGTAATAAGTGCTTTATGACTGTTACTAGTTTTTCCATAATTTCTAGAAGAATTAAAAATATTGGAGCAACAGTCATCTTTATGTGATACCTAAAAAATACTAGGTGCCAGAATTCCCATAAAATGCAAAATCTCACAATAAATTTAATAGAGTCATCAATCATAACTATCCATGCTTTAAATGAAAAGTTGGGGAGGGGGAATGAGGAAAAGGGGGTTGTCAACTATCAATTAAGAAGATTGTGATAGTTAAATATGCAGATACATATATGAGTTGATGTATGTATATATATAGAGAGAAAGCGGTCACACACTCAAATCAGATTGGCTTTGTGCGGTTCATATGATTTATTCAATATATAAATGTTGAAGATAATTGACCACATCAAAGTATTGCAGAGTTTAAAAACTGAAGATAAAGCACACCTGTAAAAGGAGGAATGCCCATTTCAACACCCATATGGGCAAGAGCATTTCTTATCTCTTTCTTACTGATCTTTCCTTTATCTTCAGTATCTAAATCAGTGAAAAGATTCTCTGCTAACATTGCAAAATCATCTTCATCATCCAAAAACATTCGAAGAGTTTGCCCATCCAAAACCGCAACAACAAGTGGATAATCTGAAATACAAAGTCAGATACAAGCAATTTATTATTTCCTCTCATCAAACTAGACAAAGGCAACATGCAAATTAATGAGAAACAAATAAAACGAAGGTAATGAAAACTGTTGTTTGATCAATTTAGAACTTCAATTCCAGTGGAGTATCCTACAAAAAAAAGAAAATAATTTCCTTCTCCAAATCCTATTCTTAATTGACGGTGTTGGGATGTGTTTTGATGGGTCCTAAGGGTTTGGGGGGACCCGTGCAACGTGGCAAAATATTTCAGTCAGGAGGCTTGACATTCTAAGGAATCTACAGTCCTAATTGACTTATGATTCCCTTATCCAATTTGACTTCCTACTTTTAAGGAAACTAAATTTAATTCAATTATGAAGCTGGTCGTTATAAGGGAACTTTACGTAGGACTCCTATTCTTACTCAGGGAAGGGCGCAGAAACTTAAGGAGGTGTGATCGACTATAAATACACGACTATAATATAGGTTTCAGGTACACCTTATTTTACGCACTAGAACAATTAAATACCTCCATTGTTGACGTTTCTGGCCTGTACTTATTATCACACCGGAGCTATCCCCCGACGGCCCTGACCGTCACGCTTCTCAGTGTGGTTGTTTGCTCACTGTGCAGGTTTTACGCTCGTTGTTTGGTGATTCGACGAGCGGACAGATTTTGGCGTTAACATTGACGCTAGAAGGAGGGCTTTTGTTCTAGTGTCAAATTAAAATCACCAAATATCATATCAATTGACGTCGTTTGTATGAGGCAACACATCGTTTCAATTATTGGACCATGCTCTAATTACAATTATGGTGAAAGCAAATCCTACATATAAAAAGCTAAGTGGTTTCCTTTTATAAACTATACGTGCAACATGTGTACATGGATTATGTTTATTAAATTATAAAATCAACATGATTATTGCTACTACTTTACCTTTAATATAAATTTCGTACAGAAAGTCCTTGACTTGGTGAATTTCTTATTTACAATATGATGTTATGCTTATAAATGATAAAGCCTACTATTGCGTTATGTATCACTTACATAATTAATTTCCTTTATTCAAAGTAATACATCATATTCATACATGTGATTACATCATTTATCAAGTAATACATCATATCCACGTTAAGTGATTACACGTGTTTTAAACGTGATGACACTTTTGTCCTATGGAGACCCCCTTTTTGCCCAGGTCCTCATAATCGAATTCAATAGACAGAGAGAAAAAAAAATATAGAAGGCAAAATACAGAGGAAGATGTCCTTGTCCTGCTAGAGTTCAAGTAGTAATAGAATTTGGATAGAGAAACAAATCAAGAGGGGGATGGGATTTACATAAAGGGCCAAAAACGACAGTAGCAGCAAAACTAAAGGTTCATCAGTTTCTTTCGATTCTGCAATTCGCCAAGAGAACGAGTCGTTCTTGAAACTCATTGTTCAGTTCAAAGAATTCAATGACACTCTGGGTGTGAACTCGGCGATGAGTTTTGATGTGACCCAGTTCGTGAAATCGAGCAAGGAGAGAGAAAGTGCAAAGCCTATATGGGGTCGAAGAATTCGGAGCAATTCCAGCGAAGAAAACGGGACTGAGTTGACCCGGTTGAGTTACGGGTCGGTGGTTGGTTTTGAAGTTGACGAGCTTGACCCGGAGAATGCGTTGGCTGGTTTTCTGGAGCACGTTCCGAAGAATTTGAGAAGATGAGCATGTTATACAATGCTACTGGGCAGAATTAGGCGGAATTTTAAGCACGTAAATACTAGTGGATGTCAAAGATGTTCTGCTACTCAGTGACCCACTCGGCCGAGTTAGGAATCGAAGCCTCGAGTTCTATTTATCAACAGTACCCATGCTCGCCTGTATGCTTTTGTAGTTCTTGTACAAGCTTTCTCTGGTTGCTCTTTGTTAAGATCGTTCACGCCTGCCAACTATTTTGATTGTTGTAACCTCTGGCGGGCACTGGGGCATTCTATCTAGTCTTATGCAGAAGGCCATTGATTCTGTTAGCATTTCATCAAAATGGTTTGTCATTTTTGGTGAGGCTCTGTTATCTTTTGTTACTGTTTTGGTCTCATCGTCATCAGGTGATTGGTATAGGTTATGAACAGGAATTCGTGCATATTAGATGCGATGGGTTTGGGTGATTTTACATATATCAGAGAATGAGGTTGAAGGTTTCCAGGAGATTACGGGGTCATCATGGTGAATGGGGATGTTGTCACAAAGGATGTTGGTGCAGGAGGTTCTTTGGTGGCTACGGGATCTTCAAACGGAGAAACTCGGGTTATTGCAGAGAAAGTTGCGGTCTTTGTTACTGGAGAGGGTGTGGAGAGAACAATGGAGTCTTTTGATGAAGTGGATGCCAATCATTTGACGTCACAAATTGGTGTTTTGGGTGATGACGCATGTAATACTGGAACTACACATCCCCCAACTATACAAACTCAAGTTGTGGCAGGTTGGTCCGAAGCTATTGATATGAAGATTGTTAGATTTTGACCAAGCTTTTCATGTATTTGGAGAAGATGAAGAAGAGGTTGAAATTGTTGATGGGGTTATCGAAGGACTTATCTGTGTTTTCTGATATGGGTTTTGGCTTGGATCCTGAGCATGGGTTGGTTGGTCAAGTTACGAGAAAGATGATTTTGGAAGCTGCAGATGTGTTGTTTAGTCAACTGCAATAGCTAAGAGCAGAGAAAAAGGAAATGAAGAGGCAGAGGAAATGAAGCGGAGATTATGGGGTTGTTCATCGAGGCTTGTTATATGATCATACACGAGTTGCAGTTAAGAAGTTGATATGTAACAACTGACCGAAGCAATCCAAACACATCAGCATAACACATTCGGCGCTCTTATTGGTAGTCTTCTATGGTCTTCGGTTGGCGAAGGAGAAAATATTTTTTGGGCAAGATATAAGGTTGGTATCTGTTCGGCGCTGTATATATTAGATTCGGGCTTCTTTTCTTGTTCGAGCTGAATTAACTGGGGGGCAAGATATACAAGCCTGATACAAGCTTCGACGGTACGAGCTGTTCACCCATGACTCTTCGGAGGATAGCGGATCACTTCGAACTGTATCACATCGGTCATTTTCATTATAGTCCAAGTTGTCTCTTTCACAATTTAATTTTGTCACGCATAGAGCTTCATCTTTGGACAACAAACTCTAAATAGTGTGGTCATCCACATTCGGCGGTGATAAGGTCGGTTATCTATCTTCGGCGGAGATAAGGTCAGTCATCTATCTTCGGCGGTGATAAGGTCGGTCATCTATCTTCGGCAGTGATAAGCTATCTTCGGCGGTGATAAGCTATCTTCGGCGGTGATAAGCTATCTTCGGCGGAGATAAGGTCGGTCATCTATATTCGGCAATGATAAGGTCGGTTACCTATCTTCGGCGGAGATAAGGTCGGTCATCTATCTTCGGCGGTGATAAGGTCGGTTATCTATCTTCGGCGGAGATAAGGTCGGTCATCCGTCTATGGCGATATAAGGTCGGACAGTTCTCCGGAACCTCTATTTAAAGCCTCCTTAGGGGATCGGGAGCACTGTTACGGAGGTATAAGGTCGGGCGATTCTTTAGAACCTAAACCAAAAGTCTCCCTTAGGGGTCGGGAGCAATATTACGAAGATATAAGGTCGGGCGGTTCTTTAGAACCTAAACCAAAAGTCTCCCTTAGGGGTCAGAAGCAATATTACAGAGGTATAAGGTCGGGCAGTTCTTCAGAACTTGGATCAAAAGTCTCCACAGAGGAAGGGAGACTCATATAAAACCTCCCCAGAGATCGGGAGCCTCATATAAAGCCTCCCTAGAGGTCGGAAGCCATATAATGGCGATATGAGGCGGGTTAGGTCTCTGGACCAGGATTTGTGATCTTGGCGAAACAAGGCGAGTGGATTATTTTCTGCCATTACTTTCCTATTATAAATTCTTTGTAACAGGAGAGTGGGGGGCAATGTTTGGGGTGTGTTTTGATGGGTCCGAAGGGTTTGGGGGGACCCGTGCCACGTGACAGAATATTTCAGTCAGGAGGCTTGACATTCTAAGGAATCTACAGTCCTAATTGACTTATGATTCCCTTATCCAATTTGACTTCCTACTTTTAAGGAAAACTAAATCTAATTCAACTATGAAGCTGGTCGTTATAAGGGAACTTTATGTAGGACACCTATTCCTACTCGGGGAAGGGCACAAAAACTTAAGGAGGTGTGATCGACTATAAATACACGACTATAATACAGGTTTCAGGTACACCTTATTTTACGCACTAGACCAATTAAATACCTCTATTATTGACGTGTATGGCCTGTACTTATTCTCACACCGGAGCTATCCCTCGAAGGCCCCGACCGCCACGCTTCTCAGTGTGGTTGTTTGTTCACTGTGCACGTTTTACCCTCACTGTTTGGTGATTCGGCGAGCGGACAGATTTGAAAGTAGTATACACGTAAGCTAATCATATTTGATATGATGTAGCATATACTTTGTAATCTTATTCGTTTATTAATAAAAGAATTAATTTATTAAAGGCATTTTCGTTATCTACATGATGCTGTTATATTAAGTGTGATAAACTCATAGTTTTGAGCAATGCTTTTAGAATCATGATGATGATCATGCTAATGAGATCTAAATTCAAGATAACTCACAAACTAAAATCGTTCCTAATCGTTGGATTACTAAAAAGGGGATTAGTGGATCCGGATAGATTAGTACATACTTAGATTGCTCTTGGGAAGAGTATGATTGATCTCATAATCATTTGTGTGGAAACACTAAAACAAGTATGTAGGTGCTTATTTGAGAATAAGTTCACTGAACGTGGCTCGCTAAAGGAATACCTAATGGAGTTTTACTTGCCTATCAATAGGAATTCCTTAAGTGATAGTAGTACAAGTGATCCTTAGACTTGAGATTATCATAATATCTTGTGTATGATGAGTTATACTTTGACATGTACCTTAAGACCCTTAGGGTATATCAAAGGGTATGATTGGGTATAATAAGTTGTACATGGAGATAGGTGAATGGTCAACAAAGAATCTACCACTTCTAGTAAAAGGAGAGAATGTCCTATGTGATTCGATAGATGATAACTCAGAAGTCTTTGGCCAAAGCAAAATGAAATTAGAAAAGTGTTTCTAATTTGCATTATTTAGAGTTGTGCATTTGAGAATCGAAATAAATATAATCAAATAAAATAAGACTTGATAGTAATTCCATGTCTTAAATTTGATTGGGACATTGTATGGTAGAAGGATTGAATTGTACGGTAACTATTTACTGAAAGGTTCTTTTATGATTAATGTTGAAATCTATATTATCTGGAAAGTCGATCGCTAAGGGGGCTTACCCTTATTGTAGAATAAATATTATTTATTTAAATGAATTAAATAGTTTAATTTATTTATTTAAATAAGATTAGAATTGTTCTAATTTATTTATTCACAACCGGTTTAATATGGAGAACCTAAAGGGTCACACCGCAAAAGGAAAATATTTATTTAAGAAGCAAATGGCATAATCGTAATAATAAGTTAAGTATATTTAATTTAATCAATGGTGATAGAATAAATTAAATAGCTTAATATTTATTATTTAATATTTTGGAAATATTAAAAATAAATTAATAAGAGGAGTCTTATTATTATTACCATTATTATTATTTAATGTCTAAAAGGATTTAGGAATTAATTAATAAAAGTACTCTCATAAATTCCTAATTGGATTAGGAGTTTAATTAATTAAAAGAGTTTAATTAAAATAAAAACCCTATTCCTAAATATTTGAGGAGGGTTGCCTATATCTATAAATAAGAGGAGTCTTATTGTGGATTGGGGTTAGACACACTTCCAATAGTTAGGAGAGTACTTACAATTTCTATAGAGATAGAAACTAGGGTTTTGCCAGCACCCATCTTCTTGAGAACATATTATTTCCTTGGTGGATCACCTCTACAGGCCAAACACTTGGGTGGCTAACGTTGATCAAAGGAAGGAATCTAACCGGTGAATTCAAGTAGAACGCGAAGGATTTGGAGTTGAATTCGTACCTGAGGAAACACGATTCTACGAGGGTATAATTCTGATTCTCTATCTCTTTCGTATAATTGATAATTGAGTACAAGGAAAGATCATGGTGATAGTTTGTATAAAATTTTAAAATCTGATTTTATCGCGCTTCCGCTATATTTGTGTAATTTGATTGTATGCTCGCGTTATATACAAACCTAACAAGATTTTGGCGTTAACAGACGGTTATGCAATTTTAATTAGAAGGATTGGAAATTTTATAATATTCTTGAGGTTGGTAAAAATACCCACCACTCGGATAAAGTCACAAGTACAAAATTTGTCTCCAAAACCCTAATTATAAAAGGGTATTACAGTTATTATAGTGGAGTACAAAAATCCTAACACAAAGTTGACTCCATAAAGGATTTTGGAAGCACCACGAATCTTGTGCAGACCCTACCAATAGCTATCTCCTTATTGGGATCCATTAAGAGGAACCAAATCCTAAGTTGACTCAATACAAATCCAACTCTAGAAGGAACCTCATTCCTTATTGGACTCTACTAAAGGTATAATTCTCCTATAAATACTTATCTCCGTTCACAAGTAAGGTAGACATTATTTATGCACAAAAGCTCTCATATACAATTTTCTCTCCCCTTTCAGGTACTGACTTGAGCATCGGAGGGTCCGCCTAAGGGCAACACAACTAGGGGATCTTCTTATTGTGAGGTGTTTTATGTTTTGCCGTCGTCGTTTTCCTATACACCATCAACAACAATTATCAAGTATGGTTGAACAGTTTTTGACGGCATCATCAGATTGGCGGCGTCTGTGGGAATGACACACAAGCACCTGTCAAAACCACCACACAAGACCTTCAACAATTTTTAGATACTCCAATCAGAGCCCTCCCGAAAATCAAAGCTACGTCTCTCTTTTATCTCTTTCCGAATTAAATACTACACTTCATCACCATGTTATAAATATCTTATGTGACGGGTAGACATTATATTCCAAGCGTGAGGGAAAAATTGACTTCATATTGCCTGTCATATCCTTGTTGAAAGTTCACATGGATAAAACATTATTAACTTCTCCATTTGTTGCTTATTCACATGTAATATTGTTTATTCTATTGCTTATATTTGTATTAATCTAACATAGATCAGTTACCCATTCAAATCATCGTAAATCGGTAACAAGCATATTACAGCAACTCAACAACCACAATAACAATAAGGCTTTTAATTATGTGTTTCTAGTGACAAGCATGCAAGCAACCTCCATGTCTATCTATACTAATAGCGGTTGAAACTAGGAGTTTAGTCTATTGATTAAACTTGACTTCTCAAGAAGTTCAACGGAATGCCACAATACTTTTAAGCAAATGAGTATCAGACCAATGTATTGTTTCGTGATATTGCTACACAAGCAGAGTCATACCTTCAACCTCGATCTCGCTAGTGCTTCAAAACTGCTCTTCACGAAGAAGGCTTTATCGCTGCAATATCACTGGTTACACCTGTATTCACCATCGTTGGCATTACCTCCATGCCTCAACAGATTCCTTGCCGCCGATTGGTCCCACCACAGTCTGGCAAACAATATTTTTACTCAGTCATGAAGCTCTCAACTCCGGTGTTGCTAAATAGTGCAAATTATTCTCTATCTCATGCTGGACAACCGACATCGATAGCGTAAGGCTTACACTTTCAAAAGTGATGCACAAAGATATTCACCAAAAGGAGGGTAGGGATACCTGTATACCAGAGTAATTAAACTCTTTAACAACTTGGACAGCTCTGGACGTGACCTTTTCTTTAAAAAGATAGAAGAGTATTACTTATACTCTATTTTCAATTTTTATTAGTAAAAGCAAGATGCAGGTAATTCATCTTCTCGGAGTAAGGCACATGCCCATGTTCGATTCCTGAAAGTGAAAAATTCTCCTTTTTAAATCTTCAGCCGCTAGAAAGCTAACGGCTAAAAAAAAAGGGAACAGACGTAACACGTGAAAGTTGCATCACCATCAAATCTCTCCATACGGAACTTTTCTTATCACTACAGTGTGAGGGCCAATGCATCACACCAACATAAGGCTCTTAACATAATAATCGTTATACAGTGGAAACAATCATGGCGGATGTCGCGCTGGTAAAGGTGGTAAACCTTTTCTCTCATTGACATGGAAGACAGGGACGGAACAAATTTAAATCTTGCCCACCCGACAAATTTTCTACATTCGTCACTTATGGAAGATCTTTAGTGCGCTAGATACATAACTTGAATTAATGCCTGATATGGGCTACACCCCAGTGAAGTCCACCAAATCGACATTATTATTACCCCGTTATGTAACAGAAAAAAATTAATACCAAACTTACAACACAAATCCACTTCAATGCTGGGGAACAACAGGCTTGGGACTATCACTCTTGGAGTTGGAGAAGTTATACATGGATTCACTTTGACAGCGTCAATTTTCTTTCACTTTGATCTCCATGGGGGCAGTGAACTCTCCAAGCTTCTATGGCCAATGCCCTCATCGAATATATTCTCTCTAGCCAAGAACGATAATGAGCAGAGACGTGTAGGCACTTGGTCTTCTCAGTTGGTTGCCATTTGTAAGTTCACACGTTGTCAAAAAGATTTTGTAACATATTCAAATTAATAATCCTTTCTGCGACGGAAGAGAAAAAGAATACAACATCCTCCTGCATGAATCACTAGTCAGCATCATCAATCCTTAGCTTTGCCAGCAACGACAATACTTGGAGATGCTGCAATAAGTTTGAGAAGGCTTGGAGAAGGCAAATACAAACATGTGAACCACCATGAAGCAAATCTCTACTGCCATCATTAGACTCGCACACCAAATATCAAACCCAACCCCAGGAAGCTTAATTATTAAAATGATCTCATCGTGGAATTGGGCTAGATCTCACACTGTTGTTCAGCTTCAATGCCACAACCCATGGTTCCATCATTAAGCTTAGCAGCTGTTGTACTTAATGTGTGAGGCAGCATCAACAACAACAAACATAGAAACTGGGTGTGGGCTCCATGTGCGTAAAAAGAAATTCATGCCAAACTAGTCTTACGCGGGAAAAAAAAATCCTTTTGCAGAAAAAGAGAAACATATTTGCCAAAATGCAACACAATGCTCCTAACATGGTTAATCTGATCACTTTCGACGGAAGCTGGGATGTCTCCAAAAAAGCATAAATATGAACGAGGCTTAATACCACAAAGGCCCATTTGCCACATATGCTCAATCACCACGTATGCAAGTGCAAATGCCGCATAAGTCTGGACAAGAGGGAACCTGATAAGTCTTTTAAAGGAACAGTCTCCTTCGCTTAAATACACAATCTCTGTAAGTCGCTAAAAGGCGTAATCTCCAAAGAACCGCCCAATAGGTAGGCAACGAAGTCACCTAAGGGCTGACTTAAGACCTCTATAAAAGGGGCAAAAGACCTCCTTAAGAGGCACCCGGTAACCCTATGGGGCCGGGGAGACTATACATAGATAGCTTATGAAGATTCCATCACATGTCGATCATGTCTCGCAAAAGACCCCTACCCCACGGGGTGCCGTTAGCTAAGGCAACAGGACAAAAACCTCCTTGTGGGTGAGGCACCGCTTCCCTTTTTAAACCAGCGGGGGATGTTTCATCAAGAGCGGATGAGACCAAGACCTCCTCCCCAAGACGGTGATTAGCCTAGAGCAGATGAACCAGCCGATACGGCAGCGTCCACCGCAAGTCCCACCGTCATCAAGAGCCGGATGAGGCAACACCTCATCTCTAAAAAGTTGATGTATAACACCAAAACTCCGTTGCAAAGGGATGAGTCAACAGGACGGATGCGGCAGCACCTCATTCCCAAAAACATGACGACGAACACAAAAATCTCCACCACAAAGATGAAAACACAATTCATCACTTGATGGAACACATGGTTAAAAAACCAAATATCTCCAAGATATTGATGGATACTCCATGAAGCTTCATGAAACTACTTGAAAGCTAAATTTCCAAATGACCTCCATAACAAGGCAAGCTCCAAAAGACCTAATCCTGCGAGGAGGCAATCTCCATAAGCTCTCCATGAGGAGACAATCCCTATTAGCATCGCACGAGGATGCACAATGACAGCTATATATTCTTTAATTCTCCACAACAGTGTGCACATTTATTCTTCATGATTATGCTAATTATTTCTCTAAATATTATATGAAGTAACTTCTGCATATTTACTCTTACTCCTTTACAACTCTGAGTTACAAAGGAGTGGGGGACTAATGATGTGGGTAAAAATATCCACCACTTGGATAAAGTCACAAGTACAAAACATGTCTCCAAACTAATTGTAAAAGGGTATTACAGTCATTATAGTGGACTAGAAAAATCCTAATACAAAGTTGACTCCATAAAGGATTCTGGAAGCACCACGAATCTTGTGCGGACCCTACAAATAGTTATCTCGTTATTGGGATCGATTAAAAGGAACCCAATCCTAAGTTGACTCAATGACAAGAGT
This sequence comes from Aralia elata, assembly GCA_034770075.1. Taxonomy (NCBI): domain Eukaryota; kingdom Viridiplantae; phylum Streptophyta; class Magnoliopsida; order Apiales; family Araliaceae; genus Aralia; species Aralia elata. The sequence continues at coordinate 45,435,649 of CM068388.1, read as the reverse complement.
ACAAATCCAATTCTAGAAGGAACCTCATTCCTTATTGGACTCTACTAAAGGTATAATTCTCCTATAAATACTTATCTCCGTTCACAAGTCAAGGTAGACATTATTTATGCACAAAAGCTCTCATATACAATTTTCTCTCCCCTTTCAGGCACTGACTTGAGCATCGGAGGGTCCGCCTAGGGGCAACACAACTAGGGGATCTTCTTATTGTGAGGTGTTTTATGTTTTGCCGTCGTCGTTTTCCTATACATCATCAACAACAATTATCAGGTGTGGTTGAACAGTTTTTGACCGCATCAATTCTCTTCTTTGGAAAGTAGAAAATGTAATTAGTTCTAAACCGATTTGTTCCAGAAAAAAACAATAAATTAATTAATTAATTAATTAAAATAAAATAAAAACAAACAAACAAACAATCATTTTTATTGAAAAGGACACACCTAGATCTCTATTTTGTTTCCTAGTAATTGGGGAGAAAACCTAATAAGCTTGAAAATCCATTATATCAAACATAAACATGAAATCATTTATTAAAAATCCAAATGGACTCTCAAATAAGAAATGACATAATAAGCTAGTTATTAAACCAATTCCTTAAATTCTATTCATATTAACAAATCATAAACTGGTTTATAAAACCAAAAATGTAATAATAAATAAATAAACAATTTGGAAGTCATTTAGATGGATATCTCAAACGTAAGTGCACTGTATATACCAACAGTTTCAATTAGTCAGACACATCAAAGAAACAAGACTAAGTTATTTGGACCCCTATTGGTAGGAATATTTACAAATATGTCTCCGCTTGTTTTAAAGTAAGATGTTGTAATATTGTGATTTATTAACTCCGATATCTTGTTGGATAGTTGACCCATTATCACTGCCAGGATTGTAGGCCTTAATTAGAGGGTTAACAATTATAAGGATTTGATGTGATTAGCTTAATTACAGGGATATGTTGTAATTAATTTGATTGCAGGATATGGTGTAATTATCTCCATTCTGACACTTGCATAAATTCAGATCGTATAGGCATCATGAAATATATCGATCATTCTCAATCTCTCTTATTTCAACTTGGGATCAAAGCTGCTCTAAACTCTGCTCTAAAACTCTTCTTCACTATTTTTTTCTTTTCTTTCTTCAGTACATCACCACTAAGATACATGCAGTACAGGACATAATTAAACAAAATTGTTGGTTTGATTGTCTCTTCAAAATCAGCGTAACCTTTTTTTCTTTTTCTCGGTGGACCTTTATTAATCCATTGAGATACTTTGCCTTCTTTTCTTATGTGATAGTGGTGTGATCTCCACTAATTAATTTTCTTTTTCTCTACCACTTGCCCATTTGTTGCTAGTAAGCATGTCTTCCGGCGATGACGACTCTATGACTATTGGGAATCCACTAGGGGGTTACTAAGCCTTCAGACTCTCGCTATCCTATTTTCGCTGCCTCATCCATTATGTTTGATGGGAAGAACTATCTGTTATGGTCTCGCTCAATGGAGATGTCAATTAAATCTGGAATTTGTTCCGGTTATTTGACCGGGAGAAAGACCATACCAAAGGAGACTGGTACTGCAGAGGCTCAAAAGTGGGAAATGGAGGATAACTTTGTTATGAGTTTTTTGGTCAACCATATGATTCCTAGTCTTGCTAAAGGCTATATGTTTATGGAGATCGCTGCTGAATTGTGGAAAACAGTGAAGGAAATGTATTTCCAAGATGAGAATGATGCTCTAATTTATGATTTGAAGAAAAGGATTCATGAGCTTAAACAAGAAGGCATGACGATATCTGACTATTATGCAGAGCTTTGCAATATTTGGCAGGAGCTGGATGTTAATGACAATTATTGTGAGGGACTAGATGATGTTGTTACCGAGAAACTCCGAAAATGGGAAGATAAGAACCAAACATATGCATTCCTGATTGGTTTAAATTCTGAATATGACACACTGAAGCAAAATATTTTGTGTAGGACACCTATGCCTACTCTCAAGCAGGCATTTCAAATTATTCAAAATGAGGATAGTAGATGGTCTCTTATGTCACAGAGTATCACACCTGAAAGATCAGCTTTGGCTACAGGCATTCCTATTTCTAATGCTCCTGAGAAAACTTTATTGAAGTGTGACTACTGTGGCAATGAAAAACATACTAGGGTGTTTTGTTGGAAATTAAATGGGAAGCCACAAGGTGGAAAGGCACGCAAGGTAAAGCAACAATCACAAGCTCACGAGGTTGAAATAATTCCTACTGGAGAAAATGCTTCTGGAGAAGAATTGTAGTTTATCAGAGATTTGATGGCTCGAATGGGCCCTTCATCTTCTGCCAACATTGTCGTTACATCTTCCCTTGCCATGTCATCTACTTCACAAGCCTCCACATCTCATCCCTCCTCTTACTTCTCAGGTAAATCTTCTTTTAGTTCCAATTTGTCTTTTCCTTGGATAATTGATTCAGGAGCTACCCAACATATGACTAGAGTCCATAGCCACTATACAAAATATAATCCTTTGTCTGGTAAAGAAAAGGTTAAATTAGTTGACGGCTCTTTTTCATCCATTTATGGGAAGGGAACTATTAATCTTTCTTCTTCATTGTCATTTAAATCAGTTTTGCATGTCCCTAAATTTCCTGTCTGTCTTTTGTCCATAAGTTCCTTGACTAAAGATCTTAATTGCAAAGCTATTTTCTTTCCTACTCATTGTACTTTCCAGGATTTGGAAACGGGCAGGAGATTGGCAGTGGCAGTCTTAGAGAAGGACTATATTAGCTAAATGGACCTCGAACAACAGCATCTATGCAAGTAAATCATGCAGATTCTGGAGATTCTGATCTTAGAAACCTTCATAGATGGCACAGACGTTTGGGACATCCTCCCCTACACATTTTATCTTTAATATTTTCGCATTTATCTATTGATCGTAGACATAATAATTTCTTTTGTGATTCATGTGTATTGGCAAAACAAACCAAAAACACTTATCCTACTTCAATCAGTAAAAGTATTGAACTTTTTTCTATTATTCATTCTGATGTGTGGGGCCCTTCAACTCTTAAATCTATTTATGGATTTAGAAGGTTTGAAACAAAAATCTGATGTGGCTAAATGTTTTAAAAAAATTTATGAAATGATTTGGACTCGATATAATACTAAAATAAAAATTTTACGTTCTGATAATGGCAGAGAATACCTTGGTATTCAAAAAATTTTAAGTGAGCATGGTATCATTCATCAAACCAGCTGTGTTGATACTTTGCTGATTGCTGAACGAAAGAACAGGCATCTTCTCGAAATTGCTCGTTCTCTCCTTTTTTAAATGAATGTCCCTTCTTCATATTGGAGTGAGGCAGTACTAACTGCAGCTTATTTGATTAATCGTATGCCTACTCCTTTACTTTAAAATAAGAGTCCTATTCAAATCCTTACAGGCACATTCTTTTGTTGTTACTCCTCCGATTTTTGGTTGCATATGTTTTGTAAAAAACCATCAGACACATGGTAAATTGGAACCAAGGAGTCTTAAATGTGTTTTTGTAGGATATTCTCCTACTCAAAAGGGCTACAAGTGTTACAATCCTATTACTAGACGTTTCTATGTATCTATGGATGTAATTTTTAATGAGCAAGAATCCTATTTTCAGTGTGATACAAAAACAAATTATGTGCCTGAAAACCCATTTATTCTAATTGATGAATTTCCACAAATGTCTGTACCAATATCTGAGGAGATTTTAGAAAGAGATTCCAGTAACTGTGATGATAAGTTTGCAGAGGCTCCTCCTTCGAAGGATGTTGTTTCTTCTATGGTTCCTTCTTCCGAGCCGATATTCTCTCAAGTATACTCACGCCGAAAGAAAAATGTGGCCAAGGATTCAACATCTGTAAGTCCAAATAATTCTCCTCCTGAGAACTCTATTGCCACTCCTCCATCTCCTAATCTTGAATCAAACAATGAGGATCCTTCATTAGACCTTCCTATTACCCTTCGAAAAGGTAAACGGTCATGTACTCAACATCCTTATCAATCCCTTTCTCCAACCTATCAATGTTTTGTGTCTTCTTTGGATTCTATTTTTATCCCTAAGACATGGCACGAAGCTATTCATAGCGAAAAATGGAGAAATGCAATGTTCGAAGAAAAAAAATCAAACTTGGGAACTTGTAGCTCTTTCTCCACAAAAAAGGCCAGTAGGTTGTAGATGGATTTTTACTGTCAAGCACAATGCAGATGGTACCGTTGAGCGTTACAAAGCTCGATTGGTTGCTCATGGGTTTACACAAACACTTGGCATTGACTACCAAGAGACTTTTGCCTCTGTAGCCAAAATGAATACCGTTAGGGTTCTCATTTCTTGTGCAGTATTTTTTGGTTGGGAATTACAACAATTGGATGTCAAGAATGCTTTTCTTCATGGAGAATTGAATGAGGAGGTCTATATGAATATCCCACCAGGCTTCTCTGATACAACAACTATAGGTAAGGTGTGTAGGCTTCGTCGCTCATTGTATGGATTGAAGCAGTCACCTAGAGCATGGTTTAGGAGATTTACCAAAGCCATGCGTGCTCAAGGTACACTCAGCGTAATGCAGATCAGACTTTATTTGTTCATCATCGTGGCCAGTTATCTACATTCCTTATTGTTTATGTGGATGATATTGTGATCACCGAGAGTGATTCTGCAGAGATTGTCTGTTTGAAACAAGCTTTTGGTCGCAAGTTTGAAGTCAAAGATTTGGGACAACTTCAGTATTTTTTAGGTATTGAGGTGGCCCGCTCATCCCATGGTGTCTTTCTTTCACAAAGAAAGTATACCTTGGATCTTCTCTCTGAAATTGAGATGCATGGATGCAAACCAGTAGACACTCCTCTGGATGCCGATATCAAACTCCAAGCCAAGGAAGGTGAACTTGTTTATCAGCAAAACTATCAACGTTTGGTTGGAAAGCTGATATATGTGTCTCATACTCGTCCAGATATTGGCTTTGCAGTTAGCATTGTTAGCCGATACATGCATGAGCCCTATTCTTCTCATCTAGATGCAGTAACTCGTATTCTTAGGTACCTAAAATCAGCCCCTGGTATGGGTGTTTTATATTCATCTCAGGGACATCTTAGATCCAAGTGCTACACATATGCTGATTGGGCTTGTTCTTGATGATAGACGATCTACCTTCGGATATTGTACCTTTGTCGGAGGGAATCTTGTGTCCTAGAGGAGAAAGAAACAAGAGGTTGTTGCTCATTCAAGTGCAGAGGCAGAATTTAGAGCAATTGCTCTTGGGATTTGTGAGTTGTTGTGGCTTAAATGTCTTATGTGGGATTTGCGTCTACCTGTTTGTCAACCTATGATGTTATATTCAGACAACAAATCTGCCATTTCTATTGCTCATAACCCATTTCAACATGATAGTATTAAGTACGTAGAGATTGATCGTCATTTCATCAAAGAGAAATTAGAGGACTAATTAGTATGCCTTACGTTTCTTCAGCAGATCAGATTGCAGACATCCTTACCAAAGCTATTACTAGAAAGACGTTTGATCATCATTTGTCCAGGTTGGACATGTGTGACATACATGCACCAACTTGAGGGGGGTGTTGTAATATTGTGATTTATTAACTATGATATCTTGCTGGATAGTTGACCCATTATCACTGCCAGGATTGTAGGCCTTAATTAGAGGGTTAACTTAATTATAGGGATTTGATGTGATTAGCTTAATTACAAGGATACATAGTTGTCATGGCGTCGCCTAGGCGCGTCCAGGCGATGGAGAATTAGTAAGGCGTCCGGTCGACTTGAGGTGGAGCTGCTAAGGCGTGCGTCTTGGCAGCTCGGCGTCGCCTGCTCGGCGTCGCCTAGGCGACGCCGTGAGACGCGAAGCTGCCAAGGCTAGGCGACACTGTGAGACGCCGAGCTGCCAAGGCGCACGCCTTAGCAGCTCTGGCCCAACCAAAGTGTTTTACAGTTCTGACCCATTAACCCGTGACCCATCAATTAAAAACCCATGACCCATCGATTAAAAACCAAGGAGAAAGGAGATAAAACCCTAAAACACTTATCAATAATCGCGATTCGCGACTTCTTTGGACTGAAGACTCAATCGCGACTTCTTCAGAGTGGATTGCGACTTCTTCAGAGTGGATTGCGACTTCTTCGAACTATCGCAGCTCTGGCGACTCCATCCAGCCCCATCGCAGCTCAGCCACCATCACAGTCCATCGGAACCCAGCGACTGAGTCAACCCATAGCTGGCGGCGACAGTTCGAGAACCCAGCAACTGAGTCGACCAAGCCTTGACTCTCTCCGACTTTGTTTCTCTGTTTCAAGAGCTATAGCTTTGCTTTGCTTTGCTTCTGCATTGATTTATACAGACTGGTGGGGGCTTAATAATTATACCTGGGAGTCTTTTTAATATATTTGTGGTGGACAGGTGGGGGCTTAATAATTATACTTGGGACTGAGTCAGCCTCCACTAAATTAAGACTTGGGACTATTCTGCTTTGATTTATAGAGACCGGTGGGGGCTTAATAATTAGACCTAGGAGTCCTTTTTATATATTTGTGGTGGACAGGTGGGGACTTGATAATTATACTTGGAACTGAGTCAGCCTCTACTAAATTAAGACTTGGGACTGAGTCAGATGCTTTCAGCCTTCCACTATATTTGTGGTGGACAGGTGGGGGCCTAATAAAATAGGTTGCTTTGCTTTGCTGATTTTATCCTTACCAATACATAAAGCTTAATTAAATATATAGAGAACAGTTAGCCACTTAGGTTAGTACATTTAATTTAGATTAGTACATTTAATGTGTTTTGTGAATTGTGATTATACTTTAAAGTTTAAACAATACAAAATTATGTGAGAGGTGATTCGACTTTTACTAATTTTTAATATCAAGTGTTTTATTTTTGGATTGTTATTGCTAAGTATTTACGTAATTATGTTTTTAATGTTATTCCATAGTGTTATGTTTTGAGTTTTAATGTATATGAAATTTTATTGTCAATATACTTGTTAAGTAAAATAAATAATATATAAATTGCACATTGTAAACGACTTGTCGCTTAGGCGTCCTGGCAGTCGACTACCGCCATGAGTGCCATGGCGCTATAACAACTATGCAAGGATATGCTGTAATTAGTTTGATTGTAGGATATGGTGTAATTATCTCCGTTCTGATACTTGTATAAATTCAGATCGTATAGGAATCATGAAATATATCAATCATTCCCAATCTCTCTCTTATTTCAACATATGTGTCCGCTTATGTTTTGATACTCCCTCCATCACACTTAAATAGATTCTTTCTAATTAATTTACAAGTGATTCAGATACCCAAAAGCAAGCGATTTTTTCCGCATAGCAATGCATCCATTGTTAAAATTTGACCATGCTATCCTTGCTTTCGAAATTGTGTGGACCAAATATCAACGCATTTCCTTTAAGTACAAGCGGAAGGAAAACTGAAGTACATGTCAGATACTCCTTTCTTAAATCATGTGTCCAGTGAAAAAGGTCAACTAAATTGTAGGGAGTAAGAAGAATACAAACCACTTCCCCTTTGAGCCTCCACTTAATAGATTACATGTACTTGAACTTTCATAATGTTGATCTTGTCCTCAAAGTATAACGGTAGATATACCATTGGAAAAAAGAAATGAGGAAACTTGCGTAAATTTGCTAGTTTTGCTAATAGCAAATGCCTATTAGGGAAACGACAATAATCATAAATTTTTATATGCGAAAATGATGTAAATTATACAATACTCTCTTCCTTTTGCAGATCTCTATTTTTCATTTTTGCTCGTGCGGGTGGCTACACTCTTTTCGCTATCTTCCTCGTTTATGTTCCGCAGTACAAGTTTTGAATGAAAATTTCCCTTTTCCCAAATTTTTTTACACACTAACCATTGACTCTCATTTCAGTAAGTCTAACTACTATTGTTTGTGTAGGCCTAGGTAGGCATTAAATCTTATTTTCAATAAGCTCTTACTTTTAACTTTGGTTCCCTTGAGTAGTTATTTAAAGTTTCATATTATTTCAAAATTAACTGTGATTGAAAAAAGAAAAAAAAAAAAAAATATATATATATATATATATAATGAAAGCATAATAAATAATCAACTTAATGTTTATAGTAGCTATTTTTGATGTATGTCCTTTTCCCATAAATTTTAAAGTGATGCAAATAAATGGATCACATGATTCCATATTCTTGAAATTTCAAGTCATGTGATTTATGAAGTTGAATATTCGATGTCAAGTATCCTTGGAAACTCCACTAAGAAAACCAAGGTAAAGATGACCACCTCAATAATTTTGTAGAAAATTAATTTATTCTAGTAAATATTATTAAATCAACCAATGCCCAAAATTATTTTAGTGACTTCATAGTTCAGTCTATATCCTTAAATTATTCATTCACAAACACAGTGTTAACTAGAGCCCGTACAGAATTAGCATTACCAATGAAGATATGTATTAGCAAAATTTTTAGAGTGGAATAGTTAGAACAATGAACACAACAAAACAAGTAGACAAAAATGAACTAATGAAGTACATTTGCTGCTTTAAGATTAAGAAGAAGAGTATGTTGGTGACAATGGTATATGTTTCAAGATCATGGCTTTCTTTTGTTGCAACCATTGATATAAAAAAAAATTCTAAAAAGTATAAGCAAAAGAAAGAGAACTAGATGTTTTGATAGCAAAGAAAATGAAGGATAGACGTGTCAAACAAGCAACAAGGAGCTTTATAGTTTGTGAGATGTAAGCTTCTGGCTTTCTGCATTATGAGCTTCTCAACATTGTTTTAAATTATATAACGTCATTTCAATGGTTGTAGTCATTTAAAAGTTATTAGGACTTAATCTAATGAACAAATCAATAATACTAAATTCTGGGATATAAAATTTCCATCCTCGAATTCCTGCTAAAATTTACATGGCCCAAGAGATTCATACTACATAATTCCAATTTTCCAACAAACTACTTCTCTTTGTTTGATTTCACTAATAGTTTTAATGTTTTATCTGAAGAAAATTTACACTTTCTATTAACTATATAATGCAAATTATGACACTTCCTATGAACATTATCTGCGTCACATGGACTCTTCAGTTGAGGGAAAAGTACCCATGTCAACACGAGTGGGCATGAGTGTGGACATGGGATTTGTATCTGTTTCTTCACTTGTCATCGGACACTTTGAGTCACCAACAATTGTTATTATCTATAAACTTGATGATATTTTGAATTTGAACCCATAAACTTAGTACTTTTTCAACATTTTTGTCACACTTAAATATACCACACTAATTATCTTTTATATTTAAATTAATACTAATTGTTTCATGTTCTTTCACTAAAGCTCATATAATATTAACTTTAAATAGCATGACTTGTCGTATTCACACACATTATCTAAATAATAGATCCTTTTATGCCGAGTACCCGAATCCTATTATTTAAAGAATAGACAAGTCTGACGCCTAGACATTACCACCACTCGATCTTCGTACTCGAGTCCACGTAACATAGAACATTATAATGACTAATGAGTCAAGATGCCTTATATTCAATTGTATTAATTTCAAAAACTTATTTTATTTTTATTCTAATAATAGAAAACTATTTTATGTAAAAAATAATATTATGTGAATTTTAATTCCCTTACATTGCACTGGCCATTGAAGTAAAATTCTCTCTTTCTTATGTGGTGTTCAATTTTTAATTTTATTTCAACTAGAAAGTCTATTTTTCTTTTATGGAGCGTTTTACTTGTTCCTATCATATAAAATAATTTTCATACACACCAATCATTGGCATGGTTGGACTACCATTTGACTTCATATAAATAGAACCCGGGATACATTGGTGCAGGCCTAGGGAGTAAGGTAGCAATTAAGTTATTTGTCAAAGTTGTTACTCCCTCTATTCCGAATATAAGATCATGTTTGACTTTTCAAAGTCAGTATTATATATTTTCAAATTCAAAATTGATGTGATTTATTTTACTTTTGAAAGTAATAAATCTTGTAATTAAATACTTTACGATTTACATTAAGTGTATCGTCTAAAGTTAAAAAAATTCATATCAATTTCGAATCCGAAAATATCTTAAATTGACTTCAAAAGTTAACATTTATCCTATATTTTGGAATGGAGGGAGTATTAGTATGAAACATTGATACGGATATATGATATGGATACGATAGGAAACGCGATACATTATACAGTATTTTCAAAAAAAAATAAAATAGGATATGATATGATATGATATAATGGGAATTCATTAAAAAATTTATCTATTTTTATATTTACATATATGTATATAATAAATAAATTATTACATAATCATAAGCAAGTCCTTAACTTGAATGTTTTACTTCATTCGAAATACTATTGATTATTATGACATAACCAAAAGGACGGAACTAAATATTTGCTATCATTATAGTGTCCTAATAATAAGACTTATTTACTGGCATCAAATCTATCACTACATATCCAAAAGTTAGGAGTCTAATTTATATAAAAAGACTTAAATCATCTCCAAGTCTTAACACACAATGAACGTTGTAAACCAAAAACAAGATGAAGCAAGCTAAACCTATCATTGGACAAGGCATATCATATCATTTGAATCCCTTGGGTATCAGGAAGTACCCCTAGAGTATCTGGAAGTGTCCGAAATTAAAGAGATTAAAAAATAATAAAATAATAAAGTTTAAATATCTAAAAGTATTGGATAAGTATCCGGATGTAACCGCGGAGTATCGGTTTCGTGGATTATACCTTGATCTCTTGAAAGTGTCTGTGTTTGGTAAAGTATTATTTAAGGATCCTTATAGATATAGAAACTATGGTTTTAATTTTAAAGCAATACATAATCAACTTATCCTTTTGCATAACCTCTTTCTTTGTTTCGTACTTTTATTTTTAAAATAATTTACAAGTTCCATGATCTATATAATGCCTATTATAATTCAACTTTTTTGGTCAAGAGCCTTAAGAATTAATGTCTAATATTTTATTTATTTTTATTTCAATAAAAGCAAAATGCTCAATTCAAAGATTGATGTATGACACGGATCATATATCCAGTCTATGCATAAATACAGGATCAACGAAACACGATATTTATCATTCAAACAGATATTAATCATGATTTAAATGGAAAGGTTGAAGTCAAACACCTTGAAGTTCATCGGCGATAGCGCTGATAAAATCTTTAATCTTTGCAGAAGCTTGATCTATTCGCAGTTCCGTACGCCGGAAACTGACGTCATCGACGTTGAGACGACTAAGAGCAGAGGACTTGAGACTTTCCGGCAATGTGAGGCCAAAAAGTGAGGAAGAAGCTATAGATTCTGCCAGTTTGAGGACACGATCGCCGGTGATCGTGCCGTCAGGCTCTTGTAGAGAGTAATCAACAGATCTCAGCTGGGTTCCGTCGAGAACTGTTAAGCCTCCGTCGGCCATTTTTTTGCGATTTGAGAGTTTTAGGAATAGCTGTATAAGAGAGAGGAACTGAATAGTCTGAATTTGAATTGAATTTTCGACAGCGGACCAAAGAAATGTCTTCTTGTCCGAGACTCCGTGTTAAATATTTGTTATAGATATACCTTCAGGTTGGAAATAATTGCGAGACTACCATTTTGGATCGAAAAGTGATATGAACATACTTGCTCCCCTCCGTAATACATTAATCAATCTCTATAAAAGCACGATATCTATTAAGGAAGAACTCAATTTTAATTTTAAAATTTAGTGGATTGATTCTGTTAGTACATGAATCACCTAGACGGTCTTTCAATTATTACTGTCGCCACTTAATTATGGTTGAGATTACAAATCTCGGAAAAAAGTTATGTATTAAAGATCGTTTATGGATTTTAACAAAAATTATTCACAATGTTTCCTAAATTTACTTAATTATTATTAATTCTTATAATAAAGTTCATCAACGCCGTGCTTCGCACGGGTGATATGGATAATGATTTGTTATATTATTAAATACATAAATATAAATTAAATTTTTAAGAATAAATTGTAGTTATTAGAATATTAAATATTTATTTAAATAATAAATATTGAATTATATATTATAAGTTATTTCGATAAATTATTAAGCTAAACAATTGAATGAAGTGCATATTTATTTACTTATGATTACGAGAAAATAATTATTTTAATTGTATTTAAGTTTGTATTGAAAATCTATATTAGTGTTTATATTGACAAAATTTACTTGAAATTCTAATCTCTAATAAGTTTTAATTTGGTTATGACAATTAGTTAGTAATGAATTCACTATAATTTTTCAACTAATTTTACAGTTATTATGTTTTTAAAAAAAATCTCATATATTATCCATACAATTAATCGTCTGATTTGGTATAATTTCAAGCTTTAATAAATTTAGGTAATATAGTGTCTTAATTAATTACATAAAATTTTGATTAAAAAATTTGTATTTAAATTGGTAAAATCAAAAATAAAAGTTATTTTAAAAGTTACTTTTTCTATTAGAGATTGGTTGGATTTTTTTGAATACTTTACAAATTTGGATAGTATATATTTAATTATTATAAATTTGTATAGTAATTATACAGTAGAACTTCTACAAATTAATATTGTTAGGACTGAAATTTTTTATTAATTTAGAGAGTTATTATTTAATTGATAAATTAATAATTTATTAATTTAAAGAGTGTTTTTCTATTCGGTGAACATAAATTTAATTACATTAAAATTATTGCATTTTATTGATGTTTATATCATACTTTTTTTGTTGTAATGTATCATACTTATTAAATTAATGTAATAATAGAATTCATTGTAAGTGATATTAATTATTTTTAATAATTAAATAATGTTCATTGTATCCAGTTTTCAAATTACATTCACATTTTATTTCAAAAAAAAATATCTTTGGAGCCAATAACGCGAAAGGAAACACTCATAGCGTCAACAACTCTTCACAAGGTTTTATTACAATTCAAGAATGCAACACCTGAACTTTTGGACGCAATGAGAAAAATTAAGGATGAAATTCAATTAGATTTGAATTTCAAGACAAAACAAACGAGAATAGAATCATATTTTACAAGATTACCCTAGATATATTTGTAATTTAAAAGAATTATTAATTTATGATTTTGATAGGACCATATATTTATATAAGGGTCTTTTTAAAAATTATTATTTTATTATTTTATCAAAATTATTAATTTATCACATTAGCCCAAGTCGAGACTGGAAAAAAATATTATTTTAGAGAGATTATTAATTTATCGAGTATTAATTTATAGAGGTTCTACTGTACTAATTTGAATAGAAAAGAAAAATATCTTCCTTTTTTCTATTTCTATTAGAGATAGAAATATTTTTAAATTTGGATAGTATTTAATTGATACAAATTTGGACATTACTTATATTAATATGAATAGAAAGCTGAACCAAAACTTTGTGAAATTAAAAATTGGTCAAAACAAACCAAGTTTGTGCTTTTAATTATATAGTTGATGTCAAGATAGTATAAAGAGATCTAAAAGGGGGTTTGTCGATGCCAGGAATTTTTGCAATTTTTTCTAATTTTCGCGTGGTTCTACCCTTTTTAAGATTTCAATTTATTCTTTTTATTTAGAGGGTGAGTTTTAGGAAAAACAACCGACATAAATGCCGACGGGGTTTTGAAAGGTTGATTTTAATGATGGGCCAATTAGACAGAGTCGTCAATTGGTAAAAATTTAAACGGATGTACTAACTGATCCGGATTTTTAGATTTTCGCAATATGGCCCAATATGTGACTCCTTAAAATTGGTCTTAAAACCGAGATTCGTAGAGTTCAGGGGCTTGTTTAAGTAAGGGGAAGGTGTTAGGCACCCCTTGACTTCCGTGAAAACATGGTTACTGCATCTTGGTACCTTCCTAAGTGTGATGTGTGTGTGTGATTTGGAGAAAGTCTCTCTAGCTTTAAGTTGAAATTATGAGAAGTGCGTTATTTTGAAAAGAGCTTAGAACCTCTTTGAGCCTATGCGCAAGGGATTTGATTTAAGAGAAAGGTTCATTTTAGCTTGGATTTTAATGAAAATCTTTTCAGGGTGGCGTTTTGAAAAATATGATTTTCAAACCCTTCGCCAAATAAGAATCAAGATTTCTTTCATTACTTTCAATTTTAACTTAAAGTCGTCTTACTAACCCGATTGATTTGAGTTCAATTTTAAAATATCTTTGTTGCTTTTTCTTGAAAATCCTTTTTTGGTGATAAAAAGAAAAATCAAATATCGAAATGGAGTTGGGGCTACCCGTGGGTATGTAAGCCATCTCAATAACCCCGAACACCCGCAATCATAATTTTTCACTATCACGGGGCCTTAAATTCGGTTTTTATGGGATGGAACCTCGATACTGTTTAAGGCCCAAATTTACATTTACAATAATCGGATAATGACTTTACAATCGAAATAATGTCCATCGTGAGAATTATATCAAAATCCATTTCAAGGATTCCGACTCCAATATTCCTAGGCTCACATTGATAGATAATACATTCGAAATAAAATAACTGAAAGGAGATCTAGGAAATGACATAATCAAGATTTAAATCGAGAAATATATCCCAAACTGGCTATCAGGTGATTCAATTATTAGAATCCCTTGATGGCAGGTAGGTAGGACCCCCTCATCACTAGATATGAATTTAGGATTGCACGGGGTAAACCATAGTAAAAACAATTAACTCTCAATAAACAAATCGAAATAAGAGAGTCAATCTCAAAATAAACACAATAAATTACAAAGGGACATCATCGAGTGGCTAGGGAGAAATTGCATTCGAGGGAAATCCCCTCTAGCCACCCTAGTCCAAAGATCAAGCTTTAATGGACTATAAAGATCTCAAAGATTGAATTTTTACAATATAAATTGATTCAAATTACAAGACGGATACAATATGTATTAGATCTAAGCCAAATCTATGCTATAAGCATAAAAAGATTGAAACTTTCACCTTGGGGTGAGAGAAAAATGCCTCCTTAAGCTTTGAATTGAGAGATTCTACAACAATATAACTATGAATATGATGAGATTTAATAGATCTAGATTGATTCCAGTCTTTCTCTCTCTAAGAATGCTCTAAATTCTCTCTTTTTCGCAAAATTTGCTTTTTTCTTCAAATCTGTTGAAAATTGCCTTATATAGGCTCCGGGCTGGCTGCAGATGTCCCTGCGGCTGACCTAGGTAGGGCCCACCTGCCTCAATTTTCGTGTCGTGCAGTCAGTTTTTCGTCTTGTTTGCTGAAACGTTCGTAACTTTCTTTCAATTGGGGAAAAATTGGGAGACGTGCCATACTATTTCGAAAAGCTCTTTCCGAGAGCTACGCAATGACATAAAGTTTGGCCAATTTCGGGTCCGAGAAGATAAAGCAAAATGTAAAAATAGATCTCCCCATAGATGCCGACTGATCAACCATCATGCTTCACGTAGTTTGTCACTTGCTAGTCGTCATGATAACTTTATGTATTCCTTCTGAACCTTGTAATTCTTTGTTTGAAATCCTCGTAGACAGGGTGAAATGACACTTTTGCCCTCCTGTCAAGGTTAGATAACAGAATGCCAAATTTCGGGTGCCTACAGATGCCCCTCTTTATCATGTTTATGTAATGTAGTGAAATGAACATGACAAAGTATAGACACCCAAAGCATGACAAGATATAAAGATGGTGAATGTTAAGATGTTCGATGATGCAAGATCTTTTAATACAAGACGTAAGAATGAAGTAACCATACGAGTCTATTCTCGGGTTGCTCCGCTGGGGATAAATGTTGCTTCTATGGCCAACACCAGGTATCGTCTCTGATGCCGTTGTTGGGTCTCGTCCTCAACGGGTACATCACCGGGTATCGTCTCCGATGCCTTCGCTGGATATCGTCTCCAATGGACATATCATCGGGTATTGTCTCCGATGCCTTTGTTGGATCTCGTCTCCAATGGATATATCACCGACTATCGTCTTTGATGCCTTTGCTGGGTCTTATCTGTGACACCCCCAAATTCAGGTACCAATACCTCGAATCTGGTGCTCATGATAAAGTACATTCATACACCTCTAAACAACGTAAATCAACTAATGTGGAATAAATAAACATATGTTGTTCATTACAAAAGGTTTACTACCGTCCCAAGGTCTATAACCTTAAATAGAATATATCGCTGAATACATTAATAATACTAAACTACTCCACGATTATATAACAGAATAGTACAAATAACTAGTCCTTAAGCTTTCCTTTGCCTTTGTCCGCTTTGGAACTCTCTGGCTTAACTGCAAATGGTTCATGATATAGCAAGGGTGAGCAAATGGTTCATGATATAGCAAGGGTGAGCAAATGGTTCATGATATATCACCGACTATCGTCTTTGATGCCTTTGCTGGGTCTTATCTGTGACACCCCCAAATTCAGGTACCAATACCTCGAATCTGGTGCTCATGATAAAGTACATTCATACACCTCTAAACAACGTAAATCAACTAATGTGGAATAAATAAACATATGTTGTTCATTACAAAAGGTTTACTACGGTCCCAAGGTCTATAACCTTAAATAGAATACATCGCTGAATACATTAATAATACTAAACTACTCCACGATTATATAACAGAATAGTACAAATAACTAGTCCTTAAGCTTTCCTTTGCCTTTGTCCGCTTTGGAACTCTCTGACTTAACTGCAAATGGTTCATGATATAGCAAGGGTGAGCAACTACTTTGCCCAACAAGTTTAAAATGAATGAGAAGATATATCATGAATGAATGAGAATAATAATCGCATAATTCGACAATTTAAGAACATTAAAGAAATAGTTGACAATATAATCAAAGTTCAAATGAAGAAATGAATATTGATTATTTACTGCTGAGTGGTCTAATAGACCATGAATATTTTGGCCAAAGGATCAGTCATTCAACTAACCATTTTAAACGCCTGGCCCGTTAGTAGTACTTGAGGGGATCAACCTCTAGTACCCTATGTATATGCATAACATTTAACTCTGATTGTATCGAATAACCGACACATTAAAATTTCCTAATAATGGTTGTTCTCTTAGTCCAAGAATCCATACCAACAATCAGTTTGGATAGCTTTTAAAGTAATAACCTGTACATGTCTAGCCGAAACAAATAACGTAGACTATTTCCTTAAACAGTTCATGAATGAAGAACTTAAACGTTTCACAGTCCAACAATAGATAACGAATTCAAATGCACAAGGTGCGAATATCAATAATTATCTTTGATGTGGAGTAATTTACAATAATTAATCCACTAACATAACTTGAAAGTAATAGCTCAATTTGAGTCGTGAAACTTGCAACAATATATAACATTTGTATAAAATAGGAAACTTGCTCAAATGTAAGGGTTGAGTAAGTTTAAGAAACCTGCATTCATTATATAGAAAGAATAAAGTTAGGGAACTTGCCCAACACAAGGGTTAGACAAGCATTAGGAAACTTGCCTGAAGCGCTGCAACAATATTACAACACACGCTCCTTAATATCCTACACAATTAGGTACATATTCACATAACAATTACTTACATACTGGATACCAAATATTTATTTATACAACTCTATAATGTCCCATTCAAATAAGAAATAAAATATTAAACAAGGTTATGCCCACTAGTTATGGCATTACGGCGTTACGACGTTTGTATGTCTGTACGCCAAACTTGCCTATTCGAACGCCCAAGCAACACGTAATTGTGTACACCTAGCACGCATATCCAATTTATCTAATACTCATTGGTTAATGCTAAGTATCATTATAATATAGAACATTCATGTTTTAGGACTTAGAACATTGTCTTTTATTGTCGGAAGCATTACACGTTGCACACGCGCATGCCCGACGCCCTCCGTTTGCACAACAATCCTAAAAATAGTCAATTTCATAATTTATACAGGTGGTAACTTTCAATTCTAATTAATGGAAGTTTTAGGTCTATCTCTAAGCTTTCCGGATCATCTTGAATCGCCCTAATCCGAGTTTGCATGGGAAAGTTATGGTCATTTTACTAAGAGGTGTTCATGCTAAAAATTTTGAATTCAGGCAGTCGGCGAGGCCTCCATGAGAATCACAGAGGCTGTGCCACAAGGGCAGCAAGGCCTCCGTGAAATCACAGAGGCTGCGCCAGTGACCAGCGAGCTCAGCAAGGCCTCCGTGAAATCCCGGAGGCTGCGCCGGTGCCCAGAATTTGCAGACTTGCCTCCTTCGTGCAATCCGACCTTTCTTCACTCCAACCTTCATAACTTCTCCTATACACGTTCAAATTGGTCTGTTCCGGACTCTATGGACTCCTAAGACATAGAGCTATAACATATCAATTCATGCTATATTTTCGTGTTCTTGGTGTTCTTCACAAAAATCATTACCAAATCTTTGTTTTTACATCTTTTTACTCCATTCCAACTGCGTTAAACTCATAACCAATGGAAGTACAACATCATAACAACAAAAAAATTAAACAAACACGAAATCATAGCTACAAAGTCCTCTAAATCGTCCAACAGTCTATGTTCATGTCCAAAGTCCATTGTTCTTCATGTTCTTCATCCTTTAAGCATAGGTACAGATTATTCTCGTGTTTTTGGTTCCACTTTGATGTTATTAATGGCTTACATAACCTCTTAACAACATTTACAAACATCCAACACAAACAAAAACAACAAGAATTGCCAGAAAATCGAATTACAAGCTCAAGAGCTCAAAAAACACAAAAACTTGAAAACCTTAACAAGAAATCGAATGGAATGGATTTGATTGATTGTTACCTCTGTAAATCCTTCCTAGATGATTAAAAAGATTGGCTAGGGCTTGCTTGAGCTCTTGTTCTTTGCTTTGGCTTCCTTTTCTTCTTCACCCGTGCACCACCTCTCTCTCCCTCTCTAGAACTTCTTCTTCTTTCTTCTTTGTGTTCTGCAAATTGTTTCCTTCCTCTCCTAGCAAATGGATTGAGCTTGATTCAAGAGAAGGAAACGGATTGAATAGCTTGAAAAGATGAAGTGTACATAAGTCTTTTTGTTCCTTCTTCTCTTCTCCCTTGTAGCTCTTCTTCTCCACCCGCTCCTTGAATCTTCAGCACTCTCTCTCACTCTCACTCAAATTTTCATTCGGGAAATATGATTTTGCAAAATTGGGCATGAGTTTAGGAAAGAAGTATATGTAGAAGATTGTTAGATGACCTTTGATCTTCCCCCAACTCTTCATATTCTTCATCAGATGATTTGGTAAGAAGAAGATGAAAGGATTTGGAAGTTTAAGGAGTTTTTGAGTTTATTTTTCCTTTTCTTTTCATTCCATCCGTTGGTTTTCTTCTTTCTTTGCTTGTTTGCTAATTTGTTCCACCAATCAAAATCATATCAACTGTCTCATGGGGCTTACCTTTGTTGATTATTCCCATTTAATACCCATTTATCCATTTAATGGCCCATTTTACCATTTTTACATTCGAAATTCAACTTTTTCGTGAAGACAGTCGATTCCTACTAAAATCGCCATTCTCATTGTCATGTGAATATCCGTTTCGTCAAATTCATCTCTGAAATTCGTGTTTGACTTTTTACCGAAAAAGTCAATCGGTTGACTTTTGACCAAAAAGTCAGCCCCGACATAAAATGTGTTTAGGATCTATTCTAACTAATTTGGACGTTCTGGATTTAAATCCGCAGTCCGTTTCTCCAAATTCTAATCCAAACTCAAATTTGAGTTTTAACCACTTAATTTGAAGCGTTAGCTTCTTTAGTAAGTTCAAACAATTAAACTAGTTTAAACCAACTATAAATATACATCTCATCATATAAAAATAAATATATGTATACATATAATACATATATATATATATATATTTATTTAATCACATAAAAATATTGCTCATAAAATTTATTTAAATAATATGCATCAATATTTCTAAGCTCGAATTACAAGGCTATCCAGAATTTACGGTCTTTACATCCTCCCCCTTATAAGAATTTTGTCCCCAGAATTACAACCTAGGTACGGAAAACTTAACACGGGTTCACTCAAAAAGATGCGAATAATTCTTCCTCGTCTTCTCTTCCAGTTCCCATGTAGCTTCTTCAGTCGTGTGGTTCCTCCAAAGGACTTTGACCGAATGGATGACCTTATTTTTTAACGTCTGCTCCTTCCTATCCAATATTTAGATAGGAATCTCTTCATATGACAAGTCTCACTCAACTTGAATCAGTTCATAGGATATCACATGCTTGTAGTCGGGTTTATATGGCCGTAACACAGAAACGTGAAACACATTGTGAATTTGCTCAAGGTCAGGAGGTAGAGCTACCTCGTACGCCACTTCACCTACCCTCTTTAAAACTTCAAATGATCCTACGAATCTGGGACTCAATTTCCCCTTCTTTCCAAATTTGATCTTCCCTTTCCAGGGATATACCTTTAAAAATACAAAGCTGCCAATTCATAGTCTTGTTTCTGACGATGTAAATCGGCGTATTTCTTTTGTCGGTCTTGAGCCGCTACCAATCGAGCTCTTATCACCTTGACTACATCCACAGTCTGCTGTACCAATTCAGGTCCCAACAGTCTCCGTTCACCGACTTCGTCCCAACACAAAGGTGTTCGACACTTCCTTCCGTATAATGCTTCGTATGACGGCATGCCAATACTTGCATGATAACTGTTATTATAGGCAAACTCCACCAATGGTAGGTGATCATCCCAGCTGCGTTTAAAATCCATCACACATGCTCTGAACATGTCTTCAAGCGTCTGAATCGTTCGTTCGCTTTGCCCATCCGTTTGAGGATGATACGCCGTACTCAACCTCAACTGGGTTCCCAACCTTTCTTGTAAGCTCTTACAGAAATTTGATGTGAAACGTGGGTCTATGTCAGACACAATAGATACCAGCACCCCATGTCGCGACACAATTTCTTTCACATATAACTTTGCTAGCTGCTCCAGATTGTACCTTATCTTGATTAGTAGAAAATGTGCAGATTTAGTTAAACGATCCATGATCACCTAGATTGCGTCGTAGCCCTTCTGAGTTGGTGGAAGCCCCGTCACGAAATCCATCGTGATATGCTCCCACTTCCACTTTGGAATCTCCAGCGGTTGTAGCAGCCCACCTGGTTTCTGATGTTCTACTTTTACCCTCTGACATGTCAAACACCGTCCAACACACTCCGCGACCTCCCTCTTCATGTTTGGCCACCAGAAGTACTGACGTAAATCCTGATACATTTTGGTATTATCAGGGTGTATCAAATACCTTGTAGAATGAGCTTCTTGCAAAATCTCTTCTCTCAACTCCGGAACCATCGGTATCCAGATTCTCCCTTCAAACCTTAGCAATCTCGTGCTATCAATTTTATACTTCAACTCCTCTCCTTTCGATAGTCGCTCCTTTATGGCAACACATTTATCATCTTTTCCTTGAGCCTCCTTTATCTTGTCTAATAAAGTCGGACTTGCATCCACTGCCAACAGTTTTTCGTCTGCATTTACCGGATACTTGACTTCCAACTCTAGTCTTTCCATATCCTTTATCAGTTCTCCTTGAGTTGTCAGTATCATCAACTTATCTCTGCCCTTCCGACTTAGAGCATCAGCTACTACATTCGCCTTACCGGGATGGTATAGAATCTCACAATCATAGTCCTTGATCAACTCCAGCCATCGCCTCTGCCTCATGTTTAGTTCCTTCTGAGTGAAGATATACTTTAGACTCTTGTGGTCTGTGTATATCTCATACTTCTCTCCATATAGATAGTGTCTCCAAATCTTCAGAGCAAACACCACTACCGCTAGTTCCAGGTCATGAGTCGGATACCCCTTCTCATAGTCCTTCAGCTGCCGTGACGCGTACACAATGACCTTCCTATGCTGCTGCATCAATACGCACCCAAGGCCTTTGTGTGATGCATCACTGTACACCACAAATCCCCCTGTATTATCTGGTAGTGCTAACACATGTGCTTCACTAAGTTTCTGTTGTCAGATTTCACAATCAACAATTACGTGCAAGTATACACGATCAACAAGTAATAAAGTGATAAGATAGAGTGTCGAACCCACAGAGAATCTCTGTTCAATAATTTCTAACTACTATTCCTATATCAATTCAATTTTATTTAAACAATCACAATTTGTATAACGATTAAAACTAATTAAATTAAAACTAGAATAAAAACTAACACAAAGGTTGAAATTCAGATATTTAAAGGCTTAAGACTACAATATCCCCAATTATACAATACAAACTAATTATCCAATTTATCCAATTATTAACTTCAATAGAGTTGTTAACAGGAATTCAAAGTTATTCATAAGCCCTTTCCCAAGTGATCAAATAAAATTATCTAACCCAATTAATTCTGCGATATTCCTATGCAAAACTAAAGAATTAAATTCATTAAACACCAATTCCCAATAGTTACATGCAACGAAGAGATATCCCTATTCACTTCACAACCCCAATTATTCATCCCATGCAAATAATAAAGAATACATGCTATCACATTCAAATCTAACCCTAGATTTCATCTCCTGAATTCATCTAAAGTATTCCGCTAATTTATGATCAGTCAATTACTCAATAAACACAAAATATGATAGACAACTCAAGATGAAATAATAATTGGACTCAAATAGGTAATTAATCCATACTCATAAAGGTTCAATTGTAGCCTTAATTGCAAATTTAGTTCATACTGAAAATAGAAATCATGAATCCCAAATAAGTCATCACAATTAAATTACAAATTTAAGATAGAGGATAAGAAAAACTCAGTAGACGTTCTTCAATCTTCAAGTCTCTAATCTGAATTCCTTGTGATGCTTTCTCAGTCTCCAATCTCCCAATTCAGCTCTGTATCTCAATCCTTGCGTATGTATGTAACTATGAATGTACCATGTATATGTGTATCTATGTATGTTCCCCCCATATTTCCATCTCTCCCTATCTCTTTTATAGTTTCTGAATCAAATCAATAGAAAGAATCCAATTCCAAATCAATTTCCCAAAAGAACTGAACTCCAATATTTTTTTCTCTCCGCGCATTCTCGCCCCGACGAGAAATTTAAGCCTAAGAAGCGGCACCCCGGCGAGAAAACTTCTGCTGCCCGAATCAGCCTCGACGTCTGTTGGAAAAATGACCATAACTTCTTCATCCGAACTCGGATTAATGCGATTCAAGAGGCTACGGAAAGATAATAAGTAGCTCTACAACTTCCATAACTGGAGCTCATCGAGATACTGATCAGAGAAAGGTACAAAATGGCCAGGAAACAGCTGCTATGTAAAATTTATGCCAAATCTGATGGTAAAATGATCAGAACTCTCTCATACGAACTTCAAATTGGATGGTTTAAGATGTTCCCGAAAGCTGAGATCAAGATATACAACTTTCGTTCTTTGAGTTTTGAGAGAATCGGATTGGATCATGGGTGAAATTAAATCGCAAGCAGCTGTTATGTCAATTAGAAGCTCAAAAATGGCAAAAACTTATGATTATAATATTCACACACTAATAGAAGCAGCTGCCCTTAACTGGGGAATGTTTAGGATAAATGAAGACCTAAAACTTAAAAGACAAGACACCCAAGCGTTGACGTACAAATGGCTTTGCTTTATTTCCTACAAAATCAATGCATAAACAAGTAAAATGACACTAAAAATACTCAAAGATAGTAAAGAAATAAGCCTAAGATATATCTAATTCACAGGTATAAACCCACTCATCAGTTTCCTCTTCAACTCCAAGAAACTCTCTTCGCACTTATCCGTCCATACAAACTTCATAATCTTCCTTGTCAAATTTGTCAACGGTGTTGCTATCTTTGAAAAGTTCTGAATAAACCTCCGATAGTAACCTGCTAATCCCAAGAAACTTCGGACTTCCGTTGGCGTCTTTGGCTGTTCCTAGTTTATTACTGCTTCTACCTTCGCAAGATCTACTGATACACCATCCTTATCAATTACGTGCCCCAAAAACTGCACCCTTTGTAGCCAAAATTCATACTTAAAAAACTTTGCATATAGCTTCTCTCTTCTCAGCGTTTCTAGGGCTATCATCAAATGTTCGACGTGTTCCTCCTCCGTCTTCAAGTAGACTAGGATGTCATCTATGAAAACGACAACAAATTTATCTAGGTATTGCTTGAACACTCTGTTCATCATGTCCATAAATGTTGCTGGCGCGTTTGTCAGCCCAAACGACATCACCAAAAACTCAAAGTGTCCATATCGAGTTCTGAATGCTGTCTTTGGAATATCCTCATGTCTCACCTTTAGTTGGTGATATCCTGTCCTCAAGTCAATCTTTGAAAAGTATTTTGCTCCCTTCAATTGATTGAACAAATCATCAATCTTGGGCAACGGGTACTTGTTCTTAATTGTGACTTTGTTCAACTCCCGATAGTCAATGCAAAGCATAAGAGATCCGTCTTTCTTCTTTACAAATAATACTGGCGCTCCCCATGGAGATACACTCGGACGAATATACCCCTTATTTAGCAACTCTTGCAGTTGAACCATCAATTCTTTCATCTCCACTGGTGCCATCCTGTATGGTGCCTTCGATATCGATGCAGTTCCTGGTACCAAATCGATTACAAACTCGAGCTCTCTATCCGGTGGTAAACCCGGTAACTCATCTGAAAAAACATCTGGAAATTTTCTTACGACAGGTATCTAACCCAGCTCATCCCCTACTCTTCGGGTATCAATCACATGAGCCAGATAACTGATAAGTAGGTTTCATACCTACTTATTGGGTACTAATCGGTTTCATTTGTTGCTTATCTAATAGTTACTTAGCACGTTTTCATGCATTTTTCCCTTTTCTTTGGTTTGGACTCGCTATCGTCATTGTATGGCTTTTGCATGATTGTTTTGGTTAGATTTGACTCGGTTTTATTGCATTGGTTGTTCGGAGACTTATGGGTTATTTGTTGCGTGCACAGGACACGAGAATCGAGAAATCAAAAATTCAGCAGTGCAGCAGCAGACTGGCAACCGGCGCAGCTGCGCCCCTTTTACAAAGGGCGCCGGCGCAGCTGCGCCCCTCCTGTCCCTGCCGTGCCTCTCCTGCGCAGCTGCGCCCCTATTGCAAAGGAGGGTGGCGCAGCTGCGCCTGTCGCCAGCCAGCCATGCAGCACGTTCCATCCAGCGAAGCAGCATTTGCCAGAATTCATGCATTGCCAGATTTTGAGGGATCAGTGGGTTTAGCTTTTATTAGTGGGAATAAAAATAAGTCAAAAGATGACAATTTATGCATGTATTATTAGCCAATTGAGAATTCAATTGAGGGGGCTCTACTCCTACACGAAAAAGAGATATAATTGCTGGACTCTAGCTTCAAACTTGGGAATCATCAGCTGAGCATAATTTGCACTTGGGAACTGAAGAATGGAGCTATATGGATGCTAAATTGGAGATTGGGAGCAAGAAATCATCATTCTACACAACTTGGAAATTCACCAGAAATTGCAGAACGGAAACAGGGAGCTTAAATATTTTATTTGTTTGATTAATTTTCCTGTTTCTGTGACTATGATGATGAACCAATTGTGCATGATGAATTCTATTATTGTTATTATGAACTAAAATTCAATTCTTGGGATTATAATGGATCTTTTGCCTGATTAAGAATTGAAGTGCTTCCTTATTTTATTAGTTGGTTTATTAAATGAATGTCTAGCATAATCTTTAATCCATGTTTTAATTGCTTGATCACCAATTACTGTGATAATTTATATGGAATTGAGAAAGGAAGTATAAATTAAGATCTCGTTATGCTAGCATATGTTCATAATTATCACATTCCTCGTGAAATTATGTTTCGTGCTTAGGATAGAGATATACCGAAGCACCATGTGTGGTCGTTTGAAAACTTGTTCTTAAACCCGTTTGATTGTAATTCACATAGAAATATAGTGCGTTAGTCATCTAGGGTGTTCACAGTCATTCTATCATTTGTGGATTTAGTGTGATATGGGTATGGTGCATCGAGAGATGGCCATATTTTACTTTCGTGTTTTCGACCAACATTCCATAATAACCAACTAGCAACAATAGGAAGCATGGAAATTTAAAATCGGCATTAAGTGAAATTATAATCCCAAGCCTATAAAATCTGTAATTTGTATCGCTAAATTTGTTTTTAAGTATTTCATTAGTAATTATTAGACTATTTCATCACTAAAACCGCTTGTTTAAAGAGACCAAACTAATTACAAAATCGGTGTTTGTAGTCATAAATGCAATTCATTTCCTCGTGGGATCGATACTTTACTTACTTTATATTACTTGTGGATCACGTGCACTTGCGTGTATGAGTTTTATTTGTTATACATACAAATATCGCCAACAAGTTTTTGGCGCCGTTGCCGGGGAACTGCAATTGCGTTTATAACTTTCATCATCAATTTAAATTGGATTGGTTTTAGTTAAACAAATCTATTCTTATCCTAATTCTATTTTATTTTCTTCTAAATTGTGATAGGTACTCTTGAGTAGTGTATGCATACTCGATCGAAGAATCCTGATCTATTGCCTTTTGTGGATAACATTGAGAAAAGGGTTCAACAATCAAGGAAGTGTGCTAAAAATACTCTGGAGGATCTAGAACAACCTCAACCAATGGCGGGGGAAGCACAAAAAGCCTTAAGGGATTATGCCACGCCAAGAATCAATGAGTTGCAATCAAGTATCTCAAGGCCTGCCATCACAGCCAATTCCTTTGAAATCAAACCGGGGACAATCCATATGATCCAAAATTCTGTCCAATTTGGAGGAATGGTGGTTGATGACCCAAATGAGCATTTGATAAATTTTTTGGAGATTTGTGATACTTTCAAATTCAGCGGGATTTCGGAAGATGCAGTGAGACTGCGATTATTCCCATTCACATTGAGGGATAAAGCAAAGAGTTGGCTACACTCACTACCACCTGGATCTATTACTACTTGGCAAGATTTGGCCCAGAAATTCTTAGCAAAATTCTTCCCACCGGCCAAAACTGCCAAGTTGCGAAATGACATCTCTTCTTATGAGCAACATCATGGAGAATCCTTGTACGAGACATGGGAGCGATACAAGGAACTATTGAGAAAGTGTCCACATCACGGTTTGCCCCAATGGATGCAACTTAACACATTTTACAATGGGTTGAATATTCAGACACGGGCAGGCATTGATGCGGCTGCAGGTGGAGCATTCATGGGTAAAAACTATGACGATGCTTATGAACTTTTGGAGACTATGGCTGCAAACAACTATCAATGGCCATCCTCCAGATCTAGCCAACCAAAAGTAGCGGGGATAATAGAGGTTGACACAGCCACTTCACTTCAAGCCCAAATCTCAGCTATAGTCAAAAAGCTTGACAACATATGTGAAGGAAAAGGGCAGCAAATCTCCATGATCTGTGAGCTTTGTGCAGGATCACACCCTTCTGAACAATGTGCCATCAATGCGGAATCAGTGCAATTTGTGAGCAACTACCAGAGGCCAACAAACCAATACCAGAACAACTACACTCCGGGGAATAGGAATCACCCCAACTTCTCTTGGAGCAACCGACAAGACCAACAGCAAGCTCCAAAACCTAGCCATCCTCCGGGGTTTTCTGTTCAGCAACAAATCTTGGCTACTGATAAAAGGGTTGCCGAACTAAGTGAGAGTTTGGAGAAATGCATGGCCAAAACTGATAGGTTGGAGCAAGGCCAAGCATTAAGCTTCAAGAATTTGGAAAATCAAATGAGTCAAATATTCAGTTTGTTATCTAGCAGACCTCAGGGTGCTCTTCCTAGCGACACGGAGATTAATCCAAGAAGAAATGGGAAAGAGCAATGTCAGGTTGTCACCACCAGAAGTGGGAAAAAGACACTGCCAGATAGCGCAACTGCGCCACTGTCACACGAGCAGACAGCGCAGCTGCGCCCAAATCCAGCACCAGAACCAAACGGCGCAGCTACGCCAATTTTGCAAAGGGAGACGGCGCAGCTGCGCCCCTCCCCAGAAACTGCCACTGCTGAAATTTTTGAGGAAGAGGATAGACCTGAGAGATCTGAGCCCACACCAGCAAAAAGCACTGAGAAAATTCAACCTCCTTCCGCCAGGTACTACCCACCAGTTCCATACCCTCAAAGGCAGCAAAAGCAGAAAATGGACAAGCAATTTTCTAAGTTTCTTGAGATTTTCAAAAAGCTTCAAATCAATATACCATTTGCAGAAGCTTTAGAACAAATGCCAAGCTATGCCAAGTTCATGAAGAGTATTCTGTCAAGAAAGAAGAAACTGCAAGATTTTGAAATTGTAGCTTTAACAGAGGAATGCAGTGCGGTATTACAAAGGAAGCTACCTCCAAAATTAAAAGATCCGGGCAGTTTCACCATTCCTTGCACTATTGGAGACTTATCATTCAAAAAATGTTTGTGTGATCTTGGTGCAAGCATTAATCTCATGCCATTGTCCGTTTTTACTCAGTTGGGATTACCAGCTCCCAAGCCAACAAATGTTTCTCTTCAGCTAGCTGATCGTTCTGTCACGTATCCAAGAGGTATTGTGGAAGATGTCCTTGTTAAGGTCGATAAGTTCATTTTCCCAGCTGATTTCATCATCCTAGATTTTGAGGAGGACAAGGACATCCCCATTATACTTGGGAGACCATTTCTAGCCACCGGAAGAACTCTCATTGATGTGCAAAAAGGAGAATTGACAATGAGAGTTCAAAACCAAGAAGTTACTTTTAATGTCTTCAAGGCTATGAAATTTCCAACTGAAGAGGAAGAATGTTTCCGAGTTGACATTATTTGAAGAGGCAGTAACTGAGGAATTCATTAAGGCCACAAAAAGGGACTTGCTTGAGATGACACTAACAGGAGACATCGACTTGGACGAGCCCGAGAACTGTGAGTATGTTCATTTCCTAGATGCAGTACCCAGGATGACAAAGTTCAAGGTACTTATTGAGCCCTTGAAAAGCTCAAATGATGCCTCATCTCATTTAAAACCATCTAGAGAGGCACCTCCTAGGCTTGATCTAAAGCCCTTACCTAGTCACCTCAGGTATGCATATCTAGGCACTTCGGACACTTTACCTGTCATTATTTCCTCTGCACTAACATCTTTGCAGGAAGGCAAGCTGATAAGAATCCTCAGAGAATTTCAAGGGGCTATTGGATGGACCATTGCAGACATAAAAGGAATCAGCCCCGCATTTTGCATGCACAAAATCCTGATGGAAGATGACAGCAAGCCTACCATAGAGCATCAAAGAAGGCTAAATCCCATCATGAAGGAGGTGGTTAAAGCAGAAATTCTGAAATGGCTAGACGCCGGGATCATCTATCCCATTTCTGACAGCCCATGGGTAAGCCCAGTGCAGTGTGTACCCAAGAAGGGAGGAATAACTGTGGTAAAAAATGAGAATAACGAGCTAATACCAACCCGAACAGTCACGGGGTGGAGAGTTTGCATGGATTATCGAAAGCTCAACAAAGCCACACGGAAAGATCACTTCCCACTCCCATTCATTGATCAAATGCTAGACCGACTTGCAGGGCATGAGTATTATTGTTTGCTTGATGGATATTCTAGTTATAATCAGATTGCAATTGCTCCAGAGGATCAAGAGAAGACCACTTTTACTTGCCCGTATGGAACTTTTGCTTTCAGGCGAATGTCTTTCGGTCTATGTAATGCTCCTGCCACATTCCAGCGGTGTATGATGGCAATATTTTCTGACATGGTGGAAAACAACATGGAGGTCTTCATGGATGATTTCTCAGTGTTCGGAAATTCCTTTGACAGCTGTCTGGAGAATTTAGTCATGGTGTTGAAGAGATGCGTGGAAACAAATCTTGTGCTTAATTGGGAGAAATGTCATTTCATGGTTCATGAAGGAATAATTTTGGGTCACAAAGTCTCAGCCAAGGGTTTGGAGGTGGATAAAGCAAAGTTAGAAACTATCGAGAAATTGCCTCCACCAACATCTGTAAAGGGAGTTCGAAGTTTTTTGGGCCATTCGGGTTTCTATCGGAGATTTATCAAAGACTTCTCTAAAATCACGAAACCCCTGTGCAATCTGTTGGAGAAAGATGTCCCATTTCTATTCGATGATAATTGCTTAGCGGCCTTTGAGTTGTTGAAACAGAAATTGACAACCGCACCTGTGATAGTAGCACCGGATTGGTCTCTTCCATTCGAGCTTATGTGTGACGCTAGTGATTACGCTGTAGGCGTGGTATTGGGACAGCGCAGAGACAAGGTTTTACATGCAGTCTACTATGCCAGTAAAACACTTTCAGAGGCCCAAATGAACTACACCACCACCGAGAAGGAACTACTCGCGGTTATTTATGCATTTGACAAGTTCCGATCCTATCTCGTTGGTACAAAGGTAGTGGTGTACACTGATCATGCAGCCATTCGGTATTTAATCTCAAAGAAAGATGCCAAGCCAAGATTAATCAGATGGATCCTCTTGCTCCAAGAATTTGATTTGGAAATCAAGGACAAGAAAGGGACGGAAAATCTGGTAGCCGATCATCTTTCCAGATTGGACAATCCGGATTTAGAGAGCAAAGAGAAGATTGAGATAAACGATTGTTTCCCTGATGAGCAGCTATTTGCAGTCACATCTGAAATCCCATGGTTCGCTGATATTGTCAACTATCTTGTGAGTCATGTGCTACCACCAGATCTAAATTCTCAGCAGAGGAAGAAATTTTTTTGCATGATACAAAGAGATACATGTGGGATGAGCCTTACTTGTTTCAAACAATGTGCAGATCTTGTGATCCGAAGATGCATCCCCGATGTCGAGAGTACCAGTAATATTGCATGCATGTCATTCTTCTCTGTATGGTGGCCATTATGGAACGCAGAGAACAGCAGCAAAGGTACTCCAGGCCGGATTTTATTGGCCCACCTTGTTCAAAGACGCCCATACAGTTCATAAAGAGTTGTGACCGACTGCCAACGGGTGTGGGCAACATCTCCAACCGAAATGAAATGCCACTTAATGTGATCTTGGAGGTGGAAATCTTTGACGTTTGGGGCATAGATTTTATGGGACCATTTCCATCATCCTGCGGCAATCTCTACATCTTGCTGGCAGTTGACTATGTGTCCAAATGGGTGGAAGCGTCGGCCTTACCAACCAATGATGCTAAGGTAGTTCTCAGGTTCCTACAGAGGAGCATTTTCACTAGATTTGGCACTCCTCGGGCTATCATTAGTGATGAGGGCAGCCATTTTTTGCAACAAACAGATCACAGCCCTCCTGGCCAAGTATGGAGTGAGACACAGAATTGCCACGGCCTACCATCCACAGACAAACGGTCAGGCCCGAAGTATCCAACCGAGAGGTAAAAAGAATTCTGGAAAAAATTGTTAATCCGTCCAGAAAAGATTGGTCTCTAAAACTAGATGAGGCCTTGTGGGCTTATAGAACTGCATATAAGACACCTCTCGGCATGTCTCCGTACCACATGGTTTATGGCAAGGCCTGTCATCTACCGGTCGAATTGGAGCACAAAGCCTACTGGGCCATTAAAAAGTTGAATTTCGATCCATCTGCAGCAGGTGAAAGGAGACTTCTACAGCTTAATGAACTCGACGAGTTCCGATTGCAAGCCTATGAGAATTCTAAACTCTACAAAGAGAAGGTAAAGAGATGGCACGACCGAAAAATCATCGAGAGATGGCCATATTTTACTTTCGTGTTTTCGACCAACATTCCATAATAACCAACTAGCAACAATAGGAAGCATGGAAATTTAAATCGGCATTAAGTGAAATTATAATCCCAAGCCTATAAAATCTGTAATTTGTATTGCTAAATTTGTTTTAAGTATTTCATTAGTAATTATTAAACTATTTCATCACTAAAACCGCTTGTTTAAAGAGACCAAACTAATTACAAAATCGGTGTTTGTAGTCATAAATGCAATTCATTTCCTCGTGGGATCGATACTTTACTTACTTTATATTACTTGTGGATCACGTGCACTTGCGTGTATGAGTTTTATTTGTTATACATACAAATATCGCCAACAAGTTTTTGGCGCCGTTGCCGGGGATAAATGCTTGGTTAGCCTAGTTTTGTGGCCTTTGATATTTGAGTAAGTACACCCTAGGGGATGTCTCTGCACCTAGCGCCCTAAGACCAATTGGTTTGGGAGTCGTTGGTTGAAAGCTCGCTACATGGGTATCATTGAATAGCCTAGGGGAACTAGGCATTGCACAACCAAGCGTCACTGTTCGAATAAACTCTAAGTCGGTACTCAACTTGGACATAGCGTGGTTTTATCTATATCTACCCCTTTTATTATGAAAATTTGAGTATATAAATTTCCCCTAAGAAACATATTATGAGAATCATTTGGGTTGCTACAAGTTTGATGATCACTACACACACACACTTTATCGTTCACTACAGATTAGAGTTGCATGACTTTCATGGTACACGGACCAAGTTTTGAGGTGGCGCTAAATTTTTTTTTTGAGGCAAAATCTTTTGGATTGTTTACTGATTGATGAGGGTCATGGTGCATTCTTATAGCATTACATTGCACTCATATTTGCATTCATTTCGTTATATTTGCTTGAGGACAAGCAACAATTCAAGTTTGGGGGTATTTGATAAGTAGGTTTCATACCTACTTATTGGGTACTAATCGGTTTCATTTGTTGCTTATCTAATAGTTACTTAGCACGTTTTCATGCATTTTCCCCTTTTCTTTGGTTTGGACTCGCTATCGTCATTGTATGGCTTTTGCATGATTGTTTTGGTTAGATTTGACTCGGTTTTATTGCATTGGTTGTTCGGAGACTTATGGGTTATTTGTTGCGTGCACAGGACACGAGAATCGAGAAATCAAAAATTCAGCAGTGCAGCAGCAGACTGGCAACCGGCGCAGCTGCGCCCCTTTTACAAAGGGCGCCGGCGCAGCTGCGCCCCTCCTGTCCCTGCCGTGCCTCTCCTGCGCAGCTGCGCCCCTATTGCAAAGGAGGGTGGCGCAGCTGCGCCTGTCGCCAGCCAGCCATGCAGCACGTTCCATCCAGCGAAGCAGCATTTGCCAGAATTCATGCATTGCCAGATTTTGAGGGATCAGTGGGTTTAGCTTTTATTAGTGGCAATAAAAATAAGTCAAAAGATGACAATTTATGCATGTATTATTAGCCAATTGAGAATTCAATTGAGGGGGCTCTACTCCTACACGAAAAAGAGATATAATTGCTGGACTCTAGCTTCAAACTTGGGAATCATCAGCTGAGCATAATTTGCACTTGGGAACTGAAGAATGGAGCTATATGGATGCTAAATTGGAGATTGGGAGCAAGAAATCATCATTCTACACAACTTGGAAATTCACCAGAAATTGCAGAACGGAAACAGGGAGCTTAAATATTTTATTTGTTTGATTAATTTTCCTGTTTCTGTGACTATGATGATGAACCAATTGTGCATGATGAATTCTATTATTGTTATTATGAACTAAATTCAATTCTTGGGATTATAATGGATCTTTTGCCTGATTAAGAATTGAAGTGCTTCCTTATTTTATTAGTTGGTTATTAAATGAATGTCTAGCATAATCTTTAATCCATGTTTAATTGCTTGATCACCAATTACTGTGATAATTTATATGGAATTGAGAAAGGAAGTATAAATTAAGATCTCGTTATGCTAGCATATGTTCATAATTATCACATTCCTCGTGAAATTATGTTTCGTGCTTAGGATAGAGATATACCGAAGCACCATGTGTGGTCGTTTGAAAACTTGTTCTTAAACCCGTTTGATTGTAATTCACATAGAAATATAGTGCGTTAGTCATCTAGGGTGTTCACAGTCATTCTATCATTTGTGGATTTAGTGTGATATGGGTATAGGTGCATCGAGAGATGGCCATATTTTACTTTCGTGTTTTCGACCAACATTCCATAATAACCAACCTAGCAACAATAGGAAGCATGGAAATTTAAAATCGAGCATTAAGTGAAATTATAATCCCAAGCCTATAAAATCTGTAATTTGTATCGCTAAATTTGTTTTAAGTATTTCATTAGTAATTATTAAACTATTTCATCACTAAAACCGCTTGTTTAAAGAGACCAAACTAATTACAAAATCGGTGTTTGTAGTCATAAATGCAATTCATTTCCTCGTGGGATCGATACTTTACTTACTTTATATTACTTGTGGATCACGTGCACTTGCGTGTATGAGTTTTATTTGTTATACATACAAATATCGCCAACAATAACCTATGCAACCTTTCTTTAACAATTTCTTCGCTTGCATCATCATCAGACAACAAGATTGTCTTGGCGATTTACTACCGTAGAATACGACCTTCGACTTATTCGGAGTCTTCAGGTGTATACATTTCTTCTGATAGTCAATCACAACCCTGTGACTAGACAACCAATCCATCCCAAGAATTACATCAAATTCTCCTAGTCGTATCGGAATTAAATCTACGCTCAGTTTATACCCGTTTATCTCAGCACAACAATTTCTATGAATGAATTCGACAGGAATAACTTCTTTATTAGCTACTTCCACATTCATAGGATTCTCTAATTTCTCACGAGGCAAATTTAACCGTTTAGCAAATTCATCCGACACAAACGAACAGGTAGCACCCAAATCAAATAATACATATGCACTGATATATTATTGATCGAAATAATACTTGACTCTACGTCCTTTGACTCCACTGCATCCTGCACTGTCATGTTGAGTGCTGTTGGTTTGGCTAGCTGGCCCTCCAATGGTTAGCCTCCTGTTGTTATTCCTGTTGCCACTTGTTGCATCCCCCTTCCTTTTCGGGCAATCCTTGATTTGATGGTCTGATGCTCCATATGAGAAGCATCCCGCTTTCTTTCCCTTTGGGCACTGAGGAGCAAAGTGCCCCTGTTGCCCACAGTTGAAACAAACTCCTTTTCCTTTCATGCACTCTCCAGAGTGATTCTTTCCATAATTATTGCACTTATTACCCTTCTTAACCTCTCCTCCGGACTTGTTGCCACCAGAAGATTGGCTATCACTCCATTTCCTTTTATTTGGGTTACTTCCCCCGCTGCTTCCTCCCTTGCTTCCTTCGCGATGCTTCTTTTTGTCTTGATTGAACTTTGCTAGAGCCTCGTTGCCTCCTGCGATGATGATGGCCCTTTCCAACAGCGTAGAAAATGTGTCAATCCTAGAACTACTTGCCAACCCTAAATGTACACACCCACGACTTCAGGCCTAATTCAAATCTCCTTGTCTTTTTGGCTTCAGTGTCTACTTGGTGAGGTGCAAATTTGGCTAACTTATTAAATTTAGCCGCATACTCTGTGACTAACATGTTCCCTTACTTGAGCTCCAGAAACTTCACCTCCATGTTCTGCCTGCTAGCATACTCTCTCCGGGAAGTACTTCTCGAAGAATAGCTCCTTGAAATGTTCCCATGGTATCACACCATCTCCAGCACACGTCCCTTTGTTGGCCTTCCACCAATAGTTAGCTTCACCTTTCATCATAAAGGTGGCGAATCCTGTCTTCTATTCTTCGACCACCCTTGGAACCTCGAACACTTTTTCTATTTCTTCGATCCAGATTTGGGCTTCAATTGGGTCTAGTGTTCCCTTGAACTCGGGAGGTCCTACTAGCTTAAAATCATTGAAACTAGCCAAATGCTGCGCAGGTTGCCGCTCTGGCTGTTCTCCAACAGGTGGGGGTCTATTTCGCATGGCTTCTGCCAGCAACTCAGCAAATGCTCTCATTGGGTCTGGATGACCCTGAGTGTTATTAACCGATTCCTCAACCCTTTGGTTTCGTGGCTGTCTTCTTGGAGGCATGATCTGATAAAAGAAAACCGTCGGCTTTTACTACTAGATTTATACCATATGCAAAAAGTCATTTAAGTCAACAATTAAAAGTAAACGCATCTATCAAACACATTTGATTTAACTAAAACAACTGCATTTATAACCATATGTCACTGTTCTAATACAACCTGACTCAACATGTGACATACTTTTATAAACGCTAAATGACATAGCCTGCCAACCATTAACTATCCCCTAACAAACAAAAGTGGGTAATAATAACCTTTCACCCCTCTACCAGAAACAAAATTCGGGGTTCAACTACTATCCCATGCATGCTACAAGCATAGGGATTTACAACACAAGTATGCCCCTATTAATCAAGGAAATAAGGGTAAATTCTTAAGTTTTTTTTATTGAGTTCTTCATGGTTTAACTGAGAATTTATTTTATTTCTCTATAAATGGGTTTTGATGGACTATTTGTTGAGAAGTTGTTTATGTATGCTGGTTAACATGTATAATTCATTATATGTTGTTCATAATAAGTTTTAATTGAATTAATATATAAAAGCATGCTTTAAAAAAAATTGGTTTTTAAGTGAAAGTTCATGAGTATGGCTTATATGTATAAAAAATGGTGTTTAATTCGTATGTTAATCTGTAAGTTGATAGTTGTTTATGTTAATACGTTAAGAAACGAAAAGAATGCAAGTTGAATGAATTAAATCGGTTGTAAAACGAATTTGGCGTGAGTGAGTTCGTAAAACATGTCAAAATATGAAAATGGAGCATGAACCTTGATTTTGAGTCTTTAAATTAGTTGTTTATGTGGTTTGTGTTGTTAGAATCAATCTATACATGTTGAGTTTTATTTTGGCTAAGTTTGTAACATCTGGGTATGTCTAATTTGCTGTTTGGGTGGAAAAATTGGGAGTTTTTGGGTCGCTCTGTATTCTTCACGAAACTGCAGCAACTGATTCTGCAGTCGAGCACTCCCGCGCTCGTTCCAAGAGTAAAAGTGGCACGGCCGTGCCGGTATCAGATCAGAACCTGTAATGATCTGTTAAATGTATAATTCAAAGGATGTAAATTTAACCCATCCTAATGAATTTAGTGAAGTCGTAAACATGTAATAAGGCATAATATCACGTTATAACTACAAAGATGATGTTATAAGTTTTGAATTAGAAGTTTATGAAAGTCTTTAACTTGATGTTCATGAAGCTTAGTAAGATCGTTTAAATGCTAAGATTTATGTTATATGCTAGTGAGGGTTTCAGATTCATGGTACGTGGTTAGTATGGTCAACTAAAGCTAAGGATTATAAGTTTAACTTAGATGAAAAATGTAAACCAATGAAGTTAGTTGTATATAACTAATTAGTATTGTGATCCTAATGATTTATGTAGGATAATTGAAGAGCGTGAATTGTATGTTTGTAGCTAATGCGCAAGGCAAGTTTCTAAACTCTATTTTTTTTTCATTGAACAAGTTCCCTAACCTTGGCTAATATTATTCAAGCAAGGTTTTTTTTAATACATTCAAACGCTCATCATGTTGATTGAGTTTTCTAGACTTTCAAATGTGTTACTCCAATATATTCGTTTGAAATCCTCGTATTCTATTATTGTTGAAGTCCCACTTTACAAAGATTGTATTGTTACTGTAATCAGACTGTTATATAGCTAGTGACCCCTTTTGATTCGACTAGTCCATAGTTGATGATCGTTCTAAAATCTAGAATTTCTGTTGAAGCTATTCCAAACCAAACTTCATTTGGTACGGACTCTAATGGTAAAGCTGAGATGAACAACCCTAATATATACTATACTCTCGCATGTTATCATAACTAGGTCTTAACCTATAATCCGTTCGTCAAGTTCATATAGGTTCCCACGGTAATTACGGGCCAAGCAATTAATCTAGAAGCAAAGGTTATGACAATCAATTCACAAATGCATAACTAAAATCAATAGAGAGAGAATTCAATTCAAATTAAGTGTTGGGTTCCATTGCAATCTTAGAATAGAAGGTTAGTTCATGATAGCTACAATAAACATCATTTTCAATTGATACATTGTCAAATTCGAATTACAAAGGAGATGGAAAACTAGAAATGAAACCACTTTTGAAGCTATTCAGCTGGTGTTCCTTTGGCTGCTGTAGATTTCTAGCTCTCCTCCTTGGCTTTGCAATTCTTCTTGACTGAGTTCCTTGGCTTTTGGTTTGATTCAGCTTGATTTGCAGCCTTGAGCTCTGTTGGTTGATGTATTTTGTAGCCTCCCTCTCTCTAGATCTCTGATATGTAGCTTGGAAGAGATTATATATAGTCTTCATGAAGAAACCCTAGCAAAAATCGGACAAAATGGAGCTCAGATCGCACTATGGGCTGTGTCAGATCGCACTCAGCACGGCGGCGTGCGCCCGCACGCCCAGGCGTGCGCGCCCGCGCCCAAGCGCCTGCATGCCGCCCATGGCGCTGCCGAGGCTGCCGAGCCATGCGCGCAGCGCCCCGCGCGCCCCAGGCGTGCGCACCGCACGCTGGCGCCTGCATGCCGCTACCGCTGCGCTGCCGAGGCCTGCCGAGCCATGCGCGCGCGCCCCCGCGCGCCCCCCGGCGTGCGCCCGCACGCCGGCGCCTGCCGAGTATCAGCGCCCAGCGCCAACGCCGCGCGCCACGCCGCCCGACGCCGTGCACGCGATCCAACGCCGTGCACGCCCAACTTCCATATGTCATCAAATTAAGCCCCAAGCGTCGCCATACATTAATTTTCATCGTCACAACTTCCGGGCACGGAAATCCAAGCACGGACTTGCCCAAGTGGCTTGGCCAATGCCGCACGCCGTGCACGCCCAACTACCAAATATTGTCAAATTAAGCACCGGGCGTCGCCAATCACCACAATCCATCATATTACCATTCGGGCACATACGTCCAGGCACGGACAATGAGTCAATCCCAACAACGATCCGAGCGGTCTTTATTTCAATTCCTACAAACATAATAAAAATGCATCAAAGCAACATAAAACATGTAAAAGTAACTAAAAACTAATTTATGTAAAAATAAGATAAAAATACATAAAAACTATATAAACTACCTAAAGACTTGCAAATTATCAAGGCGAAAAGTACCCAAATTGTGTGTATAAAACACACTCATCAAATACCCCCAAACTTAAATCTTTGCTTGTCCTCAAGTAAACAGAGATTTACTAATTTATATAAAAACAACTGAATTTAGAGGAAAGTGACTCCAAGAATTGGCCTCAAAGGAAAAAGATCAAAAAGGGGCCCAAGCAGACTAGAAAGTTACAATTTAACAAGAGTTCTAAGCATATGGCTACTCAAGATCCCAGTAGTGTGTGTGTGTGAGTGCATGATATCTGTTTATGTCAGTTAGGAAAGAGCTAACGCATGAACTCAACTTCCGAGGGATTATACTATAAATCTACAAACTCATCGTTACCTAGAGAAAATCAAACAAGACGACCACATAAGAAAGGGGGGGTTCCAAGTACATTGATGCAGTAATGAGTAATCACATTGGTGAGTGCGTTTTACGCTCCATCTCACCTTACTA
Source organism: Aralia elata (assembly GCA_034770075.1). Lineage (NCBI taxonomy): Eukaryota > Viridiplantae > Streptophyta > Magnoliopsida > Apiales > Araliaceae > Aralia > Aralia elata. Next base: position 45,396,157 of record CM068388.1, on the reverse strand, counting down.
ATCGCATGACCGTGCAATGTCTAATCACATTAGGCTATTCAGAGCTACCCATGTAACGAGCGTTTGATCAATGACTCCCAAACCAGATGGCTTTAGGGCATTAGGTGTAAAACACCCCAAAGGGTCTATTAACTCGAGTAGCAAAGGCCACGTAATTAAACTTGGTCAGTTTTTTTTTTTTCGAATTAATAACTTCCCCCAAACTTATATGAAAGACTAAAATGACAAAACAGGTTGCAGACATGAGTTCAGTACATTTCAAGTATAATCGCCCAAACATAAAAGTAAATGAGATTTCTCAATACTAACTAACTAACAGGCATGCTGAAAACGTGAGGAGTTAACGTAACCAAGAGTAGGGGAGTTAGCCATAATGTTAAGAAGTAACTAAGTCTGCTCGAGCCTTACTTTAGAAAGAAACACCTTAACCAGCAGAATATCATTGGCCATTCTTGAAACACACACAACTTGGACACAATAACATGACTAACTTAAACCAACACACACAACTTGGACACAATAACAAGACACAATTAAACTAACACACACCCCCAAACTTAAAGTAAACATAGTCCTCGATGTTTAAAATAGATAGAATTTAAATAGAGAACATCACCGGGGAAATCAAGCAGCGTCATCGTCATTATTGCCAAATGCGTGACTCCCCCCACTTGCATCATCATCCGAGTCAAAGCCATACTCCGGGAACATAGGTGTCATGGGAAATTGGACTGCATTGGGGCCGGTATTGGCCCCGCTATTGTTGATCACCTGTGTAGCCGCGTTACAAAAATCGGTAGTGTAAATGCATAAGGAATTGACTTGCTGAATGGAGTGATCAAGGCGGCAGGACATGCGCCTATGCTCACGCTCCCTCTCCTGCTCGTCCCACAGTCTCGCCTGCTCGTTCTGTTGCATTTCGGCCCTCATCGCCTGATTTTCACGACGAAGCTCCCGCATCTCAGCAATAAGTAGGTCCATAGAAGAGTTAGATGCCTCGGTGTGCTCCGTGGTTGGTGGTGGAGTTCTGACACTCGCCTCGGGCTCGTGAGGCTGAACTAACGGTAAGAACCCAGCTCCATGTGGCTCCGGTGCCGCCTGCTTCCAGACCTTGTAGAGGCCAATAGCTAGACTGTCAATGGGTGTGAGTGGTTGTTGAAGTAACTCGTGGGCATGCACCTTAACTTTGGCCCTCTTGCACAACCCGCAGATTAGGGATGGGTGTGGCAACCCGCCTGAAGACTTCCCATTAACAAACTGAAGAATTGAGTTCCGAATCAACCGACCCACACTAATGCTCCGCCCAGTTACCAAACAAAACAGGATAAGAGCCCGCATTGGAATTACTTAAGTTGCGTGTGTGGTCGGCCATAGCTTTGCATTGATGAAGTATAACCATGCTTTCCCATATTTGCTTAAGTCGCCTTGGCGAAAATGCACCGGCTCTCCCCTTGTCGTAGCCCAACGAGCACCGGGTTTGCATAATGTTGTAATCACTGCATCCCAGTCGGGCTTGTCGGCCCCATATTTAGTAAGGTCATCCTCACCATGGCTTTTAGGTAGGTTATAGTATTCTTCAATGCTCCTTTTTCCAAATGAAACTTTCTTGCCCCTAACCGTTACCACATAATTTTCAGCTTCTAATGTATTAGCGTAGAATTCCCTGACAAGAGGAATACACGCAGGCTCGGGCTGAGCGGCAAAAGTTTCCCATCCTCTTTCCCTAATTATTTCTGCCAACCCCCAATTATTGTTGTGTCAGGAAGAATACCCCGTTCCGGAATCAAAGATTTTGTGACCATGGTGGTGTGGTAACGTTCGAAGGCTTCCGCACTGACAAACCTTTTCTTATCATATGCCCTGGATGAGGAAGGTTCACCCCTTTGTCGTTTGGTGGCCATCAGGATCAGAGTTGCAAGCAAAACACTCAAAGTAGCCAAGAATTCCCTCACAGACAATTTGTCGAACAGTTGGCGTGCACTCCAAAAAATCACAAGTGTAAGTGCAATGGGGACTAGGCCGAACCCTCCACAAAGCCTTGCAATGGGAGCTAGCTATGTACCTGCTAATCAAAATCACCAAAACACAGCACCCAAGCAAGAAAAATTGGAAATTTATAGCCCTTATTACCTTATCTTGGAGAACTTGTGAAAACCCAAAGAAATTCTTCAAAAACCTTCAAATTGTTGTTCAAATCCAAGATAGAAGGTGAAAATGATGATGGGATACCGCAATTGGGTGCCAATATGATGCAATTGGTCACAAAATTAAGTTTGGGTAAGTTGTAAGCAAGTTGGCTATGAAGTGGGATGAGAGAGATATAAAAATGGAATGACAAAAAATGAGCCAAAGTGGTGATTTAAGGAACCAAGCCAGCTGCCCAGGTGCGGCCGCACGGCCTGCTGTGCACCCGCGCGCGCCTGGTGCCGCCCAGCGCGCCCGCATGCGCCCGCCTGCTGCGCCCCGCCTGCTGCGCCCCGCCTGCTGCCGAGCGTTGCGCCTGGTGCGCGCGCGCGCGCGGCGCCTGGTGCGCCCGCACGCTGGCGCCTGCCTGGTGCTGCTGGCGTGCTGCTGCTGGCGTGCCATCGGCGTTTCGCTGACACGCATCGCTCAATTGCCAAAATTGGATACAAATACCTACATGTAGCAACAAAATTAACAACATTAGAAACAATTAACACTAAAAATCATCCTTTTGAATTTTTTTTTTTTTTTAAAATAATTTGACTTAAGCATTAAAATGAAACATTGGGTTGCCTCCTAATTAGCGCTTGAGTTAAAGTCCTCAGCCTGACTATACCCCCTTCATATCAGATCAACGAGATTAATTGAGGTCTTTTGGCGCTCGATGTCGCCACCCCAATAGTGCTTAAATCTTTGCCCGTTCACCTTGAACAATTGGTTTGTCTTCTCATCCCGCAGTTCAATCGCACCATGCGGGAAAACATGGTTGATATAGAATGGCCCTGACCATCGTGATTTGAGTTTACCGGGAAATAGCTTCAACCGAGAATTGTAAAGTAGGTCGGGTTGTCCAACCTCAAACTTCTGATCGATTATCTTCTTGTCGTGCCACCTCTTGACTTTCTCCTTATAGAGCTTTGCATTCTCATAGGACTAGAGACGGAACTCATCCATCTCATTGAGTTGTAAGAGGCGTTTCTCTCCCGCGGCATTCAAATCAAAGTTTAGCTTCCGGATGGCCCAATAAGCACTGTGTTCAAGTTCCACCGGTAGATGACATGCTTTCCCATACACAAGCTGATAAGGTGACATCCCGATAGGAGTTTTGTATGCCGTCCTATACGACCATAAGGCGTCATCAAGCTTCAGTGACCAGTCCTTTCTATCCGGGTTGACAACCTTCTCCAAAATCCTTTTCACCTCTCTATTGGATACCTCCACCTGACCACTTGTTTGAGGATGATAGGCCGTGGCAATTTTGTGAGTTACCCCATATTTAGCAAGAAGGGCATTAAAGTTCTTGTTACAAAAGTGCGACCCTTCATCGCTAATTATTGCACGCGGAGTTCCGAATCTTGTGAATACATTTTTTCGAAGGAACTTTAGCACAACTTTGGCATCATTGGTGGGTGTCGCAGCTGCTTCAACCCATTTTGACACGTAATCTACAGCCACAATGATATACAAATTGTTGAACGAAGAGGGAAACGGGCCCATAAAGTCGATACCCCAGATGTCAAATATCTCAACCTCTAAGATTGTGGTTAGTGGCATCTCATGACGCCTGGAAATGTTCTCTACTCTTTGACATCGATCGCATTTCAGCACAAACACATGGGCGTCCTTGAACAGCGTTGGCCAATAAAAACCAGATTGAAGCACCTTCGCCGCTGTTCTTTCTCCGCCATAGTGTCCACCAAAAGCTGAGGCATGACAATGTTGCAAAATACTTTCCATCTCAGATTGAGGTACGCACTTCCGGATCAGTTGGTCAGCACATTGCTTAAACAGAAAAGGTTCGTCCCAGAAATAATGCTTCACATCGTGCAAGAATTTCCTTTTTTGTTGATAGCTCAGCTCGGGTGGTAGGACATGGCTCACCACATAGTTGACATAGTCAGCATACCATGGCACCTCATGTGTGATGGCGAAAAGCTGTTCATCCCGAAAAAAAAATTCATTAATCATGACATCATCTCCCGCCTCATGGTCTGCATTTTTCTAGCCTAGACAAATGATCCGCCACTTGATTTCCTCCCGGTTCCCTTCTTATCTCTAATCTCAAGATCGAACTCTTGAAGCAATAAAACCCATCGAATCAAGCGTGGCTTTGCGTCCTTCTTTGCTATTAAGTACTTAATGGCAGAATGGTCCGTGTACACAATGACCTTGGTGCCAATGAGATAGGCACGAAATTTGTCAAAGGCATACACGATAGCAAGCAATTCCTTCTCCGTTGTTGTGTAATTAAGTTGAGCTCCAGTTAGTGTCTTGCTAGCATAATAAATCACATGAAAGACCTTGTCCTTGCGATGGCCCAATACAGCACCAATTGCAAAGTCGCTAGCGTCGCACATCAATTCAAACGGAATATTCCAATCCGGGGCCACGATAATAGGTGCACTTACAAGCTTCTTCCTTAGTAACTCAAAAGCCTCTTAACATGCATGATCGAAGACAAAAGGAGTGTCTTTCTCAAGGAGACTACACAACGATTTTGCAATTTTTGAGAAATCCTTGATAAACCGCCTATAAAATCCAGGATGTCCAAGGAAACTACGGATTCCCTTGACGTTGGTTGGTGGAGGAAGCTTCTCAATGGTCTCGATCTTGGCCTTATCAACCTCCAGCCCCTTTGAAGATACTCTATGCCCCAAAATAATCCCTTCTTGCACCATGAAGTGGCATTTCTCCCAATTAAGCACCAAATTTGTCTCAACACATCGTTTCAGCACTTTCACAAGGTTTTCTAGGCATAAGTCGAATGAATCTCCAAAAACCGAGAAATCGTCCATGAAGACCTCCAATCCTTGCTCAACCATATCAGAGAATATAGCCATCATACATCTTTGGAAGGTGGCGGGTGCGTTGCATAACCCAAACGACATTCTTCTGAAAGCAAATGTCCCATATGGGCAAGTGAACGTCGTTTTCTCTTGATCTTCGGGGGCAATGGCAATTTGGTTGTAGCCTGAATATCCATCCAAGAGACAATAGAATTCATGTCCCGCCAACCTGTCTAGCATTTGATCAATGAATGGGAACGGGAAATGATCCTTGCACGTAGTCTTGTTCAACCTTCTGTAGTCCATGCAAACTCTCCATCCGGTGACAGTTCTAGTTGGGATCAACTCGTTGTTTTCATTAGACACCACTGTCATGCCCCCCTTCTTTGGAACACATTGCACTGGACTGACCCATGGACTGTCTGAAATGGGATAGATGATGTCGGCATCGAGCAATTTGATAATTTCCTTCTTGACCACCTCCTTCATGACGGGGTTCAATCTACGCTGATGCTCAACCATAGGTCTGGCCTCATCTTCCAATATGATCTTGTGCATGCAAAAAGCGGGACTAATTCCCTTAATGTCGGCAATGGACCAACCTAGAGCTGTTTTGTACTCCCGTAGCACTCTTAGCAATTTGTTTTCCTGCACATCATCAAGTGAAGCAGACACAATAACAGGCAAAGTACTAGCATTACCCAAATAAGCATACCTCAAGTGGATTGGCAATGGTTTGAGCTCCAAAGTAGGTGGCTCCTCCCATGAGGATTTTGCAATGGTACTAGAGCTGCTTGGTCTATCTAACGGTTCAAATAGTTGCTTAAACTTGATAAAACGTGGGGGAACATTCAGCACATTTACCATCTCGTTAGGAAACAGAGGTTCACTCTCAAGTGATTCTCCTAGCAATTCTTCAAAAGGGTCAACTTCATATGTTGCTATGAATACCTCTTCCACCGCCTCGTCAATCAAGTCTATCCTGAAACATTCATCCTGCACATTAGGAAATTTTATTGCTTTAAAAACGTTAAAAGTTACCTCCTGGTCTTGGACACACATGGTTAGCTCTCCTTTTTACACATCAATCAAAGTTCTGCCTGTGGCTAAGAATGGTCGCCCAAGGATGATAGGTATCTCCCTGTCTTCTTCAAAATCAAGGATAATGAATTCTGCTGGAAAAATAAACTTGTCCTCCTTGACAAGCACATCTTCTACTATGCCTCTTGGGTATGTGAGAGACCTATCCACAAGTTGCAATGTAACATTTGTAGGTTTTGCCTCACTTAATCCCAGCTGTTGATAAATTGAGAGTGGCATTAGATTGATGCTTGCCCCCAAATCACATAGGGCCTTGCCAAAGAATTGGTTACCAATAGTGCAAGGGATCGTGAAACTCCCCGGATCTTTCAACTTTGGTGGTAACTTCCTTTGTAACACAGCACTACATTCTTCGGTTAGTGCCACCGTCTCAAACTCCTCAAGCCTTCTCTTTCTTGACAAGATTTCTTTCATGAACTTCACATAACTAGGCATTTGTTCCAATGCCTCAGCGAATGGGATATTTATGTGCAATTTCTTGAAAACCTCCAAGAACTTAGAGAATTGCTTATCTAATTTTAATTTTTGCTGACGTTGTGGAAACGGGCATGGTGGATACATAGGGCCTTGCTTGCTCCCCACTGGTTTTGGCACTGGCTCCTTTTCCTTTTCTACTTCTTTTCTCTTTTCTTCCTCTTTCTCCCCATTCACATCCTCAACCACTGCTTCAGCTGGAACCTCATTCACAACTTCCGGTAGCTCCTTCCCACTTCTCAAAGTCACAGCTTTGCAATGCTCTTTACCATCTCTTTTCGGATTAACTTCAGTGTCACTAGGTAAGGCACCAGGGGGATGGATATTCATAGCGCTAGCTATCTGCCCAAGCTAAAGCTCAATATTCCGTATCGAAGCGCTATGCTGTGCAACCAATTGAGCCAATAACTCGTCCCCACTAGGCTTTTTCTCCTGTTGTGGCAGAGGTGGGTTTGAGGCTTGTTGGTGTGATTGGGGTTGATGGTGTGATTGAGTTTGATTTTGGAATCCTAGAGGATATTGATGCCTAGGAGATGAATATTGGGTTTGGGTGTTATTGTTGTTGCTCCATGAGAAATTTGGGTGATTTCTCCATCCAGGATTGTAGTGATTTGAGTGGGGATTGTTTTGCTGTCTATTGTAATTACCAACAAACTGTACGGATTCTGCATTGATGGGACATTGCTCGGTAGGGTGATTTCCAACACACAACTCACAGGTTTCAGAAATGCTCTGCACAGATTGAGTTCCTAAATTTTTCACTTCTTTTGTGAGCGCGGCTAGCTGTGCTGTAATTGAAGTGAGATGATCCACCTCAAATTTTCCTGCTGCCTTTTGTGGCATTTTCCTCTCTGAAGGCCATTGATAAATATTTGCAGCCATGGTTTCCAATAGTTTGTAGGCTTCCGCAAAATTCTTTCCCATTAAACTACCACCTGCAGCTGCGTCAACACTAGATCGAGTGGCGTTGGTCAACCCATTATATCAAACTAAACAAATCTAAACTAAACAATTCAAAAACTTCATGAGCTCCTCCCTCCTTCTTCTTTCCGCTTTGTCACAACTATGCGAATTCACCAAACATTGCTCTTCACCTTCCTCTATAGGGTTAATCTGTGTAATACAAGGTAAGGTGCTTTGCGGGTGAATAAGCACTGCCTCGAGAAGTTGTGCCATTTGGTTCTCGAGGCTTCGTAACAATTCTTGTTTCTCAATGAACAAGGGAAGAATCTCCTCCACATTAGATGTATCCTCATGGTGTGGTGGAGGTTGGAATGAAAATTCTGAATGGTATGAGAGACTTGGATCAAAGCATTGATCTTGACTGTTATCCCAAGAAACGCTTGGATGATCTTGCCAACCTGGTTGATAGTAGTTTGGGTAGTAGTCAGCTTGATTCTGACTGTAGGCATTTTGAGTGGACTGGCCTTTAAGAATGTCAACAGCCCTTGAAAGCGTTGCAACTTGTTCTTGCAATTGCTCAAGAAGTTTTGACGAACTTGGTTGCGTCGTCCCTTCATAATCCCATTGATAGTTATGCTCATCCATTAACTGAAAACAAAATCAAAACAAAACAAAATAAATAATAAGCAAATTATTTACAAGTCTAAATTAAAACCAATTCGATTGTTATTAATATCGGAAAGACACTAGAAGAACAATTCACCGGCAACGGCGCCAAAAACTTGTTGGTCGATTTCGCAACCGATAAATACACGCAAGTATACGCGGTCAACAAGTAATAAAGTGATAAGAGAGTTGTCGAACCCACAGGGAATTATTCTAGTGTATCCCAAGTACCAACTATATATCGTCTTGATTTTATTTAGACAAATGATGAATTAAGTTTGTTTTGTTGTTTGGTAATAATTAAGATCTATGGAAAGCGTTAAAACAATGAAATCTAATGTTAACAAGTCTAAGATTGCAATTTCCCCCAACACTTCATTTGAATATCCTAACTCTCTCATTTGAATTAATTAACAACATAGAATTGCCAACCGAGAAATCAAAGCTACTTATAAGCCTCTGTCGATGGTCAAATTCGAATCTTCCTAATGCGGCATGTAGGTATATGTCTATCCTACACACTATCAAGAGACTAATTTCAAGAACAATAACAAGACACGTGTCACTAAATCTCATTTACCGTCCCTTCAATTACCAACTTTCACATAGGAAGTCATTAAGAGTAGATTCTCCATTGGTTGTACACGGTATCTAGGTATATATCTATCCTAAATACTATCAAGTTACCTATCATTGAGGATAATCAACAAGACACACGTCACTTAATCTCAATTAATAACCCACAACAATCTTTAACTTTCGCATGATATCATAACAAGGTCTAAACACTATAATCCGTTCGTCAAATTCATATAGGTTCCCACGATAATTACTAGCTAGGAAATTAATATATGAAGCATAAATTATGACATACAATTCACAAATGAGTAATTAACAGCAAAGAGAGAGAAATCAATTCAAACTATGTGTTGGGTTCCATTGAAATCTTAGAATAAGCTCTAGTTCATGGTAGCTAGGCAAAACATCAAACACATGGTGTACATCATGAAATAGAAATACAAATTCAAAGGAAAGCAAGAGATGATAAAACCCATTTAGAAGATATTCATATGTTGCTTGCTTGGTTGATGTCAATTTCTAGCTTTTCCTCTTCCTTTGGCATTCTTTTCTCCTTTTGCTCATTGGCTTGTTGCTGAAAATCTCTTTGAATTGCAGCCCTCAAGCTCTTCTTAGTGATGTATGTATAGCCTCCCTATGTCAAGATGTCCATTTGACACTCCTTTCCTTCTTGGTTCTTATGATTTTGCTGAATTTTCCTTGTGTTGCAGCACTTTTGGCTCTCTAATTGATGTGTTTGTGTGGCCTCCCAATTCCTAGCTGTTGAAATATGAAGCCCCAATGAGATATTATATAGTGCCTCCATGAAAACCCTAGCAAAAATCAGATTATGGGTCAAAAATTCGCTCAGATCGCACCAAAAGGCCAGCTGGAATCGCACTCAGCACGGCGTTGGCGCGCCCGCGCCCAGCGCCTGGGCCGTACGCCCAACGCCGCACGCCCACACGCTGGCTGCCGCACGCCCGTGTCGCGCGCCCAGCGCCTGGGCCCGCACGCCCAACTGCCGAGTGTGCTGCCGAGTCCGCCGAGCCCCGCGCGCGCGCGCGCGCCCAACGCCGAGGCTGCCGAGCGCCCAGCGTCCGCGCCCGCCGCACACGGCCGTACGCCCAGCGCGCCAACACGCCCAGCGCGCGCCCGCACGCCGCACCCATGCGCCTGCGCCCAGCGCCTGGGCCGCACGCTGGCACCCCCGTCTGCCGCACACGCCCGCACACGGCCGCACACCCAGCTCGCCAACACGCCCGCACGCCCAGCGCGCGCCCGCACGCCGCGCCCAGCGCCTGGGCCGCACGCTGGCGCCCCCGTCTGCCGCACGCCGTGCCCGCGGCTTGGTCGACGCCGCACGCCGTGCCCGCGGCTTGGTCGACGCCGCACGCCGTGCACGCTTTCCAATGCCGTGCACGCCCAACTTCCAAATGTCATCAAATTAAGCCCTGAGCATTGCCAAACATAAATTTTCATCGTGTTATCATTCGGGCACGGATATCTAGGCACGGGCTTGCCCTCGTGGCTTGGCCGACGCCGTACGCCGTGCACGCATTCCGACGCCGTGCACGCCCAACTACCAAATGTTGTCAAATTAAGCACCGAGCGTCGCCAAGCACAAATTTACATCATACTACCATTCGGGCACAGACGTCCAGGCACGGACATTGAGTCAATACAAACAACGATCCGAGCGGTCTTTATTTCAATTCCTACAAACATAATGAAAATGCATCAAAGTAATATAAAAACATGTAAAAATAACTAAAAACTAATTTATGTAGAAATAAGATAAAAATACATAAAAACCACATAAAATACCTAAAGACTTGCAAATTATCAAGGCCAAAAGTACCCAAATTGTGTGTATAAAACACACTCATCAGATGATCCACCTCAAATTTTCCTGCTGCCTTTTGTGGCATTTTCCTCTCCGAAGGCCATTGATAAATATTTGTAGCCATGGTTTCCAATAGTTTGTAGGCTTCCGCAAAATTCTTTCCCATTAAACTACCACCTGCAGCTGCATCAACACTAGATCGAGTGGCGTTGGTCAACCCATTATAAAAAATCTCAACTTGCAACCATTGAGGCAAACCATGGTGTGGGCATCTCCTAATTAGATCCTTGAACCTTTCCCAAGCCTCATACAAGGACTCGGAATCATATTGAACAAACGACGTGATGTCATTCCTCAATCTTGCAGTTTTCGCGGGTGGGAAGAACTTTGCCAAAAATTTCTGGGCTAAGTCATCCCACTTTGTAATCGAACCCGAGGGAAGCGAATGCAACCAACTCTTTGCCTTATCACGGAGTGTGAAAGGAAAAAGTCGGAGTCTAATTGCATCATCAGTCACTTGAGTGTACTTGAATGTGTCACAAATTTCCAGAAAACTCACCAAATGAGCATTTGGGTCGTCATTGGGCAACCCACCAAACTGCAAACAGTTTTGAACCATTTGGATGGTTCCAGGCTTAATTTCGAAGTGATTGGCCTCAATGGCTGGCCTGGAAATGCTTGAGTGCAAATCTGTGACAAGAGGCATGGCGTACTCCCTCAAGGTTTTAGGCTCCTCCTCAGCCATGGTATTTTGATTGGGTATACCCCGAACTCGTTCTCTACGTAGTCGTCGAATATTTCTCTCGATCTCGGGATCGTAAGGAATTAACTCAAGATCACGTGAGCGTGGCATACAAATCAAGAATACCTACAAAACAAAATGAAAATTATATACAAGTCTAAAAAGAGACCAAGTCGAATAAAATTGATATTGGTATAGTTATTAGAAAACAATTCCCCGGCAACGGCGCCAAAAACTTGTTGGTCGATTTAGCAATCGATAAACACACACGTGCAAGTATACATGGTCAACAAGTAATATATGATAAGATATGAGTCGAACCCACAGGGAATTGTGACAAATAATAAACAAGTACCAATCGTCTATCAAATTGATCTAATTTAAACAATGAAGATTTGATAATTTGTTGATTGGTTAAGTTCACAAGTCAAATAATGAATAAAATGTGGTAAAATATCAAGATAGAAAGGTCTAAGATTACAATTTCCCCCAACACGTCATTTGAATCTCCTAACTCTCTCTTTTCAATCAATTATAGCATACGAATTGACAACCGAGAAATCAAAACTACATAAGAGCCTCTGTCGATGGTCAATCACGAATCTTCCTAAGCGGTGCATAGGTATATGTCTATCCTATACACTATCAAGAGACTAATTTCAGGAATGATTTATAGACACGTGTCACCAAATCTAATTAATCCTCCCTTCGATTACCAACTTTCACCTCGGAAGTCATTAAGACTAGATTCTCAATAGGTTGCATGCGGTAATTAGGTATATATCTATCCCAACTACTATCAAGATACCTATTATTGCAGATAATTAATAAGACACACGTCACTTAATCCAATTAATAACCCACAACAATCTATACTCTCGCATGTTATCATAACTAGGTCTTAACCTATAATCCGTTCGTCAAGTTCATATAGCTTCCCACGGTAATTACGGGCCAAGCAATTAATCTAGAAGCAAAGGTTATGACAATCAATTCACAAATGTATAACTAAAATCAATAGAGAGAGAATTCAATTCAAATTAAGTGTTGGGTTCCATTGCAATCTTAGAATAGAAGGTTAGTTCATGATAGCTATAATAAACATCATTTTCAATTGATACATTGTCAAATTCGAATTACAAAGGAGATGGAAAACTAGAAATGAAACCACTTTTGAAGCTATTCAGCTGGTGTTCCTTTGGTTGCTGTAGATTTCTAGCTCTCCTCCTTGGCTTTGCAATTCTTCTTGACTGAGTTCCTTGGATTTTGGTTTGATTCAGCTTGATTTTCAGCCTTGAGCTCTGTTGGTTGATGTATTTTGTAGCCTCCCTCTCTCTAGATCTCTGATATGTAGCTTGGAAGAGATTATATATAGTCTTCATGAAGAAACCCTAGCAAAAATCGGACAAAATGGAGCTCAGATCGCACTATGGGCTGTATCAGATCGCACTCAGCACGGCGGCGTGTGCTCGCATGCCCAGGCGTGCGCCCGCGCCCAAGCGCCTGCATGCCGCCCATGGCGCTGCCGAGGCTGCCGAGCCATGCGCGCGCGCCCGCGCGCCCCAGGCGTGCGCCCGCACGCCGGCGCCTGCCGAGTGTCAGCGCCCAGCGCCAACGCCGCGCGCCACGCCGCCCGACGCCGTGCACGCGATCCAACGCTGTGCACGCCCAACTTCCATATGTCATCAAATTAAGCCCCAAGCGTCGCCAAACATAAATTTTCATCGTCACAACCTCCGGGCACGGAAATCCAAGCACGGGCTTGCCCAAGTGGCTTGGCCAATGCCGCACGCCGTGCACGCCATCCGACGCCGCGCACGCCCAACTACCAAATATTGTCAAATTAAGCACCGGGCGTCGCCAATCACCACAATCCATCATATTACCATTCGGGCACAGACGTCCAGGCACGGACAATGAGTCAATCCCAACAACGATCCGAGCGGTCTTTATTTCAATTCCTACAAACATAATAAAAATGCATCAAAGCAACATAAAACATGTAAAAGTAACTAAAAACTAATTTATGTAAAAATAAGATAAAAATACATAAAAACTATATAAACTACCTAAAGACTTGCAAATTATCAAGGTGAAAAGTACCCAAATTGTGTGTATAAAACACACTCATCAATGATGCGGGCCAAGAGGTTGTTAAGGCAAGGATATGTAGGATATTTAGCTTACATAGTAGATACTAGGAAAGAAGGTGTGAAGCTGGAGGAAATACCAGTAGTTAGAGAGTTTGCGGACGTGTTTCTAGACGATTTGCCAGGACTTCCGCCGGATCGAGAAATTGAATTTGTGATCGATTTAGTACCAGGTACTACCCCTATATTCAAAGCCCCATACCGTATGGCTCTAGTGGAGATGAAGGAGTTGATGGTTCAACTGCAAGAGTTTTTAGATAAGAAGTATATCCAGCCGAGCTTATCACCATAGGGAGCGCCGATATTATTTGTCAAGAAGAAGGATGGATCTATGCGACTTTGCATTGATTATAGGGAGTTAAATAAGGTTACCATCAAGAATAAATACTCGTTGCCAAGGATTGACGACTTGTGTTGATCAATTGAAGGGAGCAAGATATTTCTCGAAAATAGATTTGAGAAGTGGGTACCATCAGTTGAAAGTGAGAAGGGAGGATGTACTGAAAATAGCATTCAAAACTCGGTATGGTCATTACGAGTTTCTGGTGATGTCATTTGGTTTAACGAATGCACCCGCCGTATTTATGGATCTGATGAACAGGGTGTTTAAACCGGTTTTGGATAAGTATATGGTGGTATTCATCGATGACATTTTGGTGTATTCCAAAACCAAAGAGGAGCATTCGGAGCATTTGAGACTAACGTTGGAAACGTTAAGAAGGGAGAAATTGTATGCGAAGATTTCAAAATGTGAGTTTTGGTTGGAGCGCGTGCAATTTCTTGGGCACGTGATTGATAAGGACGGAATTTTGGTGGATCCAGCAAAGGTAGAAGATGTGAAAAATTGGGATCAGCCGAAAACACCGTCAGAACTGAGGAGTTTCTTAGGGTTGCCAGGATATTATAGACGATTTATTTAAGATTTCTCTAAATAGCCACTCCGCTGACTAACTTGACAAAGAAAGCAGTTAAGTTTGTTTGGTCGGAGAAATGCGAAGTAAGCTTCCAAGAGTTGAAGAAGAGGTTAAGTACGACACCTGTGTTGGCTTTGCCAGATAATACAGGGAATTTTGCGGTGTATAGCGACGCATCGCATAAGGGCCTAGGCTGTGTGCTTATGCAGAACAGTACGGCCATTGCATATGCATCGCGATAGTTAAAAGATTATGAAAAAGGGTATCCAACTCATGACTTAGAATTGGCTGCAGTAGTATTTGCCTTAAAGATTTGGAGACATTATCTCTATGGAGAGAAATGTGAGATATACACAGACCACAAAAGTTTGAAGTATATTTTCACACAAAAGGATTTGAATATGCGTCAAAGGCGAAGGTTGGAATTAATCAAGGATTATGACTGTGAGATCCTTTATCATCCGAGGAAAGCAAATGTGGTTGCCGACGCCTTAAGCAGGAAGGGTCGGGAGAAGTTATCGTTACTGACCACATAGGAGAAACTTATATTTGAAATGGAGAAGTTGGAGTTGGAAGTAAAATATCCAAACGAGACAGACGAGAAATTATTCTAGATGGAGAACCATCCAACCTTATTGGACAAGATAAAGGAAGCACAACTCCAGGATGAGGAGTGTTAGAAGATAAGGAAGAAAATGTTCGTAGGGGAGGAAGTTAAATTCAAAATCGATACCGAAGGATTGATGAGGTTCAAAGGCAGAATTTGGGTTCCGTTAGTACAAGACGTCAGGGAGGAAATAATAAATGAAGCTCATAGCTCAAGGTACTCAATTCATCCAGGAAGTACGAAGATGTACCAGGATCTTTGTCATCATTTTTGGTGGCTGAATATGAAACGTGACGTTGCAGAGTGTGTTGCTAAATGTTTGACATGTCAAAAGGTCAAAGCAGAGCATCAGAGGCCAAGTGGTTTACTACAACTGTTGGAGATACCTGAGTGGAAGTGGGAGCATATTACAATGGATTTCGTGGTAGGTCTTCCAACTACTCAAAAAGGATATGACGTGATCTGGGTTATTGTTAATTAGCTTACAAAATCAGCACATTTCTTGCCGATCAAGATCAGATTTATTTTGGATCAGTTGGCGAAACTGTATGTTAAAAAGATTGTTTCAAGGCACGAAGTTCCGGTGTCAATTGTGTCAGACCGAGATCCACGCTTTACGTCTAAATTTTGGAAAAGTTTGGAAGAACGCTTCGAAACACAATTACGGATGAGCACGACGTATCATCCTCAAACAGATGGTCAAAGTGAGAGAATGTTCCAGACATTGGAAGATATGTTGAGAGCTCGTGTTATGGATTTTAAAGGAAATTGGGATGACCATTTACCTTTGGTTGAGTTCGCTTATAATAATAGCTATCACGCAAGTATTGGCATGTCGCCTTACGAAGCATTATATGGAAGAAAGTGCAGAACTCTACTATGCTGGGATGAAGTGGGAGAATGCCGACTGTTAGGTCTTGAACTGGTTCAACAGACAGCGGAGATCGTCAAGATGATAAGAGCCAGATTGGTAACTGCTCAAGATAGACAAAAGAAGCATGTCGATCAACATCAACATAAGCGAGAATTTGACGTCGGGAGTCTCGTTTCTCTGAAAGTATCTCCCTGGAAGGGAAAAATACGATTTGGTAAAAAGGGAAAGTTGAGTCCGAGATTCAGCGGACCTTTTGAAATTCTTCGAAGGGTAGGAGAGGTAGCTTATGAGGTAGCTTTACCTCTAGAGTTGGAGCATATTCATAATGTTTTTACTGTTTCGATACTGCGACCATACAAGCCTGACTACAAACATGTTATAGAATATGAACCTTTACAAGTTGAGAAAGATTTGTCCTATGAAGAAGTTCCTGTTCAGATAGTTAACAGAAAGGAACAAGTTCTTAGAAATAAAGTGATACCTTCTGTAAAGGTAATATGGAGGAACCACAGTACTGAAGAAGCTACGTGAGAACTCAAAGATAAGATGCTGAAATTTTTTTCTCATTTATTTGCTTAATCTTTGTGTAGCGATTCCGGGGATAAAATCCTTTTAAGGAGGGAAGAATGTAACAGATGAGTAAATTGCGTGGTGATTCTAGGGACAAAATCCTTTTAAGGAGGGAAGGATGTAACGATCAAGAATTTTATATTTAATTTAAAATATTTATTGAATTAAATAAATATTTTAGTTGATTTATTTATTAAGTTAAATAAATATTGATGGATTTGTTGTGGAGTATTTGTATTAAGTGTGACAGATTAATTAGAAGTTTAATTAATTTGTTTAGTAATTCTAATGATTAAATATAAATTTTATTATAAAGTTTAATTGGATTTATATGATTACAATTTGATTGATTAAAGTATGACAATTAAAGTATATTATATAATAAGTATTTACCAAACAAAGTCTTATGGCTTTTGAATTTCTAAATTAATCTGGTCTTGCCAAACATAACCTTATGGCTTTTGAATTGTGTAACTAATATTTTAAAATTAAAATACGTGATTATTATTGCATTAGTTTTTATTTTGAAAGCTTTGTCAGTTTGTTTTACTAAGTTAAAAGAAAGAAAAGTTTGAGAGTTGAGAGCTCTTGAGAAGTTCTGAGAGAAGAAAATTACAGAGAAAATTTGAGAGCTTGGTCAGATTGAAGAAAAGAAGTACTCTATCATTTTGCTTTGCTTAATCAAGGAAATAAGGGTAAATTCTTAAGTTTTTTTTATTGAGTTCTTCATGGTTTAACTGAGAATTTATTTTATTTATCTGTAAATGGGTTTTGATGGATTATTTGTTGAGAAGTTGTTTATGTATGCTAGTTAGCATGTATAATTCATTATATGTTGTTCGTAATCAGTTTTAATTGAATTAATCCATGAAAGCATGCTTTAAATAAAATTGGTTTTTATAGTGAAAGTTCATGAGTATGGCTTATATGTATAAAAATTGGTGCTGAATTCATATGTTAATCTGTAAGTTGATAGTTGTTAATGTTAATACGTTAAGAAACGAGAAGAATGCAAGTTGAATGAATTAAATCGGTTGTAAAACGAATTCGGGGTGAGTGAGTTCGTAAAACATGTCAAAATATGAAAATGGAGCATGAACCTTAATTTTGAGTCTTTAAATTAGTTGTTTATGTGGTTTGTGTTGTTAGAATCAATCTATACATGTTGGGTTTTGTTTTGTCTAAGTTTGTAACATTTGGGTATGTCTAATTTGCTGTTTGGGTGGAGAAATTGGGAGTTTTTGGGTTGCTCTGTATTCTTCACGAAACTGCATCAACTGATTCTGCAGTCGAGCGCTGCCACGCTGCGTCACCGCGCTGGAGCACGACCGCGCTGGTTCCAAGAGTAAAAGTGGCGCGGCCGCTCCGGTATCAGAGCAGACCCTGTAATGATCTTTTAAATGTATAATTCAAAGGCTGTAAATTTAACCCATCCTAATGAATTTAGTGAAGTCTTAAACTTGTAATAAGGCATAATATCAAGTTATAACTATAAAGATGATGTTATAAGTTTTGAATTAGAAGTTTATGAAAGTCTTTAACTTGATGTTCATGAAGCTTAGTAACATCGTGTAAATGCTAAACTTTATGTTATATGCTAGTGAGGGTTTCAGATTCATGGTATGTGGTTAGTATGGTCAATTAAAGCTAAGGATTATAAGTTTAACTTAGATGAAGAATGTAAACCAATGAAGTTAGTTGCATATAACTAATTGGTATTGCGATCCTAATGATTTGTGTAGGATAATTGAAGAGCGTGAATTGTAAGTTTGTAGCTAACGCGTAAGGCAAGTTTCTAAACTTTATTTTTTTTTCATTGAGCAAGTTCCTTAACCTTGGCTAATATTATTCAAACAAGTTTTTTTTTTAATATTCAACGCTCATATGTTGATTGAGTTTTCTAGACTTTCAAATGCGTTACTCCAATATATTCGTTTGAAATCCTCGTATTCTATTATTGTTGAAGTCCTACTTTACAAAGATTGTATTGTTACTATAATTAGACTATTATATGGGTAGTGACCCCTTTTGATTCGACTAATCCATAGTTGATGATTGTTCTAAAATCTAGAATTTCTATTGAAGCTATTCCAATCCAAACTTCATTTGGTACGGACTCTGATGGTAAAGCTGAGATGAATAACCCTAACATAGGGGATTATACTATGCAATAACGTTAAAATGTTTGTGCACAATGTATTGTACGAAGGGCTGATCCCTTGGAGTACGAGATAGATGGTCCATAGTCTATAAGACTGTTAAAGGTTACGGTAGAGATACTTGCTAACCTAGGACATAGTTCGAGGTCTTGTGACGCTCAGATATACTTTTGATCTTGCATTCTAAACTTGATTAAAAAGCTGAGTTTTCTATTGAATTTTCAGTTCTTTGATGATCGTTGATTGGTTTTAGTAAGGTTTATACTCCTCAGTTGAGATCTATTTCATTGATCATCCATATGTTATTGTTATTGCTACTATACTTGTGGGCAATTGTTTGCTCACCCTTGCATAAAACATTGCAGCTAAAGTTGAAAAGTCTGATGAGCCGTCCATGAGCAAAGGGCAAGGGCAAAGAACAAATGAAGAAGATTAATTTATTTGATTAAGTTTATGTAATGAGACGTTTTTATTGTTATGTTTTAATTTCGCAAATGTTGTAATAAAGGTTAGATGACCTGGGATTTCGTGTAATTATGTAACCCTTTAATGGGAGTATTGTTTATTCTGGTTTATGAGGTTAATTATTATCCTTTACTATGGGTAGTTAGACATGAATGTGATGAATAGTGAGCACCAAATCTGTGGGATTGAAGTACCCGGATTTGGGGGCCTCATACTACCAGTTCTTTTGTTTCAAAAAAAAGAAATAAAATTTGCTAAGCGATTAAACTTAACTCGTGAAGAATTAGAGAATACTTTGAGCATCGAAATAGCTAATAAGGAAGTATTACCCGTTAAGCACGTTCATAGAAACTGTTATGTAGAGATAAGGGGACACAAGTTGTCTGTGGATATAATTTCAATTCGGTTAGGAGAATTTAATGTGATCATAGGGATGGATTGGTTATTTAACCATGGTGCAGTTATAAACTGTCAGAAGAAAAGTGTAAACCTTCAGACTCCAAGTAAGTCTAAGGTAGTATTTTATGGTAGCACATTGCCAAGATAATTTTCTTATCTAACAATGATGCAGGCCAAGAAATTGTTAAGAAAAGAATACGTAGACATATTTCCAGAGGATTTACTAGGTCTTCCGCCTTATAGGGAGATCAAATTTGTGATAGAAGTAGTATCATGGATGGCTCCGGTTTCAAAGGCACCATATGGGATGACATAGGTAGAGATGAAGGAATTGATGATATAACTTTAAAAGTTATTAGGAAAGAAGTATATTCAACCGAGCGTGTCTCCACAGGAGCACCAATGTTGTTCGTAAAGAAAAAGGATGGATCGATTAGACTTTATATAGACTATAGAGAGTTGAACAAGGTGATAATCAAGAATAAGTAACCGTTAACGAAAATAGATGATCTCTTTGATCAGCTGAAGGGAGCAAAATATTTCTCCAAGATAGATTTATGAAATGGTTACCATTAGTTGGAGGTGAGGAAGGAGGATGTGTCAAAGACAACATTCATGACTTGTTATGGGCATTATGAGTTCATGGTGATGTCGTTTGGGTTGACAAATAAGCTAGATGCATTTATGGACATGATAAATAGGATGTTCAAGCAGTATTTAGATAAGTTCATGGTGGTATTCATCGACGATATTTTGGTTTATTCCAAGACTAAGGAGGAGTATGCAGAACATCTAAGAGTAGTATTAGAAACATGCAGATAGGAGAAGCTTTACGCTAAGTTTTCGAAGTGCGAATTTTGGTTAGAAAGTATAATTTTTTTTGGAATCATGTGATCTATAAGAAGGGAATTTCAGTAAACCTAGCAAAGGATTATGAGAGGGGATACCTTATTCATGACTCCGAAGTAGCATCAGTTGTGTTTGCCTTGAAAAGTTGGAGGCACTAATTATATGGTGAGAAATGTGAGATATACACGGACCACAAAAGTCTGAAATATATCTTCACACAGAAGGAGTTGAACTTGAGACAATGAAGATGGTTAAAATTAATCAAGGATTATCACTATAAGACTTTGTATCACCTGGGTAAGGCAAACATGGTTGCCAATGTCTGAGAAGAAAAAGTAGGGAGAAATTGTCAATGTTGACAATACAGGAGGAGTTGATAAAAGAAATGGCGAGAATGGAATTAGAAGTGAAACATCCGAAGGAGTCAAAAGAAAAATTATTTTCGATGGAAGTTTGTCCAACTTTACTAGACTGAGTAAAAGAAACACAAATCAAAAATGAAGATTGTGATAGGGTAGGGAAGATAATCTCATAAGGGGAAGAGATTAAATTTAAAATAGATAATAAAGGATTAGTAAGATTTGAAGGTGGAATTTGAGTACCGTTAGTGCCAGAATTACTAAAGGAAATTTTACAGGAGGCCATAGTTCGTCTTATTTGATTTATCTGGGTAGTACGAATATGTATCAAGATCTTTGTCAACTTTATTGGTGACCAAACATGAAAAGAAAGGTTACAAAATGCGTTAACAGATGTCTGACATGTCAGAGAATTCAAAGATCAAGCGGTTTACTACAACCATTGGAGAATTCCAAGATGAAAGTGAGAACATGTTACGATGAATTTCGTGATTTAATTTGGAACAATTGACTAAGCTAGATATTAAAGAAGTTGTAACGAGACATGGAGTGCCGGTATCGATTGTGTCGAATCGAGATCCGCGCTTCACGTCAAATTTTTGGAGGAGTCTTTAAGAGATAATGGGGATGCAGTTAAGGTTGTATATAGCGTATCATCCTCAGACAGACGTGCAAAGTGAACAAATGATTCAAACGTTAGAAGATATGTTAAGAGCTTATGTGATGGATTTTAAAAGAAGTTAGGATGATCATCTACCATTGGTAGAGTTTGCGTATAATAATAGTTATCACTCGAGTATAGGCATGCCGCCTTACGAAGCCCTGTATGGGAGCGAATGATTGGAAGAATTAAAGGACTATAGATAATATAGTTGGTAATGTGTGATGAGCTAAAGAAAGGTTATTGGTATTAGAGGTCCTAGGAAGGTTACAATAAATAAGTCGTATGATATGAAACACAAGTGCTATAATTTAAAGCATTAGAAAATTTTGATTATTTGAGGATATATTATGTTTAGATCTTTTTTTTTTAATAATATAGAATTTCTCAACCGCAGTCGGACTAAGTCTCCCCACCCCGGGTCAGGCTTTGCGTACAGGCTCCGCCTAAGACATGACGCCACCCTGAAACGTACGACCCGTGGCCGCTTAACCTTTACAGGTTTAACAATTATTGCAAGTGGGATTCGATCGCAGGACGATCGAGTTTATGGTTCGCCTCGGGGCCTCATTTGAACCATTATGCCAACTGTTGCAGTTATGTTTAGATCTTTTCATAAGTGAAAAGGGGAAAGTAAGATGATGGCAGGAATGTTAAGAAGCAAAAGGTAAAATGATGTTCGTACAAATCGTTTTAATCTTATGAGGATAGGACGTGTTATGTCCGAAACCAGGAAGAGTACAATATATGTTGATTATGTAGTAATTGCTAAGATAGGAAAGAATTTTGCAAAAGAATAGTAAGTTAAAGGGTCGTTAGTCCCGAGTAGAACGTGAGAAAACAAAAGTTCCTTAATATGGTAGAAGATTACTATTATGTTAAAGATGCTGATGCCTGAGTATAATAGGTAGTCATGAGCCAAGGCAAGTCAATAAGACTTGGGCTAAGAAAAGATTTTCTGCCCATGAATGGGATGGGAAAGAGTAAATGAGAGAAGAAATGATGTATTACGTATGCTAGAGTAATTCAATAAAATTAGTCGACGAATAAGTAAGGGTCTAGAGATAGGTAGAATTTGAACGTACTGTAATACTGATTCCGGGGATGGAATCCTTATAAGGGGGAAGAATGTAATGACCGAGAATATTGCGTGTCACAATAAAGGTTATTTTTTTTATGAAATGCATTTTCATGAGGAATTATTTTGAACAAATGTGTGAATATGTGTATGTAATATTTAAGCAGGTTAGTTAATTTATTTATTTTATATTGACTAAGGAATGAAAATGAAGACAAGATGAATTATTAACTAAGTTGATTGAGGAAAAGCAAGATAAGCTTATGTTATGAATTAACATAGCTTGAATGTTGGCCTTAAATGGCAAATGAAGAGATTAATGATCATTAAATAATTAATTAGTATGACTAATATAGAATGCTTTTATGAATATGGATATATATATATATGTGTGTGTGTGTGTGTGTAAAAAATTTATCGATCGAACGATAACGGTTTTCAAGCCAATTAGGGCTAATTGAGTTAAGGAATTAGTGGAATAAAAAGGAAAGCCAAGAGATAAGAATTTATTGAGTTAAGTTTATGTTACTAACTAACTAAGTTTAAAATGTTAGCCTCGTATGACAATATATGATAGCTTAAATGAATTATGTTAACGAACTAGTAAATTTTGTTAAAGGTCGAAAATGAGTTAAGTAAATGACCTAGTCGACAAACCCTAACATATTGCTATTTCAGGGAGTCCAAGAGAGGAATTATTAAAACCCAAACCAAAGTCCATACCAAGCCCTAACAAACCTTATAGAGAGCCCAAGACCAAGCCCAACCCATGACCCAATTGGTTGGCCCAAATGTGGAAATGATGACATAAGCCCTCAAAAAGGACGATGATGTCATAAAGAAGGAAAAAGGAAGCAAAAAGGAAGGGATAAATGGGTGGAAATCTATCCCATTGAGGGCCCCACATGGGAAAGGTTATATTTAAAGTGGTGGGCCTCACATGGGAGAAATTGTGGCCAAAAGGTGGGCCCCACTTGTGAAGAAAAATGTGACCAAAGTTTACTTACAAATTTCCTTTGCTCATTTCTTCACTCAAGCTCCAAACTTTCATCATTTGTGTTGACATTTTGATGCAAGTAATCTTTTGATTATGACATTCTAAGCATGATTAGAGGATGTGTTGGATGATTAAGATAGCTAAGCTGGGTTAGCATAAGTCTATAAATATAGGAGGAATATGAAGGATTGGACTTTGCTCACATTTTAGCATACTTACAAAGTTAGAAAGAGTAAGGAAAAGTTAGTAACTTAGAGAGAGAAAGAGCAAGGGAGTGAGCAAGTGAGCTTGTTAGTGAAGAGAAGGAGGGTCACGACTGAGCAAAGAGGAGGGCAAGAGGATTAACAACCATCAATAAGAAGAGAAGCATAGAAGGTTTAAAAGTGTTCTAAAACCCTAACTTTAATTTTTCTTAGTCTAGAACTTGTTTTGCTTAGTTGTTGTGGGAGTTTTTATTTGTGAGATGGATCATGGTGGATCCTATGATATAAGTGAGGTTATGAAGGAGTATATATATTTTTTATATATTTTGTGAATGGAAATTATGGAAACTACCAAAGCTTTCTAAGAAAACTCAAAAGACGAAAAACTGGAAATTTTCATAAACGGAACAGGAAATTTGGACAAGCATAACTCGTCGTTTTGAATTTTTGAGTGAGGTCAAGTCCTAGAGATAGATATGGAAGTACCCTAAAACCTCCAAGTGGAATTTCTGAAAAATAAGTTGTAGATTTTCGTAGGGACAGAGTTTGCCAAAACAGTCCAGAATTGAAAAATGAACAAAACCTCCTAGCCAATTTGTTTCGTGCCCTGTTTAGACCACTTAAACAGTGTAATAAAATCAAGCCTTTCGGGACATGAAACTATATGATATAACGTAGCTCCTGTCAGAATTTGAACGCATTCCGACTTGGGACGAGTGAGTTATGGCCATTTCAATTTTAGGATTTTAAAGACAAAAATTGTCATAACTTGAGTTCTACAACTCTGATGACCACAAAATTTAAACTAGAACTTCATGTTAATATATGTACGATTCTGACAAGAGATGGGAAGTTTTGAAGCTTAGCACGATATAATTAATTTTGCTAAGTTACGAACTTAAAACGGCTTTTTGAAAAATACTAAAGGAAGTTGAAAAATTGTAATAAAATTATTTTTGTGTATGAAATATATGTATATGTGTGTGGCTAGAAGAGAAAAAAAATAATAAAATGGTTAAGGATGCTTAATGAGGGAATTCAGCTTAGAACAGATTAAAACAATTAAAACCATAAAGTCGGGAATTACCGAAATAATTCCTATCAACTAGAATGTGTTGAGTTGTGGCATATGAGTCTATATAGATGCTAATTACATATTTTTATGAAGTATTATAATTATAATGTGAGGGAGCGTTTACGTTCAGATTAAGTCTGAAGAATGTTTGCTGAGTTAGGTTTTGACAATTGCCAGCAATATCTTTACAAGTGTAACGATTAGGTAAATCTTTATGGATGTTGTAGGTTATTTGAGTAACGACGTACTAAGGTTAAGCGTAAACAATGAGACAGGCAAGTATCCTAACTTTATTTGATTTTCATATTAAATGCAAGTTTTCTAAGATTACTCGAATTCTTGTTATTGAGCAAGTTTTCTATTCAAACTCTTATTTGATGTTTTCTAAATGATAATTGTATGTTATATCCGCACTAAGGTGATATTGAATCGTTAAGCATGAAACGTTCTAGTATGCACGAATTACTTTGTTAATGAAAGTCTATGCCACTTATTTCGGCTAAACTAATATTGATGTAATATGTTGAAATCATAGAATTTCTTTGAAGCTAATCCGAACCATATTGTTGTGGTGCAGACTCATGATGTAAGACTAAGATAAACAACCCTTATAAAAAGGGAAACTTTATTGTCGGACTTCCGACCCTGCGCGCTATGTTTGAATGTTATGCATAATATGAAGTACAATAAGATTGATCACCTTACGTACTTGCAAAGAGTGTAATTAGTCCTTGAGATTAACTTATACTCTCGAGGTATTTAGTTAAATAACTGATAATTCCTCTAGAAGTTCACGATCCATAGAGATCATTCAACATGAATTTTAGGAATAATCCTCTCTATTGAGTTTTGTTGCAGCATTATTTCTTCACAATCAATTGGATATTATTGAAACCTCAAAATATTTAACTCTTTTATTCATGATATGTTATTCAACATGAGATTTAGGAAAATCTTTGTTATTGGAAATGATTCATTATTTCAGTTACTTCACAATCCTTTAAATATTGTTGAAGTTCTAGAAAGTTAAACTCTTTTATTCATGATATGTTATTTATAGTATGCTTTAAACTTGGTGAGCAAATTAGTTGCTCACCCTTGCTTTAAATAAAACTTTTCAGCCAAGACCGAGGTAGCCGAATATTCTAGGAAGGACAAAGGCAAAACGATGGCGACCGAGTAGTATCATTTGTGTACTGTTTATTATGTTTGGATTGATATAAATCTTTTGTATTATTAAATATGTTTTGTAAAGGTTAGTTGAACATGGGATAACGATATGTTTTGTATTAAGACAATGTAAGTAATGATGTAATTCATATTGAATTAGTAAATAGATGTGATGCGTATGTTGTACCGTGAGCACTGAATCCGAGGTTCAAGTGACCTGGATTTGGGGGAGTCACAGAAGCTGGGGAGTTGAAAATAGCCAGCAATAACCGCTACAGTTGGCGCAGTGGTTCAAATAAGGCCACGGGGCGAACCGTAAACTCGGACGTCCTTGGATCGAATCCCACTTGCAACAATTGTTAAACCTGCAAAGGTCATGCGACCCACAGGTCGTACGTTTCAGGGTGATGCCATGTCTTAGGCGGAGCCTGTATGCAAAACCTGGCCTGGGGTGGGGAGACTTAGTCCGACTGCGGTTGAGAAACTCCACATTATCAAAAACAAATCCAGTAATATCGAGGTTCTCATTGTTGAGGGAAATATCCTAGAAACCAAGGGTTTGTCATACCCATTAGAGATAGAGAGTTCAGGCGAGGTGGTGGCAGTAATCACATATCTGGAAGGCGCAGGAACTGGATCCCTTATAGTTCACGAAGCGGCGAAGGAAACAAACAAGGTCCTTGAACCTTTTGTGTTGGCATCAAGGCCACAACATCCCATCACCAGTTTGAAGGCAATTCCTTGGAATTATGGGAAGGAAATGGGAGAAGCAGCTAAATGCACTGCCGTCTTGCCTAAAAAAACTCTCTGTGTCTACCGAAGCGAGCAACAAAACCTGTAATGAAGCATGTGCTAAAAATAACTGATGAAAAGGCAATTGAATTGAAAGTAGTATGCACACCAGCCAATCATATTTGATA
This sequence comes from Aralia elata, assembly GCA_034770075.1. Lineage (NCBI taxonomy): Eukaryota > Viridiplantae > Streptophyta > Magnoliopsida > Apiales > Araliaceae > Aralia > Aralia elata. Next base: position 45,369,447 of record CM068388.1, on the reverse strand, counting down.
TAATGTAGCATATACTTTGTAATATTATTCATTTATTAATAAAAGAATTAATTCATTACAGGCATTTTACTTTATCTACATGGTGCTGTTATATTATATGTGATAAACCCATAGTTTTGAGCAATGCTTTTAGAATCATGATGATGATCATACTAATGAGATCTAAATTTTTAGAAAGCTTAAAACTAAAATCGTTCCTAATCGTTGGATTACTATAAGGGGATTAGTGAATCTGGATAGATTGGTACATACTTTGCTTGCTCTTAGGAAGAGGATAATTGATCTCATAATCATTTGTGTGGAGACACTAAAGCAAGTATGTAGGTGCTTATTAGAGAAGAAGTTCCATGAACGTGACTCGCTGAAGGAATACCTAATGGAGTTTTACTTTCCTGTCAATAGGATTCCTCTAGTGATAGTAATACAAGTGATCCTTAGACTTAAGATCATCATAGTATCTTGTGTATGATGAGTTATACTTTGACATGTCCCTTAAGACCTTTAGGGTACATCAAAGGGTATGCTTGGGTATAAAAAGTTATACATGGAAATATATGAATGATCAACAAAGAATCTACCACATCTAGTAAAAGATGAGAATGTCTTATACGATTCGATAAAATGACAACTCATTAGTCCTTGGCCAAGGCAGAATGAAATTAGAAAAGAGTTTCTAATTTGCATTATTTAGAGTTTTGCATTTAAGAATCGAAATGCATATAATTAAATATAATAAGACTTAATAGTAATTTCATGTCTTATATTTAATTGGGACATTATTTGATAGAAGGATCGAATTATACGGTAACTATTCACTGAAAGGTTCTTTTGTGATTAATGTTGAAATCTATATTATCTGGAAAGTTGTTTATTGCTAAGAGAGTTTACCCTTATTGTAGAATAAATATTATTTAATTAAATAAATTAAATAGTTTAATTTATTTATTTAAATAAGATTAGATTTGTTCTAATTAATTTATTCACAACTGGTTTAATATGGAGAACCTAAATGGTCACATCGCAAAAGAAAAATATTTATTTAAAAAGTAAATGATATAATCGTAATAATAAGTTAAGTATATTTAATTTAATCTATGGTGATAGAATAAATTAAATAGCTTAATATTTATTATTTAATATTTTGGAAATATTAAATATAAATTAATAAGAGGAGTCTTATTATTATTATTACTACTATTATTATTTAATTCCTAAAAGTATTCTCATAAATTCCTAATTGGATTAGGAGTTTAATTAATTAAAAAAGTTTAATTAAAATAAAATCCTATTCCTACATAGTTTAGGAGGGTTGCCTACATCTATAAATAAGAAGAGTCTTATTATGGATTAGGGTTACATACGCTTCCATAAGATTTGGGAGAGTACTTACAATTTCTATAGAGATAGAAACTAGAGTTTTGCCAACACCCATCTTCTTGAATATATATTATTCCTTGGTGGATCACCTCTAGAGGCCAAACACTTGGGTGGCTAACGTTGATCAAATGAAGTAATCTAATCAGTGAAATTCAAGAAGAACGTGAAGGATTTGGAGTTGAACTCGTACCTATGGATGTGATGAACGAGATTTTTCTAATTTAATTTAAATATTTATTGAATTAAATAAATATTTTTCAATAATTTAATTATTGAATTAAATAATTAATTGATGAATTTGTGGTGGATTAATTTAATTATATGTGTTACATTAGTTAAATTAATGTGGAGAATTTTTATATTCAAAGTATGTATTTAATTGAGCTTATTTGATTAAATATATTATTTAAATAGGCATAATGTTATTCTAACTAATTTAATAATTAATTAGAAATTTAATAATTTGTCATAATCAATAAATGAGAATTTTAATTATGTGACAATGTGATTTAATGTGGTATTATTCTATTTTATTTAACTAATTTTAATAAGATTATTTGATTAATTAAAATGTGACATTAAACTATATTATAAGCAGTTTATTAAAATAAACTAGAGAGGAGGAATAAAAGAACAAGCAAACATGGCCTTAGTGGTGGTTGGAGCCAGTTAACCCATTTTGGGAATTAACTGACAACCACTACCCAGTTATTATATACATTATATTATATACGTAATATTATTATTATTATTATTATCATTTTTTAGTCTGAGTTTGAGATATAGCAAGAAAAAGAGAGAGTTTTGAGAGAATTAGAGAAGTGAAGAAGCAATCATTTCATCTGCTCGCATAATTTAAAGCATCTAGTCAAGGTAATCCTTAAATTGAAGCCTTTAATTTATGTCCTTTTAAGTTTTTCTCCATGAACGTATATTTTAAGTTTTCTATAATTTGAATTACATGGCTAAATTTTAAAGAACTTGATGTTAGATGTTATTACTATTATTACTATTTAATTCCTAAAAGACTTTTGGGAATTAATTAATAAAGTATTCTCATAAATTCCTAATTGGATTAGGAGTTTAATTAATTAAAAAAATTTAATTAAAATAAAACCCTACTCCTAAATAGTTTAGGAGGATTGCCTACATCTATAAATAAGAAGAGTCTTATTATGGATTAGGGTTACATACGCTTCCATAAGATTTGAGAGAGTACTTATAATTTTATAGAGATAAAAACTAGAGTTTTGCCAACACCATCTTCTTGAATACATATTATTCATTGGTGGATCACTTCTAGAGGCCAAACACTTGGGTGTCTAACGTTGATGAAAGGAAGGAATCTAATCAGTGAAATTCAAGGAGAACGCGAAGGATTTGGAGTTGAACTCGTACCTATGGATGTGACGAACGAGATTTTTGTAATTTAATTTAAATATTTATTGAATTAAATAAATATTTTTTAATGATTTAATTATTGAATTAAATAATTAATTGATGAATTTGTGGTGGATTAATTTAATTATATGTGTTACATTAGTTAAATTAATGTGGAGAATTTTTATATTCAAAGTATGTATTTAATTGAGCTTATTTGATTAAATGCATTATTTAAATAGGCATAATGTTATTCTAACTAATTTAATAGTTAATTAGAGATTTAATAATTTTTCATAATCAATAAATGAGAATTTTAATTATGTGACAATGTGATTTAATGTGGTATTATTCTATTTTATTTAACTAATTTTAATAAGATTATTTGATTAATTAAAATGTGACATTAAACTATATTATAAGCAGTTTATTAAAATAAACTAGAAAGGAGGAATAAAAGAATAAGCAAACATGGCCTTAGTGGTGGTTGGAGCCAGTTAACCCATTATGGGAATTAACTGACGACCACTACCCAGTTATTATATACATTATATTATATACGTATTATTATTATTATTATTATTATTATTATTATTATCATCATTTTTTAGTCTGAGTTGGAGATACAGAGAGAAAAAGAGAGAGTTTTGAGAGAATTAGAGAAGTGAAGAAGAAATCGTTTCATCTGCTTGCATAATTTAAAGCATCTAATCAAGGTAATCCTTAAATTGAAGCCTTTAATTTATGTCCTTTTAAGTTTCACTACTAGAAATTTGACATATAGCGACGGTCGGGACGGAACCGTCGCTATAGGGTATCTATAGTGATGGTCATAAGGTGGCCGTCATTTTATTCCTTTAAAGGTAGTCTATTCCGAGGGTTATGATCTGGCCGTCGGTATAGAGCTTTTTTGGGGGGGTTTTAGCGAGGATCATGAGTGGGCAATAGATAATAGGTTTCAGTAGTTTGGGCGCGCCCAAATCCCTCCTATTTCCCCCCCCCAAATCAGTATTAATTGGCCCTTCCCCAAATCAGTATCATTTTCCCCCCCAAACTCACTCACTCGATCTGTCGATCAACCCTTTCTCTCCTCTCTCACCCTTTCTTACTCGATCGATTGGCCATCGTGTACGCTTCGCCAACAAGAGGCCCCTCCAGTAGTAGGCCATCGGGTGTTCTCAGATCTGAATCAGACGATTGGAGGTGATTTGGCTGAGCCTCAAAAGTACTATATCGGTGGCGAGAAAAGGTATCCATGTATTACTTCTATGTATTACTGATATCATTTACATTTAAAACATCATTACATATGCTCCGATTCTGATTCTGATTCTTCTTTCGTCGTTGATTACCATGACCGATTTGATTACCATGATTCCCAATCCGATTGAGCTATTTTGGGTGGAAGGATTATTCAGTCAGTCATAATGTACAGTTAGTAATTTTGTTTGGTATTTGAATTTCTGCTCTTGTTTTTCCATCTTGTTTCTATTTGTTTTAGTCAATTATTGAAATTTATGATATGGGTTTGGCGAATTAGTAACAAATTTTGTATGATTGTGTATGTTCTTAATTATGGGTTTGATTGAAGATAATGATGTGGTTTGGTTGATACTTGACCATTACTCTGTTAAATATAATTTGTTGCTTTATTACCAGCATTTGGGTTCCATTTAGTTGATGGTATATATAAGAAATTGGGTCTTATTGTTCGATTGTATACTTATAACTATAATTGGGGACCAGTGAAGTGCCAGTCATAGAGCTTGACACTAGCCTTTGCCTCTGAAACAAATTTCATATCTAAAACTTATAAAATTTTGGATCTAAAACAATTATATCACATGTTGCTTTGTGTTTTTGACATAGCTTTCATCATCTTCATGTCTAGCTTGACAATTAAGACAAAATGTTGTTGTTCCATGTATAGATTAAGAGATATTAATTAAAGGCACCTTTCAACATTTGTAGTTTCTATCCAAATAAAGGAAATATTACAGGAAACAATGAAACTTGTAAAATATAGAACTTGGCACACATATTAGTCATGTTACTTATTATTAATTTAGTAGTGGTATTTTTCCTTTAGCTTATGAATATTATTAATTTGTTACCCTGGATGGTCACTCTGTATGTTAATTCTTTCTCTTTTTCCATTTTTTATTTATTTTTATAACTTTTCTTTTTTATCAATGGTGATGATTATGATATTGCTGGATCGAATAATCCTATAGAGGACCTGTGACATGTTATTAATTTGCGTTACTAGCTATGTACTGTTTTGATATATAGTAACGCTATTTTGGATAGTAATGTATATGTAGGTGACATTATGTACTTTAATTCGTAATTTTCAATTATAATTTTTTTTGTTTTGTTCTTTTAGTTGAAAATGTTGTATTCAGATTATTTGGTATGGTTTGACTGTAAATATGCTTCTTGATGGGTAAAAGAAATAAAGAAATATTGCAGAATAATGACAGCTAATATTAAAAAAAACTGTAATTGAAATAGCGACGGTCGGGGCCGTCGCTATAGAAATCAAACATTCGCGCCAAAAAATCATATACGACGGTCGTGACCGTCGCTATAGAACCAAACTATTTGCGCCATTAATCACATATAGCGACGGTCGGGGACTGTCGCTATAGCTCAAAGACATTCGCGCCATAACCTCTATAGCGACGGTCCGGACCGTCGCCATAGATATGCATTGACCGTCGGTAAAAACCTACAAGCGCGTTTTTGTATGCGTTTTAGCGACGGTCAGACCGTCAGTATAGATATGTGTGACCGTCGCTATAGGTATTAGCGACGGCTTCTATAGCGACGGTCGGCGACCGTCGCTATAGGCTATAGCGACGGTCTTTCAGCCTATAGCGACGGTCGGCGACCGTCGCTATAGGGCGATTTTCTAGTAGTGTTTTTCTCCATGAACGTATATTTTAAGTTTTCTTTAATTTGAATTCCATGGCTAAATTTTAAAGAACTTGATGTTAGATGTTTGTAAGCATGCATAAGTGTATTTAATATGATTTATATCTGATTTAGAGTAATCAAATTCATGAAATTATGCTTTTATTAGAGTTTTGAATTTTACAGAGAAACAGTTTTTAAATATGACTTATATGTATGAAAAATTATGCTTGAATTGCATGTTAATCGGTAAATTGATGGTTGATTATGTTTATGCATGGAAAAACGAAAAGAACGAAACTTAAACGAATTAATTTGGTTAAGAAACGAGTTCACAGTGATTTATTACGCTAAATATATCAGAATTGGTAGTTTAGGTTGTCTATGATGCTAAAATCATTGTGTATATAATAGGTTTTGATTTTATAAGGCATATGATGAATGGGTAGTAATTAAATTGTCGATTGAATGAAAAACTTTGGCCAAATTTGGCATTTTCTGTGTTCTTTACGAACTGCAGAAGATGGATCACAGGTTCACCGCCCCGACGGTGAAATTACATTAGGATTAGTCGCCCCAGCGGTGTCCCCGCCCCGGCGGTATAAATGAACTACTTTTGCCGCCCCGGCGATGTCCTCGCCCCGACGGGCTTATTGAACTAATTTCTACTGCCCCGACGGTAGGCCCGCCCCAGCGCTATTTTGCAAAGAAAACTGCCGCCCCGACGACGTTGCAGAAAAATGAAAATTTTCTTCTTCCTTTGTGGCCATGTTATGTTATCCTAGGCATGTTTAAAGCTTAGATTAATGTATTAAATGAATACTAAGATATTGTGATGGATGTTAGCATATACCCATTAATTATTAGATGACAATTGAGATATTAAAATGAAATTGGATAAGAGTAAATCCTGAAGTGATAATACTATTATAACTAATCATTGTTACTGCTTTATAAATGGAATGTGTAGGTTGTTTAAAGAACGTGAATTTTAATTTATAATCTACGCACGAGGCAAGTTTCCTAACCCTACCTTGATTTTAATTACACAAGTTCTAAAACTCTATCTCTCTTTTATGCAAATTTCTATACTCTACTTCATACTAAGCAAGTTCTTTACCATATTTCGTTCAAGTTCATGAATTCAAATGTGTTATTCTAATTCCTTTTTTAATAATACTGTGACGCCCCCAAATCTCTACACTCCCCTGTAGCAGATCTGGTGCTCACGTGAAACTATACAACTATAAATATTCAATAAAATATGACTTCTATCTATCCAAGGTTCACAGTATCCCATAACAGGTACTAGTTCCGGCCAGAACGTTGTCTGTGTTTGGATACCCTCACTTGGTTGTATAGATTCATATCTAATGAATACCTCTTTCATATTTATATTCCCTATCTATCTGACATTCACAGTATTAATGATAAGATTGTCCATAGAACTGAGGGGCGCATTTCGGTAAGGATGGCACCTTACCGGCGCTCATTAAGTGTAACCCCAGAGCTTATAGGACTTTCAACATCATTTAAATACCCTCATTCAGATGTATAGTTCGTATAGATACTGTATCTAACTTAGTACAACTATGCTAAATAAAATAAAGATCAGAGTACACCGCAATCGATGAAATAAAGGATCATAATATATTACATAACATTTGGTTCGATTACATTGTCGACGCCGGTTTTTTCCTTTCGCGGGTCCTTTTAGTCTTTTCCAATTTTAGCCTTCTTGATTAAATGATTTTTGGAAAAGGTCGGCATTAATGTCGACGGGGTTTTGAAAGATCGCCTTTTATGATGAGCCAAATAATCAGAGTCGCCAGTTGGTATATTTGAAATGGATGTACCAACTCATCCGAGTTTTCGTTTTTTATAAATCGCTGGCTCATATGTGACTCCGAATTAATTGGTCCGCGAATCGAGATTCATGGAGTTCGGGGGCTTGCTTAAGTGAGGGGAAGGTGTGAGGCACCCCTCGACTTCCATGAAACACGGTTACCGCAATCTTGGTGCTGTCCTATCCTTTAATTCATGAAATGTGTATATATGCAGGTGTATATGTGTGTGCTTATGTGAATGTTGTGGTGAGTTTGTATGAAAGAATCATTTGGATTTTTTAAGGAAAGTTGTGCTTGGATTTGAGAATATTTCAAAACGTCGTTTCTATTAATACGAGAAAGCTCCCTCTTTTCATGCAAAAGGTTTGATTTTACTTATCAAAACTATGAGATTTTTATTAGATGTCGTTATGGCCAAAAACAAGAATTTTAGACCTTCGTCAAAATAGGAATCGAGATCCATACGTTGCTTTCGTAAAATGATGGGCAATTTCTAGGATGTCTTTAACCCTATGCACAAAGGTTTACTAAAATATTTCATTTTTTATTCATAAAAGCCATTTTTGGTGATGTTTGAAAATGATTTTTTCTTTGGCCTTCTCGTTTAATAGGAATCGACATTCATTAGCATTCCAAATTTTTTAGCCTCGTGATGCTAATATCCTACTTTGATTGATTTTAGAAAAAATCCTTATTGTTTTGATTTTGAAATCTTTTGTTTGATATTGCAAACCAAATTTAAACATCACAACGCGTAAGGGCTATTCATGGGCATGTAAGCCATCAAAATACCCCGAACGCCAACAATCACATATTCCACTAATACGGGGCCTTAAATCCGATTCTCGCCTTAGCGTCGTTTTAAGGCCCGACGATTACAGATTTACTACGGAAGCTACATCATTCTTACTATTTACATAAAAAAACGTCCATCATCGGATTTGGACCACGGGGTCGCTTTCCTAGGCTCACAACCACGATTACCATGCGCTCACAAAAGGAATACTACAATAATAACCACGTGGATTGCCTAACACATCCTAGAAATACAATCAATTAAACTACGCCTAATATATATCCATGAACAAACTAGAAATTTCACCCATTGGATATCATCGGGTTATTAGGAAGAATTTTGTTCCAATGGAACCCTCACCAATAATCCCTAATCCATGATTGTTCAACAATATTCTTGAAAATTACAATTTAATTTAACCAAATGACATGATAGAAGTTGCAAAAATAAGGAGATTTTCACCTTGAAAATGATACCAAAATTGTGTAGAAACTTGTGTATTGAGTGAAGTATGAGATGTATTGATAGAATCCCACAATAAGGGAAAATTGCTCTCTTTTTCTCTCAATTGTTACAAGAATTTTTGCTATTTCTCTCTATTTTCGAGCTAAAACTGCTGCTGTTTTTCTTCTTCTTCCGCCAAAACTGCTGAACTGCTGTATGCTGCACGAAACTGGGCTGAAATAGGCTGGCCAGAGCCAGCCGCAGATTGATCTGCGGCTGGCTGGCCCACCTCCCATCGCACTCAGCTGATAGTGCTGATTTCCTGGTTTCCGTGCTGGCGCACCCACTTGGCCGCAGATCAATCCGCGGCTGGATGGCTTGACTTTCTCAATTTTCATGCTACGCCTCGATTTTCGTGCCGTGACGCTGTTTTTCGCTGACAGGTTCGTATTTTACAGTCCGGGAATCATTGGGAGGCGTGCCACACCTTCCTGGAATGCCAAATTCGGATGGCCTTGCTGTCACGTCGATTTCGGTTGCACATTGTCATGGTGGCGTCGAGCGTTTGTACTTTTTCCATCTTTCGCTCTCGCAGGCCAGTCCATTTGACGAATTTGCCCTCCTGTCAAGGTTAGTATACGAAGTGCAAAATTTGGGTGTCTACAGCTGCCCCTCTTTATCATGTTTATGAAATGTTAAATGAAATGAACAGGATAAAGAAAGAGACACCCGATGTCTGAATGACAGTGCACAGATATGATAATACACACACGATGCAACACATGTAGTTTATGGTACAACACAAGATGTAGCGCATGCAAACATTCGAAAGAGTGTCAATGCATCAACCCTCTGACCGTATTTGTTGGTCGTTAGGTTCACTCTTCCAATCTATCATCTCGTTCGGGGCCGGGTATCGTCGCCGGTCACCCATCTCGTAACCCCCGGTTATCGTCGCCGGTTGGTTATCTCGTCAGGGCCGGTTTTCGTCGCCGGACATCCATCTCGTGATCGCCGGTTATCGTCGCCGGTCGATCGTCCTGTCGGGGCCGGGTATCGTCGCTGGTCACCCATCGCGTAACCCCAGTTATCGTCGCCGGTTGGTTATCTTGTCGGAGCCGGTTTTCGTCGCCGGACATCCATCTCGTGATCGCCGGTTATCGTCGCCGGTCGATCGTCTCGTCGGGGCCGGGTATCGTCGCCGGTCACCCATCTCGTAACCCCCGGTTATCGTTGCCGGTTGGTTATCTTGTCGGAGCCGGTTTTCGTCGCCGGACATCCATCTCGTGATCGCCGGTTATCGTCGCCGGTCGATCGTCTTGTCGGGGCCGGGTATCGTCGCCGGTCACCCATCGCGTAACCCCCGGTTATCGTCGCCGGTTGGTTATCTTGTCGGAGCCGGTTTTCGTCGCCGGACATCCATCTCGTGATCGCCGATTATCGTCGCCGGTCGATCGTCTTGTCGGGGCCGGGTATCGTCGCCGGTCACCCATCGCGTAACCCCCAGTTAGCGTCGCCGGTTGGTTATTCTGTCGGAGCCGTTTTTCGTCGCCGGACATCCATCTCGTGATCGCCGGTTATCGTCGCCGGTCGATCGTCTTGTCGGGGCCGGGTATCGTCGCCGGTCACCCATCGCGTAACCCCCGGTTATCGTCGCCGGTTGGTTATCTTGTCGGAGCCGGTTTTCGTCGCCGGACATCCATCTCGTGATCGCCGGTTATCGTCGCCGGTCGATCGTCTTGTCGGGGCCGGGTATCGTCGCCGGTCACCCATCTCGTAACCCTCGGTTATCGTCGCCGGTTGGTTATCTTGTCGGAGCCGGTTTTCGTCGCCGGACATCCATCTCGTGATCGCCGGTTATCGTCGCCGGTCGATCGTCTCGTCGGGGCCGGGTATCGTCGCCGGTCACCCATCGCGTGATCTTTTTTCACTCAACACGTCAAATGGCTGCAAGGGAGCAAGGTGGGACCCACCAGGGCCAGCCGCGGATGGATCTGCGGGCAGCCGCAGATTGATCTGCGGCCAGCCGCAGATACATCTGCGGCCAAGATCGGGATGTATAAGCGGCGCGCCGCTTCCAGATCTGTCACTTTCAACTTCCAACTCACATAGATTCTCGCGATTTTTGCTTGTTCGCAAGGGCCTTTTGTCGATTTTTTCAACTTTCCTGCAAAAACTGCTCCGGTAGGATCGATCTACACGCTACAGGTAACACTTTGATCGGTCACTTTTCAATTTCGTCAATGTTTTGCTATACATTGGACTATTTGTATGTTTAGAGACAAAATGTATGCTTTACAATGCTATGTAATGTATTATCATATATACATGCTATGTATTAACTGTGTGAGTCCTATTTTATGTTCATGAGGCGGTCCCACGTATATGTTTGCTCCTTTTTGAAAGAAAATCATGCATTTATGGCATTTTACACGCTTTATTTACACATATGAATGCAAATATGATCTGTTGTGGCTTGAGTTCTTTGAAAAACATGCTCGGATATACATGGGATGTCCATTTTACAGACGGAACTCTGCTGAAATTTTTTTTTTTTTTTTTGACATGCATTACGCTGCATTAATTATATGATGATGATAGAAATTTAGAATATTCATTACACAATTTTAAAAGGGAACTTACCTTCTTTCTCGCCCGTTCTATTCCAGCTATGGATCGTGATGCGCCCAGTAGCTCTTCCGCCTCTCGGACTTCGGGTGTTCGCCGTCGTAGGGCTGCACCTGCCCCTATTCCTCCTCGTACCCGTCAGGCTCGTCGCTTGGCGGAGGCTGTCATCCGTCCTGATCACCCGGACGTTGAGGAGGTTGTTCCTCTGGAGGTTGCGGTGGAGGAGCCGTCTTCCAGCACATCAGCTCCCCCTTCTCATCGCGCCTTATCTGGCGCTTTTGTCCAGATACCCGATCTATTGGGTCGGGATCTCAGTCGTCACCCCTCGGCATCTCTGGTTGCTAATGAGGTATATTTGATTCGGCTCTTCATTTGTTCTCGATTTCTCAATTTCCCGTTCTATCTGGATTGACCCATTGGTGATTTTCACAGGTGCCCGAGTTTACCCAGCCGAGGGGTAATTGGTTCAACATTTACTCTCTCTATGCGGCCCTGCATAGTGATTACCGGGAGATGGTGGACTCTTGGGGCTTTCGACATTTCTTCACTATCATCCCCCGTCAGTGCCCCTGGGGTTACATGAGGGCTTTATCCGAGCGATGGTTCCACCATACGCAGTCTCTTCATCTCCTCGACTGCGAGATCGTGCTGACCCCCTGGGACTGGAGGTACATTACGGGCATAGAGTTCACCGGGTCCCGCGTCCCCCTGGATCTTGATATCACTCCAGTGGAGGTTCGAGCCTTGCTGGGCTTCGCTGCTGATGATCGGGTCTTTAAGGCCCGTAGTATTCGGTCCGGTGCCTTGGCCGTCGATGCTGTTGGGGGTTTATACGCACAGCCTATTCCAGCGGATCAGGGCACTCGTGACATCCTGCTACGACGCTTGTTCTTGACCATCATGAGGGGTTGTTTCCTAGGGAACAACTCCTCTACCATCCACTTTAGCGTCGTAGGGGCTGTTAGAGACGTAGACCGGATCGGTGACTACGATTGGGGTTCATTCACCTTTGCTTATTTCCTCCACGGTCTGCGTCTGCACTCGGAGGGACAGACAAATGCATGGCTCGGATTCTACCACTTTCTGCTGGTGAGCTTTCTTTCCCTTTTTACTTACTGCACTTCCCTTTATTTCATTTTTCTTTTCTGCATTTGTCGGTTATTTCATGCTTTCCACTGTTTCTGTTCGCAGTTCTGGGCTTACGAGCGTCTTCCATGTCTGAGGCCTATCACTACTCTGGGCTGGATACTTATCCCCGGGGTCGGCGATGGCACCACAGCACTCTGGAGGAGATCCCCGTGTCGGGCAGCTTTGCACATTGTCGTATTCAGCTGGAGTTGATCACGGCTGCCGATGTCGTCTGGGTTCCCTACCTCTCCGAGCATCTGACTGTGGGGTTTGCTGACGGGCATCCTTCTGGCCCGGAGTTCGAGCTTTCCACCCGTCGCCTCACTTTGCAGAGTGTTGGAGGCTGGGTGATGTATCTGGGAGAGCGCGCATTCAGATGCGTCACTGGAGAGATCCGCATTCCGCACTCCCTTCCTTTCACTACTTCCTGGCCGCTGGATTCTCAGCCCTCGGAGATCATGCTCGCCGGGGAGGACGGTCGGATGCTTTCCACAGGCCCCAGTACGAGCGAGGCTTTCAGGACCTGGTGGTTACCTCGTACCATCGGTCCCCAGACACGGGCTACCTTCTTCCTCGGGGACATGGTCCCCGGCTCGGTGATGATGACTGACTGGGCAGCCTGCGTTCGGAGTCCCACCCACACTGAGCAGATAGACACTTTGACCCGCCAGGTAGAGCAGTTGTCGGTATTTCTTCGGGTGTTAGGCCGGACCCCGGAGGAGGCTTACGCCTATGATCCTGACGGTGCGGGCTATGATGCAGGCTCGAGCTCATCTGATGCCACCGCTCGGCTATACATCCCTGACATGAATTTCGATCCTCCGACTTCGACGACCCGGGGGGATCAGTTCGAGGATCCCGGTTTTATCGATGAGATTGACTTTATTTAGATCAGGATAGGATAGGGCTTTTCTACCTGCACGTGTTTAGACTTCTTTTCCATTTTATGCATTATGTACTAAACTCATTTATCTATTATGCACATTTCCCTTTTTTATCTTTATGGAATTCACTGGTTTTATATATTTTTTTAATGTATGATGCATGCCCTTTTTTATTCATGGATAGAGAATGACCCCTGTACAGTCTTTTTGATACTATTTTTCACAGATGTCGTCCTCAGATGCCGTGGTACGTTTGGATTCCATTCCTCCCACAGGGTTGGTTGGCAGTCTCCTCCGCTGGTTTGACAGTTTATTACCGGCAGACAGGGTTATCGCAGATGGTCTTTTGGGCCATTCTTTGTCCTTATTGACCTTTCAGGTGCCAGCGGGCTTTGTGGATGGTATTCTGAGCTATTGGGCCCCTGCCCGTCAGGTGTTTAGGCTAGGGACAGTAGAGCTGACCCCCACCCTGGAGGAGTATGCTCGCTTCACCGGCTTGCCTTTGGATAGACCTTGTGCCAGGGTCACGGCTGGTTCCATGCGCCGTCAGTTCTTGACCTTTACCGGTTTGCGGAGGGCTGTCTTGTTACCGGTGATCACATCAGACCATATGGTTCCCCTTCAGTTCTTGATTGACCGATTTGGTTCACCTGACAGTTTTCGTCTTTTCCTCGGCGATTTTTCTGTATCTGAGGAGCGCTGGGGCGCTTCACGAGTAGACGTTCTGATGGCATGTGTCGTCTCAGTTTTGTACTTGCCGGCAGGACCTGATCAGTTGGACATGCGAGTTGTCGCGGCTGCTCGAGCCCTTCAGGAGGATTACACCATCCTTCCCATGATATTGGCGGATACCTATATGTCAGCTTCATACTGTCAATCCTTCCGAGGCAGGGCCTTCAGAGGGAGTTCGACCTTATTGTATATTTGGTTCATGAGTCATCTTAGTCCCATCGGCCATTTCCGTCGCCAAGGGTTTTGCTTCAGCCATGACATAACCACGCAATTTTCGTTTCGTCCCATGAGCTGTACTGATGTGGCCTCCTGGACATCATTTTTGTCTGTCATTGAGGATCCTTTTCATCTATTGGTCTACTCGGGCTATTGCTCCTTTATGAGCTTCTTGACTCACGTGCCCACCCTGGATTTCATCCCTATTGCCGGCTTGCGGGGTATGACGACTTATCATCCCCTGGCGGTTATGGGGCAGTTTGATCAAACACAGGATTTACACCCTTTCGCGGGTGCATCCGCCTATCGATTCCTTATATCATCCCGAACAGAGAGGGATCTACTGCGGGTATACGAGCTTTGGTCTCGCAGGATCTCCGCCGAATATAGTGAGAGCTGTCACATCCAGACATTTGCTTACGTGCAGTGGCTGCGCGGAGATTTGGATTCGGCTGGTTTGAGTCAGGTTGGGGCCTTTGATGACTCTGGAGTGATTTCCCCAAAGGATACCACAGACCACCCCGTCTCAGCCGATTCTGCCCCGAGTCGGGTTATTGAGAATACCCGACTTCGCCTGGCCCTGATTACTGCTGAAGCCGAGAGGGATGCCGCTTTTGTCGAGAGAGATGATGCCATTCGGGCTAGAGACGCTGCCATTGTTGACAGAGAGGCCATTGTACTTCAGACCGGGGCACTTGTAGATGCTCATTTTGGGACGGTCAGCCGAGCCACTGCTTTACTGGATCGTATTGATATGATGGGGCAGCAGATTGCAGGAGATGCTGATGCTTCAGATCTATCCACCACCTTGACCATCCTGCTTCAGCTAGTTTCAGATTTGTAGATTATTTTATTTCCTGCATAGACTATGTTAGTTCCATCAGTTATCGAAAAGCAATCTTGTAATAAAATGACTTATATATATAGACATGCATTTAAATTTAGTCATTTTCCCCCTTTGTCGTATCGTTGCCTTTCATTGGATCCCCATTTTATCCAGCTGACCCTGATTTTGACATTTCGCTTTCTTTCTCTTATCAAGTCTTGATGGAGATTTGACAGATATCGCCGCACGCCTTTTGATTTCATCGGATTGAATCTCAGATTTTTGGATAACTGTTTGGCTGGATCAGGGTTATGTCCCCTGGGATGAAGCTGGTTAGGCAGCTGGTTTTGGGAAGGTTTTTGAGGGTGTAGGAAGGTTTTATCTGGTTATCGAAAATTGGTTTTGGTTAGGGAAATGATTATTTTATTTTTTTAAGGGATCGGACCGCGCCATGATGGCTGCCTACGTACCCCCACAAATTGGGAGATCAGGTCCTACGTAGTTCGCTCTCAAGGAAAAAGGACCTGATGATTCAAGCGTAGAACCGCTTCACCGAGTCAGAATTGAGGGGTTGCGGAAATACCTCACCATCCATTTCTTGCAATATGAGGGCTCCTCCGGATAGCACCTTCTTAATCACAAACGGCCCCTCCCAGTTTGGGGCGAACTTCCCCTTGGCTTCGTCTTGACAAGGCATGACTCTTTTCAACACCAAATCATTTTCTTTGAACTTCCGAGGTCTCATCCTTTTGCCATATGATCGAGAGATCCTTTGTTGATATAACTGACCGTGCCAGACAACAGCCACCCTCCTTTCATCAATTAGGGCCAATTGGTCGTATCGACTTTGCATCCAATCCTCCTCGCTTATCTGAGCATCGATCATTATTCTGAGAGATGCCATTTTAACCTCGATTGGCAGAACGGCCTCCATTCCATACACCAGAGCGTAAGGGGTTGCCCCTGTAGAAGTACGCGTTGATGTTCGGTATGCCAGCAGAGTGAGGGGTAGCAGTTCCGGCCATCCCCGATGATTGGCAGACATTTTGGCCATGATTTTCTTGATGTTCTTATTTGCAGCCTCCACTGCCCCATTCATCTTAGGACGGTAAATGACGGAATTGAGGTGCTTGATTTTGAACTGGTCACACAGTCCCTTCATGAGGGCGTTGTTTAAATTCTTGGCATTGTCAGAGACCAAAACCTCAGGCTGCCCGTATCGACAAATGACATTATTCCTGATGAACCCGACTATGACCTCCTGAGTTACTTTGGGGAAAGAAGCTGCCTCTACCCATTTGGTGAAATAATCGATCATGACAAAAATGAATCGGTGTCCGTTGCTTGCTTTGGGCTCTATTGGTCCGATTACATCCATTCCCCACATTGAAAATGGCCACGGGGAGGTCATACAGTGCAGTTCATTGGGGGGCGTATGGATCACATTACCGTGCGCCTGACATTGATAACACCGTGTGACATGATCGTCGCAGTCGGCCTTCAGCGTTAACCAATAATGCCCTGTCCTCAAGATCTTTTTGGCCAGCATCGGTCCACTCATATGCGGCCCACACACTCCACCATGTATTTCATTCATAATCCTTCGGGCCTGTGTTTCATCTACGCATTGCAACAGTCCCAACCCAGCATCCCTCTTGTACAGTGAATCCCCACTCAGGTAAAATTTCATTGCCATCTTTTGAATTCTCATCCTCTCAGCTCGACTCGCCTGGTCGGGAATGGACCTATCCCTCAAATACTCCCTTATGTCGTGATACCAAGGCTGCTTTGGTAGTACCACCTCGCCTGATAATACTGCCACATGCTCCTCGTATGCCGGGGCATTCTGTACTGCCATCTCAACCTGTTGAACGTCCTTGCTCTTGGTTACGTAGATTAAGGAAGCCAGAGTTGCCAATGCATCGGCAAAATCATTCCGTCCCCGGGGAATATGGCGGAAAGCGATATCTTCGAACTCTTGCATCAACTGGGTGACACAACGATGGTATGGAAGCAACCGAAGCTCCCTAGTGTTGTACACCCCGATTGCCTGTCTGATTACCAGTTCTGAATCTCCGAACACCGCTAGTCTCTTCACTCCCAT
Source organism: Aralia elata (assembly GCA_034770075.1). Taxonomy (NCBI): domain Eukaryota; kingdom Viridiplantae; phylum Streptophyta; class Magnoliopsida; order Apiales; family Araliaceae; genus Aralia; species Aralia elata. The sequence continues at coordinate 45,352,169 of CM068388.1, read as the reverse complement.
GTCGCGGGCCAGGCGGAGTCCCAAGATACATCCCTCGTATTCAGCGGTGTTGTTCGAATTGCTGAAATGCAGTTTAGTGGCCACGGGGTACTGTTCTCCCGTGATAGAGACCATGACCGCTCCGGCTCCTGCCCCCTCGGCATTCATGGCACCATCAAAATACAGCTTCCAGAACTGTCCCTCGTCATCACATTTCTCGCGTGATACCCAAAATATATCTTCGCCCGGAAGAAGAGTTTCCAAAGGCTCCATCCCTCCTGACGGGGCCTCTGCCAACTGATCTGCAATTCCCTGTCCTTTCATGGCCTTCTGAGTCACGTACACTATGTCGAACTGTTGTAAGATCAACTGCCATCTTGACAACCGACAATTCAGCATGGGCCTTTCAAAAATATATTTCAGGGGATCCATTCTTGATATCAGGTACGTCGTATGCCCATGGAGGTAGTGCTGTAATCTCCCTGCAGCCCAGGCCAGAGCACAACAGGTCCTTTCGATGGGAGTGTAATTCTGCTCACATTGGCTAAATCTTTTGCTGAGGTAATAGATGGCCTGCTCTTTACCCGCCTCATTTTTCTGTCCCAACATACATCCCATCGCGATGGCATTTACCGATATATACATAAACAGAGGGATCCCATCCCTCGGGGGTACCAGCACTGGTGCTTCAGTCAATTGCTTTTTAATGGTCTGAAAAGCCTTCTGACATTGCTCATTCCATTCTTGGGAAACCCCTTTTCTTAACAGTTTGAAAATGGGCTCACATGTAGTCGTCAAGTGGGATATAAAACGGCTGATAAAGTTTATCCTTCCGAGGAATCCTCTAATCTCCTTCTCTGTGTGAGGCGCCGGCATATCCACAATGGCCTTAATCTTTGCTGGGTCCAACTCAATGCCCCGATCACTAACCAGGAAACCCAAGAGCTTACCCGACTGCACTCCGAAAGCACACTTGGCTGGATTGAGTTTCAAATTATACTTTCTGAGCCGATCGAACAGCTTTTTGAGATGGGTTACATGATCAGATTCTTCCCTCGACTTTACAATAATGTCATCCACGTAGACCTCTATCTCCTTATGCATCATATCGTGGAATAAGGCCATCATGGCTTTTTGATAAGTGGCCCTCGCGTTTGTGAGGCCAAAAGCCAATCGCCTATAGCAGAAAGTGCCCCAAGGGGTGATGAATGCGGTCTTTTCCCGATCTTCCTCCGCCACCATTATCTGATGATATCCCGCGAAGCAATCCACAAAAGAGTACATTTCGTACTGGGCTGTGTTATCTACCAGGATGTGTATGAAGGGCACCGGGAAGTTATCCTTGAGACTGGCCTTGTTTAGATCTCTGTAGTCTACACATACCCTTACTTTTCCTCCAGGCTTAGCCACTGGGACTACATTGGACAGCCATTCCGGGTAAGTGGACACCATAATGATTCCCGCCCTGAACTGCTTGATGATCTCTTCCTTTACTTTTAGGCTCCACTCCGGTTTCAACTTTCTTAATTTTTGTTTGACAGGCCGGAAACCCTCCTTGATGGGTAATCGGTGTACCACAATGTCGGTGGACAATCCGATCATATCCTCATGAGACCAGGCAAAGACATCCTCATATTGTTTTAGCAACTCAGTCACTTCGGCTTTTTGGCTGGGGGTAAGGTCTGTCCCTATCTTGAGTTCTTTTGGCTTGTCAGGGGTTCCAATATCAATGGTGACGGTTTGGTCCAAGTTGGGTTTGGGTTTGTCCTCGACCCATCCTTTGATCTCGTCAGGCGCGTCGTCGTAATCGTCGTTCAAATTTGAAAGACCATTTGTTAGGCAAAGATTACTCAAATTGGTACACCTGACATGAAACAAAATACTTGTCATATATAAATCATTTTTCACGACGATCGCATTTTCAAAATAACACGAAGAAACGACATAATTATGCAGAAATAAAACAACAACAAAATGAAACTTCTTCATTCCCCCATCCTCTGGGGTCTACCACCCTGACGTCAGATTTTACCCTTGTTTGGATATTACTGGTTTCATGGTCCAGTTGTCGACGGTCAGGTCAGATGAAATGCGCTGGATAAAAGGGGGCTTTACATCGGACACTTCCCCGATGATCACGGATACGTCACCTGAGTCCTTCTCCCTATCCTCTCCAGGAATAATTAGCCCTGCCCAATCGATGACAGGTACAACTCGTTAGGCCTCGGGTGGTGCGATAATATTCGTCCCCTCCCCACTGCTTGTTGATTGTCCAGGGATATAGCACTTGGTTTCAAACTCTTTTGCGACCTCCTGCAGGAAACTTTCCCTCCGGGCCGACTCATTACGTGCGGGGGTTAACTCTTCATTCCCTGCCCCAATCACAGGCTCGCTGATCCCCTGTTCATTGTCGACTTTGGTCACTGGACTGCCAACTAGTCGAATCGGAGCCGCACCCCGACGTTGTCTCCGTGCTACGCCCTCATGGTATCCCAACCCTGCTTTGCCTATCTGCTGTGGTAGGTGGATGGGCTCGGTGATTCCCTGGCTGCTCCTTCCTAATCCCTGTCCAGGCTGGAAGTTCATTTTTATCATTTCTTTTGCCACAAAGGTAAGTTCGGGAGAGACCCTAGGTTTCACAACTGGAGATCCCAGGCATCTATAATGGGGAGTGCTAACCTCCAGTGCTTGAAAGCTGGCCGGTGCTGCCGACTCATCCACATTGATCACTGGCAGGTCACTCCTAGGAGGAGAAGGGTCATCACATTCGGCCGAGACTGTTACCAGATTCCCATCGATGATTAGCTTGATTTGTTGGTGGAGCGTGGAAGGAACTGCCCCGGCCATATGTATCCATGGCCTCCCCAATAACATGTTATAACTGGCTGCAATATCTAGGACCTGGAAAGATATATCAAAAGTACAGGGTCCTATCTCCATCGGTAATTCAATCTCTCCCATTGTATCCCTCCGGGAACCATCAAAAGCTCGTACCACCACATGACTGGTTCGTAGGCGCTTGGGGTTGATGTTCATCTTCTGCAAGGTACTGAGGGGACATATATTCAATGCCGATCCTCCATCAATCAGCACCCCATTCATTATATAGCCCGAGGAGATTACCGCAATATGGAGTGGTTTCCGGTGTCCCCTTCCCTCCTTGGGTATGTCTTCATCCGTAAAGGATATTACATCGTTCTCCAATAGGTGGCCTACCAGCTGGCCGAAACCCTCCTCACTAATTTCCTTAGGCACGTATGCCTCCTCCAGAACCTTCATCAGGGTTTTGCAATGCTCATTGGATGACAACACTAAGTTCATGACTGATGTTAGGGTTGACTCCTCACTTAAAATCTGGATCCCCATTGTTTCCGGGTGATCCATCCTTTTCAAGAATTCAATGGCCCTTTCTTCGGAAATTTCTTCATTTTTCCTCCTTTGGCTATCAAGGACTCGCCCGGGAAGATACAAGGGGTTCCCCCTTGTCGTCACCGAAGCACAGCTGGCCGCTTCCTCTGGCATGCCCCCATAATTCCAGGGTACAGTCTTTAGACTACTGATAGGGAGTTGCGGCCTTGCTGCAAGGATGATGGGCCTCGGAGCCGTCAACTTGACTGGTCCCTCCGTGCTATTCGTACTAACCCCTACCAACCTGATGGGCGTTCCCCGTGCACTCCCATGATCATGTATCACGTTGATCATTTCCTCAATTTTCTGCACATAGTTCAACCTTGGCGGCCCCCCAGCTTCACTCGCCTCTGTCGCATTGACCCCCCCTCCATTATGTCTTGGCAGGGGATTTGCCTTGTCATTCGGGGAGTCTGGCTGTTCCACCACAATTTCCCCACTGTCAATCAGGTTTTGGATTCGATGCTTCAACGTCCAACAGTCTTGTGTATCATGGCCAGGGGAACTGGAGTGGTATGCACATCGCTTGTTCGGGTCAAACCTTCTACCCTTTGGGTCACTCGGGGGTGCCAAACCAACTATCTTCTTTTGGGCTACTAATACCGCTAATACCCGTTCAAGCGGCTCCCCGAGCGGGGTGAATACTCGATTTTGCGAGGCCTCAAATCTTCTTCGCCCCTCTGCCCTTTGATCTGTGAAGTTTGGCTGTCGGGATGGCCCTACCCTTTGCACCTGTACCGGAAGATGGCTTTCTGTTTTTCTGGATGACCCCTATAGGATGAGGGAGACATCCTCTTCCTTTTTCTTTTGGACCCTCCGGGAACTGCTGCCATAGTTTCCATTCTGTATTTGCTCGGCAGCAGTTTCTAAAGCAGTAAAATCCCAGATTTTACCCGATTTCAACCCCATATCTACCATCTCTCCATGTTTAATCATTTCAGCGAAGGGTCTTCCAATCCCCGAGATGACTCGTTCATAATACGGTGCCTCTTGAATGTCTACAAAGGTCATCACCATCTCTGCTTCGCTCATCGGGGGGTTCACCTGTGCAGCCATGCCCCTCCATCGTTGCGCATATTCCCTGAAGGATTCCCTAGGTTGTTTCTTAACCTTTGTCATTTGATACCTGTCAGGGGCCATCTAGGCCTGAAAACTGTATTGGGTTAAGAAGGTATGGGCCAATTCCTCCCAGTTGTGGATTCGGGCGTTGTCAAGGCGGACATACCAAATTCTTGCCTCCCCCGTTAAGCTTTTCTGGAACAGTTGCATTCTCAACCCTTCGTCCTCGGCATAAGACCCGAGTTCTCCAATGTATATTTTCAAATGGGTGTAGGGATCCCCCTTCCCGTTGTATTTTTCAAACTCAGGGATTTTGAATTTCTCCGGGTATCTGGCTCCGGGGAAGACACATAAATCTGAATAGTTAACCCTGCCGAGGGACCCTATGCCCTTCATAGATTGGATGGTCTCTTCCATTTGTCTCATTTTCTTCCGCAAGTCATCTGTATCTCCCTCTTCCGGGATAGTAATCACTGTTTTGTTTTGTACGGGAATGGCCTTTGGGACGACCGGTTCGCCCTTAGGTGGATCCTCCTTAGGTAGTTCCTGCCTGGGTATCAACTGCTTTCTTAGCATTATGGCCATTTCTAACATCTGCTTCTTAAAGTCATCAAATTCCTCCCTAGATATGGCGCCGGAATTGGTAGATGGAATATCAGCCATTTCAGATATGGAGTTTTGGGCCTTCCTAGACTGCGAACGGGTTTGAGGAGAAATCCTACGAAACAACGGTTCGAAGTTTAGTTCCGGGAAATGAAAGGATATGGATGCATGCTAAAGCTGTAACTTTTGTGTTTTGGGTTTTTTAATCTTTTTCTGCAAAACAGCATGTTAGTAGTTCCTTATTGCAATAATAAATGCCATTATGACTTATTATGCTTCCCCAGTTGTTCCCTGCAAAACGCAGCGGTTAGTAATCTTTTGACAGAAAGGGAGGTATATATGAATGGGACCATGACATTTATACGCATGAATGTAAAAGGGCATGAAGAGACTTTTCCTGCGTTGGGTTAATCTGAGGCTGACCTATCCTAGGGTTACTCTCACGGGCTTTTCGGCATGAAGGTCCCCAAATCTTCGCAATCTACTCGTCTGAGCCCTTTCGATTGGAGCGGATTTGGGTGGTGCGTTTCCTGAGCCATCTCCGGGGAGCAGCCCCTTCGAGTCCAGTAATAAGCAACCGACAGGTTCGCCTCAGGAGGAGGTACTCTCTCAACATACATTCACATTCATCGTCCTCACCGTATGCAAATGATTACTCAAAAGTAAGGCAATTCCATTCAAATCATTCATTTATTCGACAAAACACACATTCACACAACAAAAGTAAAAATCAAAATATAGTCTACACACACATTTTATGAATTTAAAAGGATAGGATAACATCAAGATTTGAACGCGGCTTAAGCCCTCTAATGTCCCCAGCAGAGTCGCCAGCTGTCGACGCCGGTTTTTTCCTTTCGCGGGTCCTTTTAGTCTTTTCCAATTTTAGCCTTCTTGATTAAATGATTTTTGGAAAAGGTCGGCATTAATGTCGACGGGGTTTTGAAAGATCGCCTTTTATGATGAGCCAATTAATCAGAGTCGCCAGTTGGTATATTTGAAATGGATGTACCAACTCATCCGAGTTTTCGTTTTTTATAAATCGGTGGCTCATATGTGACTCCGAATTAATTGGTCCGCGAATCGAGATTTATGGAGTTCGGGGGCTTGCTTAAGTGAGGGGAAGGTGTGAGGCACCCCTCGACTTCCATGAAACACGGTTACCGCAATCTTGGTGCTGTCCTATCCTTTAATTCATGAAATGTGTATATATGCAGGTGTATATGTGTGTGCTTATGTGAATGTTGTGGTGAGTTTGTATGAAAGAATCATTTGGATTTTTTAAGGAAAGTTGTGCTTGGATTTGAGAATATTTCAAAACGTCGTTTCTATTAATACGAGAAAGCTCCCTCTTTTCATGCAAAAGGTTTGATTTTACTTATCAAAACTATGAGATTTTTATTAGATGTCGTTCTGGCCAAAAACAAGAATTTTAAACCTTCGTCAAAATAGGAATCGAGATCCATACGTTGCTTTCGTAAAATGATGGGCAATTTCTAGGATGTCTTTAACCCTATGCACAAAGGTTTACTAAAATATTTCATTTTTTATTCATAAAAGCCATTTTTGGTGATGTTTGAAAATGATTTTTTCTTTGGCCTTCTCGTTTAATAGGAATCGACATTCATTAGCATTCCAAATTTTTTAGCCTCGTGATGCTAATATCCTACTTTGATTGATTTTAGAAAAAATCCTTATTGTTTTGATTTTGAAATCTTTTGTTTGATATTGCAAACCAAATTTAAACATCACAACGCGTAAGGGCTATTCATGGGCATGTAAGCTATCAAAATACCCCGAACGCCAACAATCACATATTCCACTAACACGGGGCCTTAAATCCGATTCTCGCCTTAGCGTCGTTTTAAGGCCCGACGATTACAGATTTACTACGGAAGCTACATCATTCTTACTATTTACATAAAAAAACGTCCATCATCGGATTTGGACCACGGGGTCGCTTTCCTAGGCTCACAACCACGATTACCATGCGCTCACAAAAGGAATACTACAATAATAACCACGTGGATTGCCTAACACATCCTAGAAATACAATCAATTAAACTACGCCTAATATATATCCATGAACAAACTAGAAATTTCACCCATTGGATATCATCGGGTTATTAGGAAGAATTTTGTTCCAATGGAACCCTCACCAATAATCCCTAATCCATGATTGTTCAACAATATTCTTGAAAATTACAATTTAATTTAACCAAATGACATGATAGAAGTTGCAAAAATAAGGAGATTTTCACCTTGCAAATGATACCAAAATTGTGTAGAAACTTGTGTATTGAGTGAAGTATGAGATGTATTGATAGAATCCCACAATAAGGGAAAATTGCTCTCTTTTTCTCTCAATTGTTACAAGAATTTTTGCTATTTCTCTCTATTTTCGAGCTAAAACTGCTGCTGTTTTTCTTCTTCTTCCGCCAAAACTGCTGAACTGCTGTATGCTGCACGAAACTGGGCTGAAATAGGCTGGCCAGAGCCAGCCGCAGATTGATCTGCGGCTGGCCGCAGATCCATCTGCGGCTGGCTGGCCCACCTCCCATCGCACTCAGCTGATAGTGTTGATTTCCTGGTTTCCGTGCTGGCGCACCCACTTGGCCGCAGATCAATCCGCGGCTGGATGGCTTGACTTTCTCAATTTTCGTGCTACGCCTCGATTTTCGTGCCGTGACGCTATTTTTCGCTGACAGGTTCGTATTTTACAGTCCGGAAATCATTGGGAGGCGTGCCACACCTTCTTGGAATGCCAAATTCGGATGGCCTTGCTGTCACGTCGATTTCGGTTGCACATTGTCATGGTGGCGTCGAGCGTCTGTACTTTTTCCATCTTTCGCTCTCGCAGGCCGGTCCATTTAACGAATTTGCCCTCCTGTCAAGGTTAGTATACGAAGTGCAAAATTTGGGTGTCTACATACATTATTTTCAGTACTAAGTTATTACAACAAAAGCCTTTAAAAGACTTAGATTATTCAAAAGCAGTTAATAAAACTAGTAAGCATGCCCTTTTCCTTTATTTGTCCCAGAAGTGCCAGGGATATCATTTAAAGCTGCAAAAGAAGATATGCGCAAGAATGAGCTACAAATGCTCAACAAGTTCATTTGAAAATGTAAACACAGTGTGTTTGATTTGAAAGATGTCAGGTGATGTATAATTGATACTGAGGGTTCTGTACCGAAACCATATATTTCAATTTGTTCTGTCAGTCTTCAATAACTTAGAACCTCTTTGAATTCGGATATCTGGTAGGTGATCAGCCTCACCAATATCCCAGGAGTATGCATATCATCCTACCACATTTTTGGTCAATTTAAGTTAATTGCCAATATTGGGTCAAGTCATTTAATTGCCAATTTAAACCTTATTTGAAGGTTTGTCGGACCACCTTCCATCCACGGTGTCCCTTTTACTCAGTATAGATGTCATACCAAAATAATTTGGCTTGACACAATAAATTTAAGCTCAAACAATCAATAAATGATTTCATTTCTTAAGTTATGCTGAACAAGTAGCAATAACTTCACAATAATTGATAGCAAGACATAAATGAATTGCTTAATATAAGTTGAGAAAAGTTATGACACTTGCCTTAGCGTAGTTTGTTTTTATTTAAGACAGTTGGTCAACGTACGTAGTCTACGTATACCAATAATAAGCGTTAGCACGTATATAAACATGTATTACGCTATTCTAGACAAGTTTCATTAAGGTTCGACGTTGATTTGGTATCTCGGTCGTGTCCTTAATGGCTAAACACATAGATTGTTTGATAAAACTTCATTTGGAAGCTTAATTATTAGTCTAAATAATTTAATTATTATTTATAACATTTTTAGAAGCTTGGTATTATTTTTAAATAATTTTCAGAAGCTTGGAAGTATTTTTAAATAATTTTACAAGCTTAAGAATATTTTTAAATGATTTAATTATCATTTAGAATATTTTTAAAACATTTAATATATTATTTAAATAATTTATTTGTCATTTAGAGTATTTTTAGATACCTAAAATATTATCTAAATGATTTATTTATCATTTATAATATTTTTAGAAAGATAAAATATTATTTAAATGATTTATTTTATCATTAATAATATATTTTTAGAATTTATTTTATCATTATAATAATTTAATTATTACTTATAATAATTTTCAAAACTAAATTTAATATTTAAATGATATAATTATCATTTAAAGTAATTTTTAAATACTTAATATATTATTTAAAATAATTTATTTATCATTTATAATATTTAAATATTTAATATTTTATTTAATTATTATATATAATAATTTTATTTACCTTAATATCATTTTCAAATCATTAATATAATTATTAAATGATTTAATATCATTTTTAAATAATTAATGTAATTATTAAATGATTTATCATAATTATTATTATTTAATTAAATTAAATAATAATTCAGAAATATATAAAAATATTAAAAATAAATTTTTATAATTAAAAATGAATTTTCGAATATAATTATTAATTATTTCTAATTATTTAATATTTATTTATTATTTTATAATTTATTTAATTAATTTTTATTGAAAACCGTCGCAAAAGACCTATAGCGACAGTCTGCATAAGGTTTTAGTTTTCTGGGTTTTCACATGCATTTCGTCACTAAAGGTGTTCTTCAATGAAGAACAGTTGGTCAATGTCCAGTTGGGACTTTTGACCTCAAATTAATCTCAGCTGGCTTGATGTTTGTGTTTGATTTTTGTTTGTTGTTAAACCTAGTATGGCAGAGTATAACGACATATCAAATTTTACTTCAAATTATATCATATCATGCTTTAAATTTGATGGTCAAACCACCGGGTTCAAACTGTTCTTGAGTTTCTGGGTAACCCAGAAACTCAGTCACTCATAACGGTCAACGTGGTTTGACCATTAATAACTTTGATTCAGTGTTTGCTAAATGTGTTTTGATGAGTCAAGATTGTAGTTTACATACCAAATAACATGTTTAAAACAAGAAAAAACATATTAAATATCATCTAGGCATGATCTGGGTTGATCAAAAGTCTTGTCAAACACTGTCAGAGTGTTCTTCATGTTTCTGGGTTACCAAAAACAGTCTATCATGGTCGGTCAATGGGTTTTGACCAAACATATCTTCCTACTGTGAGATAATTTTGGACTTCTACCAATTGGATCTTAAAGCTAACATGGCATACTACTGATTCATGCTTTAAAACACATCAAACAAACATTTTAAGTCAATCAAAATCTCTGATCTTTGCTACTGATCTTGTGATTGCAGAGGCTTGTTTAGGCTTTGATTATAAGTGTTTAGGTTTCAAAATTTCGTAGGTCTAATGGTCAGCCTCTCATTCTATTTATAGCAACTTGAATTAGGGTTTCCTAAGCTTTATTTTCCATTTTTGCCCTCAAAATATCTAACCTAGTTACTTGTGCTGCTCAAGCCTGATCTTGTTCACCTACTTGAGCTAGATATTTATAAATATCTAATTTTGATATTCTATCTTCTTTTGATTGGTTGAAAATTTTGATTTTTAATTTATTTACTTACTAATTAAACCTAGATTTTTACTAATCATGTTTATGATGTTAATTTAGGTTTAGTAATACCTTAATTAGGTTTATATATCATAATTAAGGTTTATCAATTCATAATTTAGTGTTATTAAACCAAATTAGGGTTTTAGGGTTTCAAATTAGGGTTTAGGGTTTTCAATCCTACAATTAGGGTTTTAATCTTTCGTTTAGGGTTTAGTTTAATCTTAATAATTCATAATTAATATTATGATTCATTATTTAGAATCTAATTATATCAATTAAGATTCTTATACAATAATTAGGGTTTCGATTAGACAATTTGGATAAATATTATCAATTAGGGTTTTCAAATTAGGGTTTCTGTTTCAGTTTATTATCCTAACCCTAATTAACTTATTTTTGATTTTTATTAGTTAATATAATATTATATTAACTTCGAAGCACGATAAAGCACTTCGTCATTACCAAGTACGACACAACAACTTACAAAAATAATTTGCCGAGACGCTTCTCGGTGAATTCGTCGGAAGCATGACAAATCATTTTGTCCGATTAAGCACGACACAGCTGCTTGGCGAAAATTTTTTATTTGACCTAATTGTTTAATAAAATACACAATCACATACTACAAAGTCAGATCATGAAATTTCATTTATTAAACACATAATTTACATATACAGATCTTATTAGGGTTCGGAATATTACATTCACCCCCACTAATAAGAATTTCGTCCTCGAAATTACAGTACGGGTTATACAAATAAGTGTGGGTAACTATCTCGCATTTTACTCTCAAGCTCCCACGTAGCTTCCTCTATATTTTGATTCCTCCAAATAACTTTGACTGAAGGAATCATTTTATTTCGCAGATGTTGTTCTTTCCTATCTACGATTTCGATGGGAACTTCTTCATAAGATAAATCTTTCTCGATCCGGATGGGTTCGTAGTCGATAACGTGTTTATAATCGGGTTTGTATGGTCGTAACACGGACACATGAAACACGTTATGGATATGTTCTAACTCAGGAGGTAGGGCTACCTCATAGGCTACCTCACCTATCCTTCTTAGTATCTGAAATGGTCCAATGAATCTTGGACTTAATTTTCCTTTCTTCCCAAATCAAATTTTACCTTTCTACGGAGATACTTTTAAGAATACGTGACTACCGACTTCGAAATCTTGTAACTTTCTATGTTGATCAGCATATTTCTTTTATCGATCCTGTGATGTTTGTAATCTTCCTTGTATAATTCGGATTACCTCCGCGGTTTGTTGCACTATTTCAGGTCCTAACATTTGTCGCTCTCCGACCTCATCCCAACATAAAGGTGTTCTACATTTTCTTCCATATAAGGCTTCAAATAGTGGCATTCCTATGCTGGTATGGTAGCTATTGTTGTATGCAAATTCTACCAAAGGTAATTGATCTTCCCAACTTCCCTTGAAATCCATGATGCAAGTGCGCAACATGTCTTCCAATGTCTGGATGGTTCTCTCACTCTGACCGTCAGTTTGTGGATGGTATGCTATACTTAGTCTCAACTGAGTTCCTAAATTTTTCTGGAGACTGTCCAAAAATTCGAAGTAAATCGTGGATCTCGGTCTGATACTATAGAAACAGGGACTCCATGTCTAGAAATAATTTCATTGATGTAAAGTTTGGCCAATTGGTCAAGACTGAAGCTAACTTTTATGGGTAGAAAATGAGCTGATTTGGTAAGACGATCTACAATTACCCAAATGGCATTGTGACCTTTCTGTGTATTAGGGAGACCAACTACAAAATCCATGGTAATATGCTCCCATTTCCACTCAGGAATTTCTAAGGGTTGTAATAATCCACTTGGTTTCTGATGTTCAGCTTTAACCCTTTGACATGTTAAACATTTACTTACCCACTCTGCTATCTCTCTTTTCATGTTAGACCACCAAAAATGTTGGCTCAAGTCTTTATACATTTTTGTACTCCCTGGATGGATGCACGCAAGCCAATCATATTTGATATGATGTAGCATATACTTTGTAATCTTATTCATTTATTAATAAAAGAATTGATTTTAAAAGCATTTTATATTATCTACATAGTGCTGTTATATTAAATGTGATAAACCCATAGTTTTGAGCAATGCTTTTAGAATCATGATGGTGATCATGCTAATGAGATCTAAATTCAAGATAGCTCACAAACTAAAATCGTTCCTAATCGTTGGATTACTAAATAGGGATTAGTGGATCCGGATAGATTAGTACATACGTTGCTTGCTCTTAAGAAGAGGATGATTGATCTCATAATCATTTGTGTGGAGACACTAAAGCAAGTATGAAGGTGCTTATTGGAGAATAAGTTCACTGAACGTGGCTCGCTAAGGAATACCTAATGGAGTTTTACTCGTCTGTCAATAGGAATTCCTCTAGTGATAGTAGTACAAGTGATCCTTGGACTTGAGATCATCATAGTATCTTTGTATGATGAGTTATACTTTGACATGTCTCTTAAGACATTTGGGGTATATCAAAGGGTATGATTGGGTATAATAAGTTGTGCATGGAGATAGGTGAATGATCAACAAAGAATCTACCACGTCTAGTAAAAGATGTGAATGTCCTATGTGATTCGATAAATGACAACTCAATAGTCCTTGGCCAAGGCAGAATGAAATTAGAAAGGAGTTTCTAATTTGCATTAATCAGAGTTGTGCATTTGGGAATCGGAATACATATAATAAAATAAGACTTGACAGTAAATCCATGTCTTATATTTAATTGGGACATTGTATGGTAGAAGGATTGAATTTTACGGTAACTATTTACTCAAAAGTTCTTTTGTGATTAATGTTGAAATCTATATTATCTGGAAAGTCGTTGATCGCTAAGGGGGCTTACCCTTATTGTAGAATAAATATTATTTATTTAAATGAATTAAATAGTTTAATTTATTTATTTAAATAAGATTAGAATTGTTCTAATTGTTTTATTCACAACCGGTTTAATATGGAGAACCTAAAGGGTCACACCGCAAAAGGAAAATATTTATTTAAGAAGTAAATGGCATAATTGTAATAATAAGTTAAGTGTGTTTAATTTAGTCTATGGAGATAGAATAAATTAAATAGCTTAATATTTATTATTTAATATTTTGTAAATATTAAATATAAATTAATGAGTGGAGTCTTATTATTATTATTATTATTACTTTTACTATTATTTAATTCCTAATAGGGATTGAGAATTAATTAATAGAAGTACTCTTCCATGAATTCCTAATTGGATTAGGAGCACAAATAATTAAAGGATTTTAATTATAATAGAAACCCTAATCCTAAATAGTTTAGAGAATGGTTATTCCTACATCTATAAATAAAAGGAGTCTTATCATAGATTAGGGTTACACACTCTTGCATTAGATTGTGGAGAGTACTTACAATTTCTATAGAGATAGAAACTAAGGTTTTGCCAAATACCCAACTTCTTGAATACTTGTTCTTCCTTGGTGGATCACCTCTAGAGGCCAAACACTTGGGTGGCTAACGTTGATCAAAGGAAGGAATCACACCGTAGCATTCGAGGAGAACACGAAGAACTAGGAGTTGAACTTGTACCCGAGGAAGCTTTGTTCTACGAGGGTATAATTCTTATTCTCTTTCTCTTTCGTTTATATCGTTAATTGAGCACATTGATCGATCATGGTGATGGTTTGTATAAAAATTTTAAAATCCATTTTATCGCGCTTCCGCTCTATTTATGTAATTTGATTGCATGCTCGCGTTATATACAAACATAACATGTACTCCCTGGATGTACAGCGAATTTAGAACTGTGGGCTTCATTCAGTATTTCGTCTCTTAGTTCTTGTACTGAAGGTACCCAAATTCTATTTTCGTATCTCAGTACTCCACCCTTATCCACTCTAAACTTAACATTCTTTGTATGAGTCATTTCTGCCTTATACTTCTGACATTCTGCATCAGTCTCCTGTAGTTCTTTGATTCTATCCAATAAAGTCGAACTACCTTCCATGATGAATAACTTTTCGGTAGAGTTAACTGAAACTCCCACTTTGATCTCAAGTTTGTCAAACTCTTTTATCAATACTTCGTTATTGGTCATTACATTTAATTTCTCTTGGTTCTTCCGACTCAATGCGTCTGCTACGACGTTGGCTTTTCCGGGATGATATAAAATTTCACAATCGAAATCTTTTATCAACTCTAGCCATCTCCTCTGCCTCATGTTTAACTCCTTCTGTGTGAAAATATATTTCAGACTCTTATGATCTGTATATATTTCACATTTCTCCCCATACAGATAATGCCTCCAAATTTTCAAGGCAAATACTACCGCGGCTAACTCAAGATCATGCGTAGGATACCTCTTCTCATAATCTTTGAGTTGTCTTGATGCATATGCAATTACCTTCCCGTGTTGCATTAACACACAACCTAATCCCTTGTGTGATGCATCACTATAAACTACAAGGCCGCCTGTATCATCTGGTAAAAATAACACTGGTGCCATGCTTAACCGCTTCTTCAACTCTTGGAAGCTTTCTTCACATTTGTCTGTCCAGACGTACTTTACCGTCTTTCGAGTCAAATTGGTTAGCGGGGTTACTATCTTTGAAAAATCTTGTATAAATCGCCTGTAGTACCCTGCTAAATCGAGAAAACTTATTACTTTTGTTGGAGTTGTTGGTTGTTCCCAATTCACAACCGCTTCTATCTTTGCTGGATCTACCGCTATTCCATTCTTGTCAATCACATAACCCAAGAATTGGACTCGTTCCAACCAGAATTCACATTTGGAAAACTTTGCATAAAGTTGTTCCTTGCGTAATATCTCTAATACGCTCCTTAAGTGTTCAGCATGCTTCACTTTTGTTCTCGAGTATACTAAAATATCGTCGATGAACACTACGACATATCTGTCCAAGCATGGTTTAAACACTCGGTTCATTAAGTCCATGAATGCTGCCGTCGCATTTGTTAATCCAAAAGACATCACAAGAAACTCATAATGTCCGTAGCGTGTCCTAAACGCTGTCTTCGGCACATCTTCTTTTCTTACCTTTAATTGATGATAACCTGATCGTAGGCCGATCTTCGAAAAGTGTTCGGCCCCTTTCAACTGGTCAAATAAATCATCAATTCGTGGTAAAGGATATTTGTTCTTTATAGTTAACTTATTTAATTCTCTATAGTCGATGCATAACCTTAACGTTCCATCCTTCTTCTTTACAAACAACACCGGTGCTCCCCAAGGTGAAACACTGGGTTGTATGAACTTTTTGTCTAAGAGTTTTTGTAGCTGAACAAGTAACTCTTTCAACTCTACAGGTGCCATTTTGTACGGTGCTTTGAAAACTGGCGCTGTACCCGGCGCTAGATCAATAACAAATTCGATCTCTCTATCCGGAGGTAGACCTGGTAACTCATCTGGAAATACATTCAGAAATTCTCTAACTACAGGTATTTGATCTAGCTTTACTCCTTCTTTTCGAGTATCTACTATGTATGCCAAATAACCTGTGCAACCCTTCCTAAGCAATCTCTCTGCTTGCATTACTGTCAGATAGTGAGATCGTTTAGGTGAACAACCACCGTTGAACACTACTTTTGACTCTGAAGTAGTCACTAGATTTACCCGCTTCCGCTGGCAGTCAATTATTGCATTATAATTTACCAGCTAATCCATTCCTAAGATTATATCAAATTCCCTTAGTTGTATAGGAATGAGGTTCACAAGAAACTTGTGTCCCTTAATCTCTACGACACAATTCTTATATATGGTTTTGACGAGAATTATCTCATTATTTGCGATTTTCACATTAAAAGGTATGTCTAAATCTTTGCATTGCATTTTCAAGTTTTTAGCAAAGTTATTAGACACGAAAGAACAAGTAGCACCAGAGTCGAATAACACATATGCATTTAAATTGTCGATAGGGATGATACCTGTTACCACGTCCGGTGCAGCAACAGCATCCGTCATCGTCATATTAAACGTTCTAGCTGTTGGACGACCTGGACCTCCAGCTCCTGCTACTGTCGGTTTGGTGTTATTGTTTGGGACTTGGTTTCCTCCCCCAGGTTAGTTTCTATTCCTCGGGCAATTTCTAGACACATGCCCAGTTGCACCACATGTGTAACAAGTAACATTCGGGTTACCCTGACGAGTAATATCATTACTCTTTTTGGGACAATTAGGGGAAAAATGTCCCTCTTGTCCACAATGGTAACAAGTAATCATTCTGTGGCGACATACTCCCGCGTGATTCTTCCCACATATAACACAACGTACCACCTTATTATTACTGTTCTGGTTTCTATTGTTGTTGTTGTTATTGTTGTAATTGTTACCCCTCCTCACAAAGTTTGTAGGAACAGTGGCATCCCACTTCCTTTTGTTATTATTAGTACCCCCTATACTAACTTCTCCTTTAAACTTTCCTCCTTCATTCAAACTCCTTTTCTCTTTATGAAATTTTATCAAAGCTTCATTCTCATTTTCAGCTATGATAGCTTTCTCGAGAATTTCAGGAAAAGTTCTCACTTGGAACACTGACAACTTACTACGAATTTGGGGTTTCAATCCCTCTTCATATCTCCTGGTCTTCCTTACCTCCGTATTGACCTGATGTGGGGCAAACCTAGCTAATTCATTGAACTTAGCCGTATACTGGGATATAGTAAGCTCCCCTTGTTTCAATTCTAGGAATCATACCTCCATACGATCCTGCATCGATTGGGGAAAGTAATTTTTGAAAAATAGTTCCTTAAATCTAGTCCAAGGAATTATACCCTCACCCGCACGAATTTTAATATTTTTCCACCAATGGTTCGCCTCACCTTTGAGAAAAAAGTGGCAAAGACCGTCTTTTGATCTTCGCCGAAATTAATTACTACAAAACCTTCTCTATTTCGGTAACCCAAGTTTGTGCCTCAATAGGTCCTGCGGTTCCCTTAAATTCAGGCGGTCCTACTAGTTTAAAGTCTTTGAACATAGTACTCTGTGGATTAACTGTAGTAGGTTGATGTGGTGGATGATTTTGTAGAGCTCCTAAGAGTATATCTACCAATTGTTGTGTGGGGTTTGTTTCGGTAGGCTCATTTCTAGTTTGGGTTCTCCTTCCTGATGCCATGACTCTAAAATAAAGAAAAACATGTATAAATACCAGGATATGTTACACATAGAACTAACACTTTAATTGTACAAACGCAATTTGTATAACATGCAAAATGAATACATATTCGACTAGTGGTTTATACTACCACTAGTTAATACAAAGAAGTCACTATTTTACAACCTCAAATTTGTATATTACAAACTACGAAACGTAAACTAGGTACTATACTAATCTAATCAATCACGTACTCCCTTATAAGCATCCCGTATCATATGACCAACTATCGCTCTATCGATCATATAATCTTCCTTCTCCTCCTCCACAGGATACCTAAACACCCTTCGTTCTAGGCCCTCAAATGCAGTCCTACACTTCTTGTCAGCTCTGTACACCTGTATTTGTGCATCTTGTTTCTCCTTCTGGGTGTTCTGAAGAAGGGTCCTTAGACGACGAGTCGTATCTCTCTCATTCTCCAGTAAACCTGTAGCGATGCCTGTCCGAGAGTTAGCAGCCTCTAACTCTTCCGTTGACTGCTGAACTAATCCAATAACTATCTCTTCGTGTCTGTTGACACGCATCGTCTGCCCTGCTCCAATTACTTCATCAGGTTCTGGATCTATCAGCTGTCCATCTATAGGGTAATTAGCATCCTCAGCCTCTAATATTTCTTGGTCATGTAGGAGTTCTTCCTCCTCTGGATCCTCCTCTTCTAAATCTAGCTCAGGGGTAGCCGGCTCATAATCAGGCACCTCATTGGGCTCACTGTCTGATAACCATCCTATAAAAGAATTTTAATTTGTTTAGTATTTATGGGGAGACAAATTTTCACATAAGATAAAGCTTTTAAGATTATTTTATGTATGATTAAGT
Organism: Aralia elata; assembly: GCA_034770075.1. Taxonomy (NCBI): domain Eukaryota; kingdom Viridiplantae; phylum Streptophyta; class Magnoliopsida; order Apiales; family Araliaceae; genus Aralia; species Aralia elata. The sequence goes on along the minus strand of CM068388.1, from coordinate 45,333,576 downwards.
ATTTTACGGACTACCTTAGAGCTATAATCTACCTTAGAGCTATAATCTAGAGCTCTGTTACCAACTTGTGACGCCCCCAAATCTCTACACTCCCCTGTAGCAGATCTGGTGCTCATGTGAAACTATACAACTATAAATATTCAATAAAATATGACTTCTATCTATCCAAGGTTCACAGTATCCCATAACAGGTACTAGTTCCGGCCAGAACGTTGTCTGTGTTTGGATACCCTCACTTGGATGTATAGATTCATATCTAATGAATACCTCTTTCATATTTATATTCCCTATCTATCTGACATTCACAGTATTAATGATAATATTGTCCATAGAACTGAGGGGCGCATTCCGGTAAGGATGGCACCTTACCGGCGCTCATTAATTGTAACCACAGAGCTTATAGGACTTTCAACATCATTTAAATATCCTCATTCAGATGTATAGTTCGTATAGATACTGTATCTAACTTAGTACAACTATGCTAAATAAAATAAAGATCAGAGTACACCGCGATCAATAAAATAAAGGATCATAATATATTACATAACATTTGGTTCGATTACATTATTTTCAGTACTAAGTTATTACAACAAAAGCCTTTAAAAGACTTAGATTATTCAAAAGCAGTTAATAAAACTAGTAAGCATGCCCTTTTCCTTTATTTGTCCCAGAAGTGCCAGGGATATCATTTAAAGCTGCAAAAGAAGATATGCGCAAGAATGGGCTACAAATGCTCAACAAGTTCATTTGAAAATGTAAACAAATTGTGTTTGATTTGAAAGATGTCAGGTGATGTATAATTGATACTGAGGGTTCTGTACCGGAATCATATATTTCAATTTGTTCTGTCAGTCTTCAATGACTTAGAACCTCTTTGAATTCGGATATCTGGTAGGTGATCAGCCTCACCAATATCCTAGGAGTATGCATATCATCTTACCACATTTTTGGTCAATTTAAGTTAATTGCCAATATTGGTCAATTCATTTAATTGCCAATTTAAACCTTATTTGAAGGTTTGTCGGACCACCTTCCATCCACGGTGTCCCTTTTACTCAGTATAGATGTCATACCAAAATAATTTGGCTTGACACAATAAATTTAAGCTCAAACAATCAATAAATGATTTCATTTCTTAAGTTATGCTGAACAAGTAGCAATAACTTCACAATAATTGATAGCAAGACATAAATGAATTGCTTAATATAAGTTGAGAAAAGTTATGACACTTGCCTTAGCGTAGTTCGTTTTTATTTAAGAGAGTTGGTCAATGTACCTAGTCTACGTATACCAATAATACGCGTTAACACGTATATAAACATGTATTACGCTATTCTAGACAAGTTTCATTAAGGTTCGACGTTGATTCGGTATCTCGGTCGTGTCCTTAATGGCTAAACACATATATTGTTTGATAAAACTTCATTTGGAAGCTTAATTATTAGTCTAAATAATTTAATTATTATTTATAACATTTTTAGAAGCTTAGTATTATTTTTAAATAATTTTCAGAAGCTTGGAAGTATTTTTAAATAATTTTACAAGCTTAGGAATATTTTTAAATGATTTAATTATCATTTAGAATATTTTTAAAACATTTAATATGTTATTTAAATAATTTATTTGTCATTTAGAATATTTTTAGATACCTAAAATATTATTTAAATGATTTATTTATCATTTATAATATTTTTAGAAAGATAGAATATTATTTAAATGATTTATTTTATCATTAATAATATTTTTTTTAGAATTTATTTTATCATTATAATAATTTAATTATTACTTATAATAATTTTCAAAACTTAATTTAATATTTAAATGATTTAATTATCATTTAAAGTAATTTTTAAATACTTAATATATTATTTAAATGATTTATTTATCATTTATAATATTTAAATATTTAATATTTTATTTAATTATTATATATAATAATTTTATTTTACCTTAATATCATTTTTAAATCATTAATATAATTATTAAATGATTTAATATCAGTTTTAAATAATTAATGTAATTATTAAATGATTTATCATAATTATTATTATTATTTAATTAAATTAAATAATAATTCAAAAATATATAAGAATATTAAAAATAAATTTTTATAATTAAAAATGAATTTTCGAATATAATTATTAATTATTTATAATTATTTAATATTTATTTATTATTTTATAATTTATTTAATTAATTTTTGTTAATTTTTATTGAAAACCGTCGCAAAAGACCTATAGCGACAATCTGCATAAGGTTTTAGTTTTCTGGGTTTTCACATGCAGTTCGTCGCTAAAGGTGTTCTTCAATGAAGAACAGTTGGTGAATGTCCAGTTGGGACTTTTGACCTCAAATTAATCTCAGCTGGCTTAATGTTTGTGTTTAATTTTTGTTTGTTGTTAAACCTAGTATGGCAGAGTATAACGACATATCAAATTTCACTTCAAATTATATCATATCATGCTTTAAATTTGATGGTCAAACCACCGGGTTCAAACTGTACTTGAGTTTCTGGGTAACCCAAAAACTCAGTCAGTCATAACGGTCAACGTGGTTTGACCATTAATAACTTTGATTCTGTGTTTTGATGATTCAAGATTGTAGTTTACATACCAAATAACATGTTTAAAACAAGAAAAAACATATTAAATATCATCTAGGCATGATCTGGGTTGATCAAAAGTCTTGTCAGACACTGTCAGAGTGTTCTTCATGTTTCTGGGTTACCCAGAAACAGTCTATTATGGTCGGTCAATGGGTTTTGACCAACCATATCTTCCTACTGTGAGATAATTTTGGACTTCTACCAATTGGATCTTAAAGCTAACATGGCATACTACTGATTCATGCTTTAAAACACATCAAACAAACATTTTAAGCCAATCAAAAGCTCTGACAAAGTAGCTTGTCAGACTGTTCTTGACTGCCAAGAACAGTTTGCTATTTTGGCTTGATTTTCATATCTAGATGTTATGTAAACGTGTTTTAACCGCCCAGATCACTTAATTACATGTTAATTAGTATTCCTAAACACTAAAACATAACATCAAATTCCAACTTAAAGATCTAGCAATAAATTAGGGTTTATGCACCTTTTTCTTCAAATTTTTGATCTCTGATCTTTGCTACTGATCTTGTGATTGCAGAGGCTTGTTTAGGCTTTGATTATAAGTGTTTAGGTTTCAAAATTTCGTAGGTCTAATGGTCAGCCTCTCATTCTATTTATAGCAACTTGAATTAGGGTTTCCTAAGCTTTATTTTCCATTTTTGCCCTCAAAATATCTAACCTAGTTACTTGTGCTGCTCAAGCCTGATCTTGTTCACCTACTTGAGCTAGATATTTATAAATATCTGATTTTGATATTCTATCTTCTTTTGATTGGTTGAAAATTTTGATTTTTAATTTATTTACTTACTAATTAAACATAGATTTTTACTAATCATGTTTATGATGTTAATTTAGGTTTAGTAATACCTTAATTAGGTTTATATATCATAATTAAGGTTTATCAATTCATAATTTAGTGTTATTAAACTAAATTAGGGTTTTAGGGTTTCAAATTAGGGTTTAGGGTTTTCAATCCTACAATTAGGGTTTTAATCTTTCGTTTAGGGTTTAGTTTAATCTTAATAATTCATAATTAATATTATGATTCATTATTTAGAATCTAATTATATCAATTAAGATTCTTATACAATAATTAGGGTTTCGATTAGACAATTCGGATAAATATTATCAATTAGGGTTTTTAAATTAGGGTTTCTGTTTCAGTTTATTATCCTAACCCTAATTAACTTATTTTTGATTTTTATTAGTTAATATAATATTATATTAACTCCGAAGCACGATAAAGCACTTCGTCATTACCAAGTACGACACAACAGCTTACAAAAATAATTTTCCGAGACGCTTCTCGGTGAATTCGTCGGAAGCACGACAAATCATTTTGTCCGATTAAGCACGACACAGCTGCTTGGCGAAAATTTTTTATTTGACCTAATTGTTTAATAAAATACACAATCACATACTACAAAGTCAGATCATGAAATTTCATTTATTAAACACATAATTTACATATACAGATCTTATTAGGGTTCGGAATATTACATTCACCCCCACTAATAAGAATTTCGTCCTCGAAATTACAGTACGGGTTATACAAATAAGTGTGGGTAACTATCTCGCATTTTACTCTCAAGCTCCCACGTAGCTTCCTCTATATTTTGATTCCTCCAAATAACTTTGACTGAAGGAATCACTTTATTTCGCAGATGTTGTTCTTTCCTATCTACGATTTTGATAGAAACTTCTTCATAAGATAAATCTTTCTTGATCCGGATGGGTTCGTAGTCGATAACGTGTTTATAATCGAGTTTGTACGGTCGTAACACGGACACATGAAACACGTTATGGATATGTTCTAACTCACGAGATAGGGCTACCTCATAGGCTACCTCACCTATCCTTCTCAGTATCTGAAATGGTCCAATGAATCTTGGACTTAATTTCCCTTTCTTCCCAAATCGAATTTTACCTTTCTACGGAGATACTTTTAAGAATACGTGACTACCGACTTCGAAATCTTGTAACTTTCTATGTTGATCAGCATATTTCTTTTGTCGATCCTGTGATGCTTGTAATCTTCCTTGTATAATTCGGATTACCTCCGCGGTTTGTTGCACTATTTCAGGTCCTAACATTTGTCGCTCTCCGACCTCATCCCAACATAAAGGTGTTCTACATTTTCTTCCATATAAGGCTTCAAATGGTGGCATTCCTATGCTGGCATGGTAGCTATTGTTGTATGCAAATTCTACTAAAGGTAATTGATCTTCCCAACTTCCCTTGAAATCCATGATGCAAGAGCGCAACATGTCTTCCAATGTCTGGATGGTTCTCTCACTCTGACCGTCAGTTTGTGGATGGTATGTTGTACTTAGTCTCAACTGAGTTCCTAAAGTTTTTTGGAGACTTGTCCAAAAATTCGAAGTAAATCGTGGATCTCGGTCTGATACTATAGAAACAGGGACTCCATGTCTAGAAATAATTTTATTGATGTAAAGTTTGGCCAATTGGTCAAGACTGAAGCTAACTTTTATGGGTAGAAAATGATCTGATTTGGTAAGACGATCTACAATTACCCAAATGGCATTGTGACCTTTCTGTGTATTAGGGAGACCAACTACGAAATCCATGGTAATATGCTCCCATTTCCACTCAGGAATTTCTAATGGTTGTAATAATCCACTTGGTTTCTGATGTTCAGCTTTAACCCTTTGACATGTTAAACATTTACTTACCCACTCTGCTATCTCTCTTTTCATGTTAGACCAAAAAAAATGTTGGCTCAAGTCTTTATACATTTTTGTACTCCCTGGATGTGCAGCTAATTTAGAACTGTGGGTTTCATTCAGTATTTCGTCTTTTAGTTCTTGTACTGAAGGTACCCAAATTCTATTTTCGTATCTCAGTACTCCATCCTTATCCACTCTAAACTTAACATTCTTTGTATGAGTCATTTCTGCCTTATACTTCTGACATTCTGCATCATTCTCCTGTAGTTCTTTGATTCTATCCAATAAAGTCGAACTACCTTCCATGATGAATAACTTTTCGGTAGAGTTAATTGAAACTCCCACCTTGATCTCAAGTTTGTCAAACTCTTTTATCAATACTTCGTTATTGGTCATTACATTTAATTTCTCTTGGTTCTTCCGACTCAATGTGTCTGCTACGACGTTGGCTTTTCCGGGATGATATAAAATTTCACAATCGAAATCTTTTATCAACTCTAGCCATTTCCTCTGCCTCATGTTTAACTCCTTCTGTGTGAAAATATATTTCAGACTCTTATGATCTGTATATATTTCATATTTCTCCCCGTACAGATAATGCCTCCAAATTTTCAAGGAAAATACTACCGCGGCTAACTCAAGATCATGCGTAGGATACCTCTTCTCATAATCTTTGAGTTGTCTTGATGCATATGCAATTACCTTCCCGTGTTGCATTAACATACAACCTAATCCCTTGTGTGATGCATCACTATAAACTACAAGGTCGCCTGTATCATCTGGTAAAGATAACACTGGTGCCATGCTTAACCGCTTCTTCAACTCTTAGAAGCTTTCTTCACATTTGTCTGTCCAGACGTACTTTACCGTCTTTCGAGTCAAATTGGTTAGCGGGGTTACTATCTTTGAAAAATCTTGTATAAATCGCCTGTAGTACCCTGCTAAATCGAGAAAACTTATTACTTTTGTTGGAGTTGTTGGTTGTTCCCAATTCACAACCGCTTCTATCTTTGCTGGATCTACCGCTATTCCATTCTTTTCAATCACATGACCCAAGAATTGGACTCGTTCCAACCAGAATTCACATTTGGAAAACTTTGCATAAAGTTGTTCCTTGCGTAATATCTCCAATATGCTCCTTAAGTGTTCAGCATGCTTCTCTTTTGTTCTCGAGTATACTAAAATATCGTCGATGAACACTACGACATATTTGTCCAAGCATGGTTTAAACACTCGGTTCATTAAGTCCATGAATGCTGCCGACGCATTTGTTAATCCAAAAGACATCACAAGAAACTCATAATGTCCGTAGCGTGTCCTAAACGCTGTCTTCGGCACATCTTCTTTTCTTACCTTTAATTGATGATAACCTGATCGTAGGCCGATCTTCGAAAAGTGTTCGGCCCCTTTCAACTAGTCAAACAAATCATCAATTCGTGGTAAAGGATATTTGTTCTTTATAGTTAACTTATTTAATTCTCTATAGTCGATGCATAACCTTAACGTTCCATCCTTCTTCTTTACAAACAACACCGGTGCTCCCCAAGGTGAAACACTGGGTTGTATGTACTTTTTGTCTAAGAGTTCTTGTAGCTGCACAAGTAAATCTTTCAACTCTACATGTGCCATTTTGTACGGTGCTTTGGAAACTGGCGCTGTACCTGGCGCTAGATCAATAACAAATTCGATCTCTCTATCCGAAGGTAGACCTGGTAACTCATCTGGAAATACATCCAGAAATTCTCTAACTACAGGTATTTGATCTAGCTTTACTCCTTTTCGAGTATCTACTATGTATGCCAAATAACCTGTGCAACCCTTCCTAAGCAATCTCTCTGCTTGCATTACTGTCAGATAGTGAGATCGTTTAGGTGAACAACCACCGTTGAACACTACTTTTGACTCTGAAGCAGTCACTAGATTTACCCGCTTCCGCTGACAGTCAATTATTGCATTATAATTTACCAGCCAATCCATTCCTAAGATTATATCAAATTCTCCTAGTTGTATAGGAATGAGGTTCACAAGAAACTTGTGTCCCTTAATCTCTACGGCACAATTCTTATATATGGTTTTGACGGGAATTATCTTATTATTTGCGATTTCCACATTAAAAGGTATGTTTAAATCTTCGCATTGCATTTTCAAGTTTTTAGCAAAGTTATTAGACACGAAAGAACAAGTAGCACAAGAGTCGAATAACACATATGCATTTAAATTGTCGATAGGGATGATACCTGTTACCACGTCCGGTGCAGCAACAGCATCCGTCATCGTCATATTAAACGTTTTAGCTGTTGGACGACCTGGACCTCCAGCTCCTGCTACTGTCGGTTTGGTGTTATTGTTTGGGACTTGGTTTCCTCCCCCAGGTTAGTTTCTATTCCTCGGGCAATTTCTAGACACATGCCCAGTTGCACCACATGTGTAACAAGTAACATTCGGGTTACCCTGACGAGTATTATCATTACTCTTTTTAGGACAATTAAGGGAAAAATGTTCCTCTTGTCCACAATGGTAACAAGTAATCATTTTGTGGCGACATACTCCTGCGTGATTCTTCCCACATATAACACAACGTACCACCTTATTATTACTGTTCTGGTTTCTGTTGTTGTTGTTGTTGTTGTTATTGTTGTAATTGTTACCCCTCCTCACAAAGTTTGTAGGAACAGTGGCATCCCACTTCCTTTTGTTATTATTAGTACCCCCTGTACTAACTTCTCCTTTAAACTTTCCTCCTTCATTCAAACTCCTTTTCTCTTTATGAAATTTTATCAAAGCTTCATTCTCATTTTCAGCTATGATAGCTTTCTCGAGAATTTCAGGAAAAGTTCTCACTTGGAACACTGACAACTTACTACGAATTTGGGGTTTCAATCCCTCTTCGTATCTCCTGGTCTTCCTTACCTCCGTATTGACCTGATGTGGGGCAAACCTAGCTAATTCATTGAACTTAGCCGTATACTGGGATATAGTAAGCTCCTCTTGTTTCAATTCTAGGAATCGTACCTCCATACGATCCTGCATCGATTGGGGAAAGTAATTTTCGAAAAATAGTTCCTTAAATCTAGTCCAAGGAATTATATCCTCACCCGCACAAATTTTAGTATTTTCCCACCAATGGTTCGCCTCACCTTTCAGGAAAAAAGTGGCAAAGACCGTCTTTTGATCTTCGCCGACATTAGTTACCACAAAAACCTTCTCTATTTCGGTAACCCAAGTTTGTGCCTCAATAGGTTCTGCAGTTCCCTTAAATTCAAGCGGTCATACTAGTTTAAAGTCTTTGAACATAGTACTCTGTGGATTAACTGTAGTAGGTTGATGTGGTGGATGATTTTGTAGAGCTCCTAAGAGTATATCTACCAATTGTTGTGTGGGGTTTGTTTCGGTAGGCTCATTTCTAGTTTGGGTTCTCCTTCCTGATGCCATGACTCTAAAATAAAGAAAAACATGTATAAATACAAGGATATGTTACACATAGAACTAACACTTTAATTGTACAAACGCAATTTGTATATAACATGCAAAATGAATACATATTCGACTAGTGCTTTATACTACCACTAGTTAATACAAAGAACTCACTATTTTACAACCTCAAAATTTGTATATTACAAACTACGAAACGTAAACTAAGTACTATACTAATCTAATCAATCACGTACTCCCTTATAAGCATCCCGTATCATATGACCAACTACCGCTCTATCGATCATATAATCATCCTTCTCCTCCTCCACAGGATACCTAAACACCCTTCGTTCTAAGCCCTCAAATGCAGTCCTACACTTCTTGTCAGCTCTGTACACCTGCATTTGTGCATCCTGTTTCTCCTTCTGGGTGTTCTGAAGAAGGGTCCTTAGACGACGAGTTGTATCTCTCTCATTCTCCAGTAAACCTGCAGCGATGCCTGTCCGAGAGTTAGCAGCCTCTAACTCTTCCGTTGACTGCTGAACTAATCCAATAACTATCTCTTCGTGTCTGTTGACACGAATCGTCTGCCCTGCTCCAATTACTTCATCAGGTTCTGGATCTATCAGCTGTCCATCTATAGGGTAATTAGCATCCTCAGCCTCTAATATTTCTTGGTCATGTAGGAGTTCTTCCTCTTCTGGATCCTCCTCTTCTAAATCTAGCTCAGGGGTAGCCGGCTCATAATCAGGCACCTCATTGGGCTCACTGTCTGATAACCATCCTACCATGTGTTGATCTACTCCTGCCATCCTACAAAAGAATTTTAATTTGTTTAGTATTTATGGGGAGACAAATTTACACATAAGATAAAGCTTTTAAGATTATTTTATGTATGATTAAGTATTTTATGGACTCAAAGACTATATCCTAAGGTATTTCCTAACTACCTTAGAGCTATAATCTAGAGCTCTGTTACCAACTTGTGACGCCCCCAAATCTCTACACTCCCCTGTAGCAGATCTGGTGCTCACGTGAAACTATACAACTATAAATATTCAATAAAATATGACTTCTATCTATCCAAGGTTCACAGTATCCCATAACAGGTACTAGTTCTGGCCAGAACGTTGTCTGTATTTGGATACCCTCACTTGGATGTATAGATTCATATCTAATGAATACCTCTTTCATATTTATATTCCCTATCTATCTGACATTCACAGTATTAATGATAAGATTGTCCATAGAACTGAGGGGCGCATTCCGGTAAGGATGGCACCTTACCAGCGCTCATTAAGTGTAACCCCAGAGCTTATAGGACTTTCAACATCATTTAAATACCCTCATTCAGATGTATAGTTCGTATAGATACTGTATCTAACTTAGTACAAC